>JANEYF010005982.1:0-345018 GCA_029963845.1 Rhamnusium bicolor
GTTGGCGAGACGACAAATTGTAAAAAAAAATCTATTTTAAATGTTATAGTACGTATACTGGACCCTCTTAAACCGACATTTCCGCTGTTACTATCTAGCAAGACTAACCGAGTGTACTGGCCAAACAATTACGCGGGTGGTGCTAGAGACGATAGAAAAATTTGACGTGTCAAAAAGTCAAGTGTTGATGTTTGTGACCGATGGTGCCGCGACAATGTGTTTGGTAGGTCGTTCTCTTCAAGAACACGGTTATAGGTTAGTACATGTTACATGTAAAGTGCATGCTTTACACCTTGTGGCAGAAACTATTCGACAAGATTTTCCAGAGGTACTTAGCTGCATTAATAAAAAAATACAAAAAAGTGTTTCTTAAATCTCCTAAACGTCTTCGCGCATTTGTCCTGGTATTCCCGAACCACCACAACCGATTCGTACAAGTTGGGGAACATGGTTAAAGGCAGCTTTTTATTATGCTGAATATTTACAAGAAATAAAAGCTGTGATATTATAATTCAATCAGACGAGGCTGCAGCTATTAAGGAAAGCCAGACAAAATTCGAAGATGTTTCTGTTAAACGGCTTTAAAAACTATTCACAAGAACTATAAAGGATTACATGACGCCATACAAGACTTATAAAACAGTGCGTTGTCGTTAGCGGAGTCACTGCAAATAGTGGACGAAGTAAATCGACTGCTACACTCTATAGTTGACGCAAAAAATGAAACGAACATTACTCTCGGAGACAACCATAGAAACATACATGATGATGCAAAGTTTTTACAGATCTTTTCCAGTTTGTGATAAACAAGCTAGTTAAAAGGGTAAATTGTGCATACATTGTTATAAATTGTAACAGTTTATTGCATTTATTACTAGTTAATTTCTTTTATTACACTTATTATGATGCGTACACCTATGTCCTGCGGCACATTTTTCACAACTCTAATAATAATCCTTTTATACAAAATGAAATGTGTAACCTTTGTCCCAATTACTGAACTGCTCGTAGTATTTGACACCTAATAAACAGATTTTTACCTAATGAAAGTACCTCAGTTATCCTCCACTGGACTCTAGATAGAGTACAACAAATACTATTAATTAATATTTTTCTTCTAATTGTATTAATGTAAGAGTATAATCATATCAGTGTTCAAATGTAACTTCATCTCATTCAAGATATTTATCGAACAATAGAACAATAAACCATTTAGAATAGAATAGAATAGAATGGAAAAACTTCACGTGTACCTTCCCTTTTTTTTAAGATTTATTTATATTAATGTCCTGGCGAAGTTAAGCACATTGTTATTCCACCACTTCATCAAGACAGACACATACACAACAACTATTCATTGCAACATTTGCCAGATGCCACAGCTGAAACTCGAACTCAGGAGAGTGTTCTGCCACATAACAACGCTCTAGCCAATTGTGCCACCGTCTCGGTATTTTTAAAACGCTACTATACGCCTATACCACAGCCAGGATCGAACTCAGAACCCTTTGGTCTTAAGCCTAAAGTGTGAGCAATGAGCCACTGAGCCGACATCTCGTAAGAATTATAAGATACAACATCAGACAGGTAATCTCGGGAGATATGCAAATCAATATCGCTCTAGCCATTAGATAAAGGGGCAAATAGGTATTGCTTCCTTACAATTTGGTACTGTATAAATGTAGGGATTTACAGAAATGAATTAATATGTTTTCGGGGTTGTTAAATATTTTCTGCTCCTCGGGAGATCTGCAAGTCAATATCGCACTAGCCATCAGATAAAGCGCCACATAGATAATGTTTTCTTAAAATTTGGTGCTGTCTAAATGTATGAATATAGAGACATTAATTAAAATGTTTTCGGAGTTTTTAATTATTTTTCGCCCCTCGGGAGATCTTCAAGTCAATATCGCAATAGCCATCAGATAAAGCACCACCTGGTAATATTTGCTTAAAATTTCTTTCTGTCTAAATGTATGGATTTCGGGAAACTAATTAATATGTTTCCGGGGTTGTTAATTATTTTGCGCCTCTCGGAAGATCTGCAAGCCAGTATCGCACTAGCCCTCAGATAAAGCACCACATAGGTGGTTAAAATTTCTTTCTGTCTAAATGTAGGGATTTCGGGAAATTAATTAATATGTTTCCGGGGCTGTTAATTATTTTCCGCCCCTTGGGAGATCGGCAAGGCAATATCGCACTAGCCATCAGATAAAGGGTCGAATAAGTCCTGTTGCCACATAATTTGATGCTGTCTAAATGTAGGAATTTCGAGAAATTAATTAATATCTTTTTGGGTTTCTTTATTATTTTCCGCTCCTTTAACATTTTAATGTTATTTAAATTGGATATCGTATCAAATAACTAAGAAGCCGGCTTAGAGTTTACTAAAATATCATGGTGATTTAATCAAGAATTATATTTCAAAAGTAAGACCCTTCCGCCGACTGCTATGGTTGTTCAGATGAACTCGGAAATGTTGGTTGCCAAGTCTGGCTGCTGTTTTCACATCGGTGCGCACTGGCGGTTCTTCTATAGGGTCATTAGGTCAATGAACTCCGACATACAAATAGAAAAATAGAGCTATTCATTTTCTGAAGTTTAAAAATATATTATATATATATATATATATATATATATATATATATATATATATATATATATATATATATATATATATATATATATATATATATATATATATATATATATATATATATATATATATATATATATATATTTTAATATTCTTAAAAAAAATATATTAAAGTTTCTAGTTCATTCTATGCAATACTATTCAAATATCTAGATCGCAGGATTTCGTATCCCCCTCGAGCACCGAGCCTCTACTATATTCATTACATTATTCATTTATAGAATTTAAAAATCTTGGGTCAATCCACAACGTGTCCTCAAAGCTAGCTACGGACCGAATTTACAACGAATTAAAGTGAAATAGACTTATGCGCGAATCGTCAGAAAGCAAAAGAGACAGAAAACACTGGCGGGGACAATGTCCTGACACATTTTACGGAAACGGTAACGTATAGAGCAGTCTTAATGCTGAGTAGGTACGCGTTGGTCGGTAAATTCTGTCGCGTTGTTTTTAATGTTTTTATTTGTGAACATTTTATTGGTAAATCTCTACTTGTTGTGAAATTAAGTAAAACAGTGTTTTTGGTGTTTACTATTAAATATGAGTGTTGTACAAAATATATTAAAACTGAAAGATGGACGTAAGTTGGGTTATGAATAAAGTACAAATAGTTTTTGTGTTTAGATACGTTTTAGACGGTGTTGTATGTGAGAGATTTTGGAAATTTATTCAACCTCAAGGAACGACATCGTAGCATTTGACAGATGTAATTTTAAAAGAGTTAGAATGTCTGAAAATTAATGAAAGTCCTGAAAAATTGATAGCACAAAGTTACGATGGAGCATCAGTAATGAGTGGTGCTTTTGGAGGTGTACAAGCCAAAATTAAAAAAAAGTTATCCTTCAGCAAATTTTATTCATTGTTACGCTCATCAACTAAATTTAATTTTACAAAAAGCATCAAGTCAGGATAAAAGCATACAATTTTTTTTTGCTAATTTACATAGCTTTTCTTCATTCTTTGGAAAATCGCCAAAAAGAACAGCCGTAAAGTGAAATTACCTAAAGCGGCTCCAACACGATGCAATTTTAATACAAAGTGCATAGAGACTGTTTATACCTATCGAACAGAATTATTAGATTGTTTAGAAAAAATCATTGATAATGAATCAGAAAAAACTACTTACAAAATGAACATTTTCTTTACTGGTTAAATTTTTTTCATTTAGTTATGCCTCATTGTGATATATTGTTCAATTAATTACAAAAATGTAATATCGATGTCATAACAGTAAATAAGTGTATTGGCGTTTTTAATAGTAAAATTGAAGACCTCAGAAATAAAATTTTGAATAACTATTTGGAGGAGACATCCATGCAGTCTGCACTGAGGGAAGATTTTTGCAGTGACCGCCAAAAATCGAGCTACAGTAGCAAAAAACTCTATTTGAATAGGCGCCAGCCAAGAATTTTACTAGGGCAGTAAAACTCGTTTTGCTAAAGTTACTTTACTACGACAGTAAAGTTACTTTATAAAATATTTTTCATCTAGCCACCGAAAATAAGCTTTACTATTATTGGAAAGTAATATTAGTGTAGTAAAGTGACATAGATCACTAGTATGTAAACAACCTGGCTACCGTAACACCAGTTCTTGTTTATCCTGGCAAAGATTTTTACTACCGCTTAATATCTTTATTACTATTGCAGTTGATCTCTTTTTTGTTGCAGTAAAGATATTTATTAGCTGAAGTAAAGTATCTGGCTATGATAGAGTACAGCAACATTATTTTTTACCGCTCCATGATTTTTCTGGTATTGTGGCAAAGAGTTTTGCTACCATTGCGAGGTATTTTACTACTGTAGTTAATTACTCTTTTATTGCAGCATATATGCTTTCCTAATTTAGTAAAAAATTAGCCTGTCGCAGAAAATAGATTCTGTCATGTCAAAAAGTTTTAGATCAGTCACAGTAGAACTTCTTAATTAGAAAAGAAAGGTGATTTTGCTATTATTAAAAAGCATATCTGCTATGGGAATAAACATTTTTTGCTGAAAAATCGACATGGAGGCGCGTGTAGCTCAAAATGTTTATCTGTTTATGAAATATTCTCGGGTAGAAATACATATATTTAATGTTTTACAAGGAAAATAATTTTGTTATAAAGTTATTTATTTTTTATCAAAATTTTTAGATATACATTTTTTCCAGAGCAATTTTTATGCCGTCATGCACGATGACATAAAATGCTTCTTTCTCTAAAAAATTTCCTCCGGAATAAATTCATGTTTTCCTAAATTTTTATATTTTTCGAGAAAAAAAAATGTATATATATATATATATATATATATATATATATATATATATATATATATACAGGGTGTTTACAAACTTGGGAATTATTTTTTGAGGATAAGTACATCTTGATATAATAAATCGTATAGTGCATAAGAAAACCTAAAATATTAGAAAAAAATAAATGACCTTTCTCAACAAAAAAGTGTGAACATGTTGAGAACTGCTGGAATTGAAGTTGAATGACCGTGTCTCAAATACATCATATGGCACAATCACTGTTCGATGTTGCCACATCCTTTAACACACAAAATCTTGTTTCTGTAGAACATTAATTAACTCTTTTTACATGAAAATGGATATAGTTTATTTCCTCACAGGGCACCATACAATCCGATTAGACGTACGGTTTGCTTAGCGAATGAATGCACACATACTTAAAGTTGGATTGTCCTCTACCAAATTTAAAATGTTTTCCTCAGCGTTCAAAGACATATCAGGATCTCAATCACGTCTTTGACGCGGTCGTAACTGACAAATATCGTGTGATTGTTGCACAAGAGTTACAAATCATACGGCATTTGGTGCATTCCTATTTGGAAAACGTTCCGCATACAAACACTACAAACAGGAAGTATTTTGACATTTACCATAAATATTAACATTGACTAGTTCATTATTACTGTAACTAATGAAAAAACACTGTAAAACGGACCAAACGAAGGTTGAAAACAAACACTATTAAATAACAACAACCACAGAATTTTGTGACTGCTAAGTCTATTAACTTTTTATTACTATAGCTGCACGAGCATTGAAGCCAACATTAGGTGCGTTTTTTTCTAACTAAGATCTCAGCTAATCTAAGTTGTTTTACGGTTGTTTGGAAACTGAAACACCCTAATTTATATATTCTGTACAGCCCTTTTGAATACTTTACAGAACCAAATCTTTGGCCCTAGAATATTCTACAGATATATTTATTTATTTGTAGAATATTCTCATAATTTTATAGGTCTGTATATTGTCCTCTGAATATTCCTATAACCTAACTGAATATTAGGTGAATATTCAGTGCATATTAATTTATTTCTGTGAATATTTTGTGCAGAAGTATAATCGTTCATGCAATATCTCTCGAGGTGAATATAAGCGTGTTAGCCCTCACTGGGTGACGAATTTATAACAAAAAAAACATTCGTTTTTTTTTCACAGAAATTATATCCTCCAACTAAAAGTGACATTTTTTTGTTCAAATTTTTTCAGAAAATGTAATTTTTTTGGGATGGCCTTCTACGACTCTTTTTCAAAGAGGCGTGTGGCAGGCAATGTGTTAATTGCCGGGGATTAATTCTGGAACATTTACAATAAATATTAGTAATATACTTTTACCCTTGTGATAGCTAGTTAAAAATACTTAAGTCAGGTTCAGAGAACTGAAACGTATCTCCAGCGACAACCCGTTAGCCAATACAGATCAGACCTCATATTAATAATACTAGAAAATAAGTTACAAAACATACGATGTTTTCCGATTTATTTACATCCCACGCGAGGTACGTAAATATTATCGTTGGTTTTATACCTATTGGGCAAAATCATGAACACAGCACGAAGAAACGCAATCGACACCCGATCTATCACTGTCTTGACAACAAATAGTGTTCTGTAATACGACATCTGTCATTTTAATTTGTGTTTTTAACTAGTGCTGGGCACTATTGAATGATTTGAACCAGGGGTATGCGACTTGTTCTACCGACCTCGCAACATCAGAGATGGAGTGCGTTCATGGGCATTAAATAAATTTACTTAATAGACAACAAATATCAAAATTAGAATATAAGTTAACTTTTAACAATAAATGGCGTTATTTTAAAAAAAAATTAAAGAAGACAATAAATTATAATTTTTCCTGTTAAATAAACCTTGAAAATTTTTGATGTCTATCCGGAACGCAGTTTTCGGTGGCACCAATCACAGACGAGGTGGCGATCATGTGATAGCACAACTAATCACAAAATAATATTAATTAAATTAGACATTTGACAGTGCATTCAGAAGCCATTTTAAAGAGATTTGTTTGAAATATTTGTGAAATTTTATATTTGTATAAACTCAGTTTATACTAAATAGAGTGTTTATTATATCGTAAGTAAAAATATTTTTATGGTACCTATTGATGTTTTATTTGTGTAATATAAAAAAGTCTTGAATTCCACAAAACCTTCAGTTCGTCCATTAGGTTTTAATTTTAGACTCGGTTTTATTATTTTTAATTATTGGAAAATTAGTGATTAAAATACACTGTAGTCACTGACTTAAATAATTTCCTTATTTATATGGTGAATTCTAATCGAAATTGTCATTTAAATATTTTAGGTCATGAAGGTCAGTAACCTTTCGATGACAGAGCCGGTGAAGTTTTGAAAGTTCTATAAATTCTGGATTTGTCTTTTATTTGTACTTATGGGGTAAGTTGTAATATTTTTTATACATGAAACTATGTGATAATTTGTTTAATGAAGAAACTGCATATATTTACATAATAAATAAAATATTCTATTTAACTTAATTTACATATGTAGATAAAAATAATATATTTTAGTATTCCTAAAATCGATCCGTAGTATGTATAATATATTGTTAATATATTATGTTAAAATGAATGTTTTATACAAACTCGCCTGTGACTAGTTGCAAAATTACATTTATCCATTAGTATATCTATCATGTGAAACTAGTCGATTCACTATTACTTATGTTTGAATTATATTTATTTTTATATTATTATACAGACAAATTAACACACAGATTTGTGTGTATTATATTTGCCACACTGGGTAAAGTGATCATCCTGATATGATCAAGAAATATTCTCATTATGTAGGTATTGATTTTTTCATAACGTAATTTTATCTCAGTTTTTAAATAAAAAATATTTTCTTGTCATCTTTATAATATAAATAACTATAATGAAAAGACCCACGTCTCCACATAATTTATCGACAGACAGAATCAACTGCGGGCAACTGTGTCGGTCATTAACTATGAGGGATTATATTGTTTATCAGTAAGCATATAAGCAAATTGGATTATTTTGTAGTTGTCAAATTAGGTGCTTAACCTTTTTATTTTTTTTGTTTAAGTATAGCACAGTCTGACAGCTGCACCAATTTCAATTCCATAAAAGATGGTTGCCTTACAGTGATTTTATACCTTAAAATACAATATTTACTATAATCCTATAAGTATATATTTATCTTGTTTTAGGAAGTATGATACAGGCTAAAGTGATAATGGGGTGAATCGATTTTAGAGGAAGGTAACCAACCATGAAAAGAGGTAATTCTACGATCGGTATATAATAACAAAATTTTAATGTTTCAAAATCAACAAGAACTAGCAACATTTAATTTTTAATAGAGCAGGTACTTATCATATCTTGGTATATTAATTTGTCTCGATTCATATATTGCCTTAAATAGTAGATATATATTTTTAGTAAATTTTTGTGGGCATTTTAAGTATTTCTTAAGCAATATATTTTATGCACTCATTTAATTTTTTCTGCCCATAAAAATTATTCTCAGAAAATAGTACATTTCTTTTTTTTTTAATTATTGCTGCCTGCGATTTCTGAACTAATTTCTTTAACATTTAAAAATTTGTGTTTCTAGTTTATTTTAGATAATAAAATTACATAGTAAATATTGAACATGCCTGAGCTTATAACAGCTAGTCTGCACGCAGTAATGAAATAATTTAGAATATTACTTTTTTTTTACAGGAAGTATATAATATTTATTTTTCGATCTGTCTTAGAAAAATGTTTTTATGATTTATTTCATTACTATGGAATTGATTTTTTCTCTTTAGATCAATTATTTTCTTTTTTTATATACCTGCAAAGCAAATGATAGTTTTTATCTTGATAGAATTATGAAATTCATTATTGACTTCTGATGCTACTGTTTGTAGTGATAAATTATTTAGTTACGTTAAAAAAGCCTACCAACCGTTTTAATTTTACCGAGTGATCTAAAAGAATATCTACATATTTAATATTGTGATACTTGTTTTAAGATAAAGTAATAGTCTTTTGGTAGTTCGTTTGACTAAAGTTTATTAATATATTTTTAATTCAATTTGTTAGAATATTTGTCGTCTAGCTATAACAATATTAATTATAATGTAATTGTTACAATGTGATTCGGCAATAAATAATATTAACTAAAATGCTGTTTATTTTTCCCTTCTCTTATTTTGAAATTACATATTAAAAGGCGAAGACGCATTTTTTAAGTTGTTTTGCCATTTACATTTTAAGGACTGGTTTTCCAATTCTTCTTGCATTTATTTAGTAGATTAATTCCATGGAAACAGTAATTAATAATATTTTAGTAATTGTTTCCTCGGAATTTATTAATTAAATAAATGTACAGGAAATGGAAAAGCCGGCCCTTATAAATGAATAATTTATTATCAGAGGAAGATCTCTGTTTAATCTACATTTTTTTAGTTCTTGCCATCGAAGTTGGTGCGCTACAAGCTAAGAAACGTCACAGCTGCTTCTATCCTCCACTATTAGCTGCCTTTCTTTCTTTTTCTGTTCTGTGATTTGAACTATCGAATAATTACCGAATGAATGATTCCACCTATCGAATGAATTCAGTCGAATAAATTCATTCAATTATAACTTTTCCAGAAAACATCATATGAATGATATTCTTAACTTACTAATTAATGCTGCTGAGTTTCACATATCATAAAAAATGGGTCTTTAGAATCAGAAATTCGTGGTCATATGCCATCATCAATTAGTTGGCAGTTGCGTTTTGTTTTCCGTTTATTTTGTTGTTTGCACTGTTTTCGTATCACATAATAAAATGTGTCTCTTATCTATGAATAAAATACCGCCTCTGTCTATGCATATTCATAACTTCCGTTCGTAAATCCAACATTTTTTTAAATTCATTCATTCGTTATTCAGCTATCGAATTATTCGAATAAGTACCAACTATCGAGTTATTCGATACTTTTTATGCGATAGTTCCCATCACTATTTTTAAGTGATTTTACTGTTTTGTTATTTGGTACTGTGATTAATAATCGATTTTTAGTTATAAATATTTATTGAGAAACAATGACTAATAAGTGTGTAGTGTACGACAAAGAGGAAAACCACGGGGTTGTTTATCTTTTCACAGGTATGTAAACAAAACAAATCATAGCCGGCATAATGCCAAAGTGTGAAAACTCAAAAATAACAAAAACAAAAACAACAACATTTGATTCCATTTTAACAGTAAAAATCCACATTTTATTAAAAAAGATACTTATACAAAAATATTTATTTTAACTTCAATTGAAATTTCATTCATAAGGTTGTTCATAAATTGTAAATGTTTTAAAGTCAATTGATATTTTTTTAAATCAATTTTAAAGGTTGTTATTAAAAAATGTGTTTATTTTAAGATTTCCCGAGAATCTGAAGAGAAAGTTGGCTGGAAGCTCTCAAAATGGAAAATTCCAGTAAGTGGCACTACGTGTGTTCACAACGCTTTACAAAAGTGATTATAATAATATAAGATCTGGATTAAAAGTGTTGAAAATCAATGCTGTTTCATTTTTCCCCTGGCAACTGTGACCACTTCGTCACACGTACTGTCCAGGTTAGTAGAGAATTATATTGAATAATATACTAAGTAGTCACTCATTTATACCTCACAAACTTGGTGATAGTGTTGCCAGGGGAAAAAATAGGACAGTTCTGATTTTCAAAACTTTTTAATCGAGATTTTTTAATAGTATAATCACTTTTTTTTAAGTGTTCTGAACACACGTAGTGCTACTTACTGGCATTTTCCATTTTGAAAACTTTCAGCAAACTTTCTCTTCTCACCAGATTCTACGGAAATCTAAAAATAAACACATTTTTTTTAATAACAACCTTTAAAATTGAATAAAAAAAATATCAACAGACTTTAAAACATCTACAGTTTGTGAGCTACCTTTAGAATGAACTTTCCATTCAAGTTAAAATAAATATTTTTGTATAAGTATCTGTTTTAATAAAAAGTGGATGTTTTACTGTTCAAATGTAATGAAATGTTGTTTTCTATTTTTTGTAAAGCTAACATTAATTTTAGTCATTTTTGAGCTTTCACACTGTCGCATTTACGCATCATGCCGACCCTGACCTCTTTTGTTTACTATAATGGTGGATTTATGCAGACACATTTAACATTTAAGATTTAACAAATGGTAGATTTAAGAATGCCAATATGCATTTATGCACAATTATCATTTAAGAAGCATCCAATCAAATTTAAGGTTTCTGTTCCTGTCCAGATGACGACAACCAATAAATAATTTAGTTAGGAATTTGTAACCTAACCTTACACAATTTTCATTTAACATTTAATCTAAAAGTTAAAAGTTGGCCAAATCTTAAATGTAAAATGCTAAATGATAAATATGCTGCATAAATTGGTTAATTACGTTATGAAATTTTAACTCATAAATATTAAATGCTAAATGTTAAATCTTAAATAATAAATGATAAATGTGTCTGCATAAATCCACCTTTACCTGTGAAAAGATAAACAACTCCGTTGTTTTCCTCTTTGACCGCAAACTACACATTTATTATTCATTGTTTCTCAATAAATATTTACTGAATAAATCTTTACAACTAAAAATCGATTATTAATCAGTACCCAATAACACAAAACTAAGTTTATCATTTATCACTTAAAAACAACAGAGATTAAAATAACAGCAGAATAAGTATTGAAAAATACATTACTCGAGCAAACAAATTTTGTATCCCTATTAAGTTTTAAATTAGGCAAAAGAATTAAAATAAACGCTGAAGCCTGAAGCCGTCCCTGGTTTGTTTTGGATACGTTGATATGTTAACCATGCAAATTGTTGTTTATATATCAATCATAATAATCAGCGTATCTCTTAGGTGTTACTTATCTTTAAGGCATTGTGTAGTCCCCAACCTCAGAGCTATTTCACTTCTTTATTGTTCTCTTCTTCAATTAGTTTGTGTCTGTGGCACAGAACACTAAAATTTTCTGTGTCTATACGAATTAGGGATTTTAGTTCTTTTCACCTGGAAACAATGGAAACGTTGACGTTTTGTTTAATTTTGTAAAAATTGTATTGCTCACTTTAATATTAATTATTGAAATTAAGTAGAATAGGGTGGCTAAAAGTACTAATCGACCAAGAAAATACACTAAATATTAGAAATATGACAATGGGTGAAGAAACTCCAGTTACTACATTAGTTCTACCCGTTTTGATACGCCCTATTTTATCTGAAGTATGTATGTACATATATGTATTATTGTTTGTCACTTAAATGTATATTTTTAGTTAGAAAAACAAGATGTTTCAGCCTCTCAGACGCTTAGGTCTGCTCTCACCAAAGCAGAGGCCTCATGTCCAGGTCTTACTTATGATTTTGTTGTTGGTATTTTGCGAAAGGGAGATCTTACAGTAAATATGAATGAGAGTATTCTTCGTTTACAGGGAGCTGTCTCTGACACAGATGGTAAATATACTGTTTAATGGTTTGATTATACAGCTGATCTTGTTTTAAATTATAGTGAATCTCCGTTATAATTTAGGAGTCTGACTAATACTAATGCGGTGTAAACAGATATTCAAGGTGTTCTTTATCGTTGTGTTCAAATTTTGGGAACGTAAACTAGATTCAATTCTAAGACAGGAAAACAAAAGTGGTAAGTCCATTTTTATTTATTTTGGAGTTACAGGACTATGACATTTTTGAGCAGTAAAAAGCAGAATATACTTCCAGAAATAAAAATCGTGGGGATTATGATATGGTGAATATTCTTGGTGAAAGTTTGACGTGCGTATCACTGGAATTTTCTGTTTACAGACGTTTTTGTTTAGTCTATGAATTTACTCTTAAAAAATTTCATAACCTTATAGCTCTGAAACAAATACAAATGTGCCTACCACTTTTGTGTTTTTTTGTCGTAGAATTGAACTTAGTTTACCCTCCCAACATTTGAACATGACGATACAGAACACCTTGTATGTGAAAGTTAAGTTGGATAATGTTTATTGAAAAGGAACCAAGCGCCAAATTGAAAAAATTCTATAAAGGGTACCAGTTCATAAAACAAGATCTAATATACTTTGTATAAAAAGATCTAAGCGCTAATCTTACATTTTGTGCCATCTATGGAGCAATAACCCAAGTGACATTTGTAAAATGCGTGATTCATAATTAGTCTAATGAGATCCAAGCGACATAACCTTTTAAATTTATATACCAAATGTCACTTGGTTCTTTTTAGACTTTACAAGTTTTGTTTGTAAATGTATTTCTTCCTCCCTAGTGTTTTAAATAGTGAATAAAATGAGTGAAAGAGCTAAACGTATTCTATGTAAAGCCCTTAATATTAATAAAAATGATAACATCAGTAATACTGGTGGTGTATCCCACAAAAAGAAGAAATTAGGCTATTATGAAAACGTAAGTATACTTTTTAGGTTGTAATAAATGCATTACTTAGTTACGAATGTAAGTCTTATATCTTTTAAGTAGATATCTTTTATAATATATTAACAATTCCAAAATCATCAAATATTTTTGTTAAGACTGCATGAATCAGATAGAACTTTAGAAATGTATCTTACTATAAAAGAGACCGTGTGTCACTTACGGCAGTCGGTTCCCTTTGCATAAAACTTGGTGAATTGTTTAAGATTTAAAATGATATGCTAACTTGCAACTTTCCAACATATGTGCATAAATTTACGTAAAAAAATATTTTTTACTGGATGAAAATAACATTTAAAAAATGGCTATTCTATTAACTAGTAATTAAAATACAGAAAATAAAATTTGAAGCAAACTAGGTAGCAGTTTTTTAAATATCCTAAATCATTAATTGTTGAAGTAGAATGTAATACTTAAAATCTACTATTATCACTAGTAAAATTTTTTTTTGTTTAGATTATGGCGCCTGACATAGCGGGTGTAGCAGCTCAGTTAATATACTTTTGTCGCAAGGTGAATCCGAAGAATGCAAATTAAAAAATATATCAAATGAGGCTGCACCATTAGATTCTATCACCAATATTTGCCAAAAAAATCCACAGTTGGTTCAGAGAACGCCATATTAATAGAAGTTAAACTGCCTGCTAGTCGGCAATTACCAAAGTGTAATCAAATCCTGGAAACATCCGGGAACGAAACTGCTTTAAACATTCCAACAGATTCAGATTGCCCATTTCATGATGTTATACTAACACCAAGTATTGGCAATGAAGATCACAATGAACTATTAGATGAGGTTTGTGAAGAGGTTGAAATTAGCCCCATAGATTTGTTTCCTGTATGTAAAGCTACTGAAAACGTAATAATTGAAATGTGTCCAGATATTACACAAGATATGCCATATTTTAGTGAAAAAAATCTAAATAAAATTAATAACGCCTCAGTTGAAAATTATATTTTGACTACTACTATAGAGAACGATATTAGTGAGCCATGTAATTCAAATAAAAATACAGAGGACATTACAGAAGACTTTATACCAGAAGAATTAGAAAATAACATCAGTGAAGGTGTTTATAATCCAAAGGATTATAGCACTGGTTCTGAAACAAGTGATACTGAATTGACTTCGGACGACTTAATGGACAATGAAGAAATGGAAAGAAACCAAAAATTACTTGATGAAAGGAAAATGTGGAAAGGACGTGCAAAAAAAGGTAGGAATAATAAATATCCTGGCCAAACATTTGCAACGAGAAAAAAACTAAAAGACTCAAACTTAACTCATTACACCGTTAGGGGAAACTGAAAGAAAGCAAACAGTTCCTTAACTATGAATGCAATTGTCCAAAGAGATGCAATGATAAAGTTTCAGAAGAAATCAGAGAAGCACTTTTAAAAAGTTCTGGGATCTGGCATCATATGATTCGCAGACAGGATTTATTGCGGCAACAGTAAAGGAAGTGCCTGTAAAAAAGAAAACGGCAAGACATGGCGCAGACAAGTCCTATACAAGACTTTACCAGCTTGGAAATGTCAATATTTGTCGTAACATGTACATTAATACCTACCAAATATCTACAAAACGTATAAACTCTGCACTGACTAAAGTTCGTGGAGAGTCGCTATAAAAGATGAGCGGGGAAAAATGTGGTGGCAAAAAAAAAATTGAAGGGGTAACAGTTCAGAAAATAATTGATCACATTAAAAAATTTCCCACTTACGTATCTCATTATGCACGAGGAGAAACTCAATCAAAATTTTTAGCACATGATCTAACAGAAAGTAAAATGTATGAATTATATATAGAAGGTAATCCAAAAGTTAGTTTCACAGCATTTAAGCGCATATTTTATGAAAATTTTAATTGAAGAAGAAAACCCCCATAAAAAAGACACATGTACTAGATGTGATTTATTTAATACATAAGCTAAGAATGTTTCGGATGAGAACATTATTAAAAAAGTGCAAGCTGCACATGAACAACATTTTGAAAATGCAAAATTAGCTAGAGCTGAAATGAATAGTAATATAAAAGAAGCAAGCACCAATCCCCATTTTGGAGACTCTGTTATGACATGGAAAAGGTATTAGGGTTACCTAAACTTCCAACTAACCTTGTCTACTACAAAAGACAACTTAGTATTTATAATGAAGGAATTCACTCCAGTTCAACAAATACACCATATGCGTTCATTTGGAAAGAAGGAATTGCTGGTAGAGGGGCCCAAGAGGTTGGATCATGTCTTAAAAAGTTTATTGATTTATAGCTAAAACAAGGGGCTGAAGAGTTGATACTTTGGTCTGATAGTTGCGGCGGGCAAAATCGCAACATAAAAATTGTGCTACTTTTAAAAAAATATTTTAATTGAACATCCTACTTTAAAAACCATTTACTTAAAATATCTGGAGCCAGGGCACAGTTTTCTTCCAAACGATACAGATTTTGGTCAAATTGAGAGGGCCCTTAAATATCAAATTTGAATTTACACACTAGATGACTTTAAGGCAATAATAGAAAATTGCAAAAGAAATAATCGATTTGTTGTGCAGACTATGGAATCAGAAGACTTTTTCAACTGAAGAGATGGAAAAACGAATAACTAACAGAAAACTTACTATTGAAAAGATTAAGATTAATTGGTTAAAAACTAAAGTAATAAAACTTGAAAAAAAGTAACCCTTATTCAATTTTTTAAAAGAAACACATGCTTCTGATGGGAAGTATAATGAAATTAACATTTCTAAACCTGTCCGAGGCAGAAAGTCTATACACGAGCTGGGGAAATTAATATCACTGTCCAGAAGGAAAACCAATTTCACAAAAAAAGTGCGAGGACATTAAATCTTGATAACGTTTTTATACCTTTTGGATGCGAGACACTTCTATAAAATACGCAATGTAGAAGATTTTGAAGACGATATCGATGGATTTGGTCAAAACCTCGACTTTGAAATAGAAGGAGACGAATAAAATAAGATGGTTGTAACTTATTTTTGTTTGACTTTAATTATAGTTCTTAATAACGTATGTGAGTTTTCGTTGATCAAAATAAATATATATGTTTTTATTTAAAGGGAGCTATATTATTATTTACCTTTCCCATAAATGTAACTTGGTCCTATTTGAAATAATAACATTACATTTTTAACTATTTATCGAAAAGGAACCATCTACCAAATAATGCAAAAAACTTAAATAAATAGTGCTAGTATGAATATCATATAATATCTATTTTAATATTTCAACCTTTTCTTATTGACAGCATCAAAACATTTATCATATACTTAAGGATCTATTTTACAGGTAGTCGGACACTTTGAGGGTCAATTACTCAAAATGAAGATTTGGCGCTTGGTTCCTTTTCAATAAACATTATCCAGTTTTAACTTTTTTTAAGATTAAGGCATATTAAAATCATTGCATAGTAATCTAAATATTTATTTATTTTGTTTTGTTTCAAAATAATAGTCTATTTTTATTTTTATTTCAGTAGTAGAATATCGATTAAATCGTTCCGAAGATGCTTTTCAAGAACTGAATAAGAAATCTGCAGCACTGAAAAGAATCCTAAGTAGAATACCAGATGAAATAACAGATAGAAAGACATTTTTGGAAACTATAAAGTAAGTATATATATATATATATATATATATATATATATATATATATATATATATATATATATATATATATATATATATATATATATATATATATATATATTTTAAAAAACTGGTAGACGTAGTGGACGACTAGTTAAAAAACAAACAGCTTATTTTTTATTAATGAGTTGTCAGGGATGAATTTTTTACGTCATCCCTGATTGTATTTCGACTTGAGGACTTGGGTCCCAACATGACAAAACTAAGGGGGTAAAAATAATCCATAGTTTTAAATCTGGTTCCATTAGTGTGGGACGTTTGCTCTTGGTAGGTTTGTTGTCAAAGATGAATTCAGTGACAAAAAATAGGGTGGTCATCTTTGATTGTACTCCTGTCTGGAGACTTAGGTTCCACAATGATGAAACTAATAGGGAGGGGGAACATAATGGTTCTCATTTAATTTTGACAATTTACTGATAATTTTAGAACATTTTTTAACTTTTGTTTACTTTAGGTGGTGCAGTAGAGTGTCAGGGTTGGGAAAAAATGTTTTTTTAAAAAAAAAAACAAAAAAACAGTTTTTTTTAATTTAAAACATGTTTTTATTGTTTTAAAACAGTTTTTTTCTTGAAAAAAAAAACCAGTGTTTTAAAACAAATAAAACGTTTTAAACATTGTTTTAAAACTCACTGGTAAAAATTCAGCAGTAAGAATTATTATTGTTATTGTGGCCCTTTACTGTCTTTGGTGTGCTCCATGTCTTTAATTCGTGCCCTCTGTTTTCCAATGATGATGAATGGCTCTATCTATAGAGGCTAACTACGTATTGTGTATGGTAGCGATTTTCTTCAATGAGGACCGACGTGTTTCAGTCTAAGTACTTTAGTTAACTGAACTCTTAATCGAGGCATTTTTATATCATAATATCACAAATTCAATATGTAAAACGATTAAAGTAGGGTACATATACAATTTACTCATTTAAACTTTTTCGTATTTCTGTGTATTACTAATCAATCAATCAATTTGTTCATATGTAAGATCGTATTACATGATATTAGATATGTCAACAGGTGCGTTTTTTCTAACTAAGATTAATCTAAGTAGTAAGGTTACGGTGGCTACATCAAATGAAATTATGCTTTTATTTATGCATTGTAACCGGAAAACAACTTAGATTAGCTGAGATCTCAGAAAGAACATACCTATTATAAGGGAAAGATATGAATAAGTTAACAAAAAAACACGAGATTTACAAAATGACCAATATAAAAATGAGAATTAAAATATGTGTAATATGACAAGATATCACACATCTCATTCCTGTCTCTAGGACTATACTATATATATGTATATACTAAAATTCATAAATTAATATTGTTTAACAAATCATTCTTAGTCATTTCTGTTAAGATATTATGTATATGATAATATACATAATTTACAATAATATGTTAAAATGTTAAAAAGTTAAAAAAGAAAAATACAAAATACTTAGAAAGAAACTAGTTGTTTAAAAATTCCTCCATACTATAGTAACCGTTTGATAACAGTAATTTTTTACTTTTATTTTAAATTTATTTAAAAAATGTTTTCTTAACCGCCTCTCAAGTCACCAAAGTAACCCGCAGAAAATCCTGGGATTTTGTTTTGGGTAAAGAGAAACAAGGCCCTACCGTTTATTGTGAAGTCTGCATCTAAGGCATCGACAATTCCCTCTCCCATCTTAGTCCGAAACAAATTACAAATAAAATCTCTAACTTGCTCCAGGATTTAATCGAACCATTAGGATCGGAAAAAAGTTCTAAACTGGTGGCAGTATTTCAGCACTTTAATAGAAATGAATAATAGAAAATTTATGTTACCTACCTACTTTTACTTTTAGTTTTTTTTATGTGTCTTATATAAACTTTATATCGTTTTTCGTTGAGAAATATAAATTATGAGTAAAAATTCTCTGTTGGGTTTACTTATTTTTTTGTTTTAAAACTGCATTGAAAAAAAACAGTGTTTTAAACAAATGTTTTAAAACAGTGTTTTAAAACGAATGTGTTTTTTTTAATGTTTTAAACATGTTTTAAACATGTTTTAAAACAACCCAACCCTGTAGAGTGTCACACTGAATAGGGGATCAGTGACAATTCACTACTCAGGGTGGAATTCCTATTGCAATCCAACCGTGCTTCTTATAGGCAATTGTGATATTTTCTCGGAACTTGTTCCACAGAAAAAAGTATAGTATATTTTTCTTCTTGGTCTTAATTTATCAATTAACAATTAAAGTAAAATAATATGGATAGGTTTCGCTGAATTCGGTGTTGCTGTCCTTACCATTAGACGTGATGTTGGGAATTAACCCTGTGACAATCATTGGGGGGTTGAATCCTAACAGGACGTCTGGTCAGGAGCCGCGATACCGGGCTCAGGGAAAACTAACCTAATAAACAACAAAAAAAAAAAAAAAGGGAAGAAAATTCTATTTTACATTCTTTTAACTAGTTACATAGGGAAGAGGAAGTATAATATATTTTACTTCTGTGTTAGAAAGAAAATAAATAGTGAAAGACACGTTGATGGGAGTACACAAAGGGCAAAAAAGACCCAGTGACAATTATAGGGGGTTGAATACACCCTTTGACTTATTTCCAACAACGAAGACTTCACCTTTAGTTGAATAAATTAAGTTACGGACAGTTTTTTCCGTTTCGGTTCGTTGTTTCAGTCTTGGTTTCAGCGTGTTGCTGGGAATTAACCCTGTACAATACGTTCGATTCGGAGACCGTAGCACCGATCCTAAAAGGGAAAAAACTGGCCAAGTCTACATTGCAAATTCACAAATTAAATCAGATCGAGGGTTGATTCTATTCGGGGAGTGTACTCAGGAACTAGATAACTTGGTGACAATATAGGGAGGTTCTTTAGCCCCGTGAGTGGACTCCACCGAGTTCAAGCACACCTGTCTGAAGAAAAATTTGAATAAATTCAAACTTTTCATAAAATGTAGAATTTTGAAAATGGCCGCGGTTTTTAGTTACATTTTGGTTGAATTGTTGGTGAGTTGGTATGAAATATTTCTGGTGTAGAGTAACTTGCATGTGAACCAATTACCAGTTGACATGTACTAGAGTAGTGGAGTACATCCACTATGGGGTTGAATCCCCCTATTCATTATTCGATTAATTTGGTCATTATGCAGCAATCAAAATGTATTAAACATAAAGTAGATGTCAACATTGCATAGTGAAAAGTTTTTAATGTGTAACGTGATGTTAGTTTTAAGTTATAACCTCAACTTACTGGCATAAGGTAAAAAAATGCTTTTTTATAATTTTTTTACATGTAATTATGAACCCTTTTTATCTTCTTTTGTAGTCTTGAGAAAGAAAGGCATAGTAGAAAAGAGTATTATTAACCCAACAAAATTTGGACTGCATCCTCATTAATAATATATATATACATATATATGTATATATATATATATATATATATGTATATATATATATATATATATATATATATATATATATATATATATATATATATATATATATTTACATCTCCATATCTATATGACTTCCAGTATATGTGGCTTCCACCAGAACGAGTGGAAATATATATATTTTAGTTCGTGTATATATCTCCATTCGTGAGTCACATTTCAGTTATCAGTAAGGAGTAATTTTCTTGACATTATCAAATCGCGATGGTTGTGAGATCCGACAGAGAACGTGATGTGTGTGGCTTCCGACAATATATGGCTCATTACATTTTGCAGCTATGTAGCATCCGAAATATATATTATTTGAGAAGTGACAGTGGATGCGACTTCCGACAGGGTTGCTATGTTTGTAGCCTATAGGTATTAAATTCTTGTTTATTTTCTTTGGTTTTATATTTGGATATAGATATATGAGTACATAGTATGCTCGTAAAGGTTGGAATAAATTCGATTATTTCAGTACTAAACAACTGACATAAAATCGCTTGGATCTGTCGATTTTTAAATATATTTCTCTATTTCTCACATGTATAATATTTTTTTTAGAATTGTTCTTGTAAAAGTTATGACGTATCAACATATTTTTTAAATGGCAACCCCCACTTTTAGTAGTTCCATTTAAAAAGGTACATTTTAAATGTTTATGAAAATTGATATAAATGCAATACAATCAAAAAAAAAAAATTAAATGTCCAAATTATCTTATTTACGTCTTGACATTGTGCAAGACGAAATTCAAATTCATGTAACTTAATAATTAAATAATTAATTTGTAATTTTCACTAGAAATTCATAATACCGAAGCAAATAAAATGTCAGAATTTTTAAGATGATTATTATTTTATACTCCTTATTTGTTTAACATTAACCTTAAACTAATAACCTTAATTGTAATTTTTAAAAGGTATAGACAGTTATTTGATAAAAAATTATAAAAATGCTTCTACTATTACAGACCCTATTTTATGCACAATAGCGGAATAAACACCACGATGTACATTTAAGCATATAACTGTCTGAAAGAATAATTACTCATAACTCAAATGAACTTAAACAAGTAACAAAAAAAAGATTATTTTGCTAACATATGAGGTAAATATAACCTGGTAAGTGAGAAAATTACTGGACCTAAAGCTTTACGAGATCTACTCGGTGAGAAAATCAGGTGCACGTTTAATCAAGTCATCGAACATATGGTGTCATTATCTAAAAGTTTTACCCTATTAGACTATATCATTATAATAGGTGGTCGTAATGATATACATGATATAACAGAAAACTTAGACTGATTGATCTACTTGCTCAGCAGGTCAACAAGTTAAGGTCGTCTAAATGTAACGAGTCGTGGCCGTAATTGTTGTATATTATGAGAGAATTATAAAACAGGCGAGTATTGTAAAAATATTTATTTGGAGCTATTTTGTTAAATAAAAAACATGACAAATATATTCATAATTTAAAGCAAACACTTAAATACCAAATTAAAATAAAAATCTAAAAGTGCGCTGATGAAATTAACATTTCTCCTGCGCTTATTTTGGTTTAGAATATATATTCTGTATGAATACCTTAATTTTAAGCCAGTTTTTATTTGCGAAAACGTTAGAATACTTATCTATTAGACTCTCACGCTCTCCCTTTTTCGGGGGCCTTTTCTGTTCTATTTGCTTTTTAAAGAAAGTAGTTGCGATTTTCTTTTGTTCTTCTGTCCACCGTATCAAAATTCTTTTCTTGCCTTTTTTGAAATTAACTGGCACATTTTCATTTGATGTATGCGGCGTTTCACTTGACAAGGTGTTCTGTTCTGTGATATTCCTGATTTCATCACCTTCAGTATCATGTATTTCCTTCATCATATTCTCCACATTATCCTCTTCCAAAGTCTCCATCAGATCTTCATCCATATTCAAATCTATTTCATCCAGGGTTTTGCCCTTAAACTTACCAGCACCACCTTTTTCCATTAATAGTAACAATTTGGATATCTTGGCCGTTTGATATACGTCATCTGGGAGTCTATATGAAGATCTGTGAATGCCGAGAGTATGGCCCATGAACGAGGCTAATTGCTCCATGTCACTTTCAGATAAATTGATCAGCTGCGTCAAAGTAGCCAAATGCTTCCTTAATCGTGTACAAGTAATAGCGTTTGGATTTGTGGCACCACAATTAAGAGCATACTTTTTGATAACTTTGTAGACAACTATGGGCTCATTGGTGCGAGGATTTCCAAATAAATATTTGTTTGGTTGAGTCATGATCTGCAGTCTATGGTGAAGTAATATGTTCAAATGCTCTTGAATATCTCGACTGAATAGTACTGGAACGCCCCTATTTCTTTTGCCTCTGATAACAATGCGTTTAAAATTTTTCATTAGAGCCTTTTCCGCTTCTGTTACAACTTCCGAAAACTCCTCGTAGGTATTTGGGTTTTCAATGAGTTTTCATAAGTATGAAGTAAAAATCGTTGAAGTTCGCCTGGTCTTTTTCTATTCAGCAAAACTAGCCGGCAAAATATAGTTTCAAGTAACATGACGTAAGCATTTTGATTTGTGCTCTCTTTTTTTAGTATTTCTATTGCCTCTGTTGCCTTTTTGATTAAGTAATCCTTCATTAATTTAAGATCACTGGCTAATGGTACCATAGTGATCTTGTTCCATTTGTTGGTTTGAAGGTCTGTGCTGGCTTGACTTGAAACATCAAATTTCCAGTTATTGGAATTAAGTGACTCAATGTTTTAAGTTCCGCCTCGACTTCTGCTGTAGATACACTTGCGTAGACTCCTGTTTTTTTCAGTGCATGAAGAATAGCAATATCACAACACCGTTTTAAGGATGTGCTGATATTCATCGCATAGGTTGGAGATTGAAAAAAATTCCATATCATTATCATATTTTGCGACATTTTTTGTAGCCGTTACCAACAAATCGTAATTTTGTGGTTTGAGAACATCAAAAAGGTTTTTTACAGTTGGCGCTAATTTTCTTATCTCCAGCAGTAATCTAGAGACTTCTCTCATTTTTCTGGATGTAACACTGAGAAAATGTTTTTCCCTATGGGTTTTTAAGTACCCTGCACCAAAAGCACAGATAAGAGGATCCTTTTTAGCCACGAGAGATATTTTGTCCGCCCTCATACGGGGAAATACCCTTTCTCTTAAGTCAGGATCCACTTTTATATAATTAAGTTGAAAATTCTGTGCACTGGCCTTAGTGCCTGCCATGGACTTTGCAGTGTTAGGATTTTCTGAACATTGTTTCCTATGCTTCCAAAGATTTCTTGAAGAATAAAATCCCAAACAATGGATGCACGGTAAATAGCTTGTCGACTCAGTGCCATTCCTTACAGGTTTTCCTTCTTCTGGGTCAGTCAAATAATTTCCTTTTTTTCGAAGCAATGTTAACATATGGTTTCTCTGTTTACTTCCCTTTGGATGAGCTAAGATTTTTTGCACCTCAACGTGCATACTGTGGTTTCTGTATATATGTCTAGCAAAATTTGTGACAGATGATTCGCATATATAACAAGAAGCTTGTTTGCGCTTCCGAAAAATATAGTCTTGAAGGTCCCCTGCACATTTGTTCCGTTTTACAGACAAAGATGAAATATCTTCTTGGAATGTATCATCCACTACCTGCCTATTATTTGAATAATCGTCATCCATTACTTGCCTATTACTTGAATAGTCGTCATCCACTACCTGTCTATTACGTGAATAATCGTCATCAAACTCATCCTGAAAATAATTGAAATAATTATAATTAAAAATTATTTGCTGCAGTAAAGGAAGGCTAATTTAGATAAGTAACATTTTCAGATTTTGTATTTTTTTTAACTTGTTACCTTTAATAAACTTATATTGCGATAAAATTACGCCACAAAAGTGTGCCAAGAAAGATTTTTTTTGCGAGTATACATCAATCTCAGGGCGCTGTTTTATCGCCATATCGACGATGAAGATAACGGTACCAAACCAGACATCCTTAAGGTATATACAAAGATTCCATTTAAAAATATAAAACTTTTAAAACTGTCGAAAGGTGCATTTTTATGAAGATTATTTAACCGCTTAATTTCATTTAATTTTACTAAAAAAGTTAATATTGTTAAGTCTGAAAATCCTGGAATGGGTTGGAACCTTTGATGTGAAGATAACACTGACGTAGTTTTCCACGAAACACTAAAACACTCGAAGCGTGTTTCGCCAACCAAGTTTGCATCATCTGGAGATGATTAAAACTAACCTTATGCTAACAACGTATCTTATTTATACCTAAACTATTGTCACGGTTCGGCGAACCGTGACCCACTAACCAATAAAGCGAGCTACCTGGAATTGGCCCTTTGTCACTATAAAAATTGTCACTGTAAAAATAGTATGAATAGTGACAAAGGGCCAATTCCAGGTAGCCCGCTTTATTGGTTAGTGGTTCACCGAACCGTAACAATAGGTTAGGTATAAATAGGGTACGTTGTTAGCATAAGGTTAGTTTTAATCATCTCCAGATGATGCCAACTTGGCTGGCGAAACGCGCGTCGAGTGCAGCATTATAGTTTTGGTGGCTCGTGGAAAATTACCTCAGTGTTAAGTCTGAAAATGTTACTTATCTAAAGTAATTTTTCTTATTTATTTAGGTATCTTATGACGATTCTGAAAACAAATAAGAAATTAAAATAAACAAACCTCTGCACCAAAAGAATCAGTCAGGAATTGATTCTTTAAATCTAGTTCTGCATAATCAATCTCACTTGAAAAAAGTAGATAAAAAAAAGGAAAATACACAGAGGTTTATTTACTTAACTTATTTTTTCAGAAATATGGCAAAGTACCCAAATAAATAAGGAAAAAAATAAATAATTTCAAACAATAAAGTATCTTATTTTGCTGCAGTGAATAGTGTCATCTTTAGAGCTCTGCACATTTTATGTCAGACAGAAGAACCTTTCATAGAATTTTCAACTTATTATCAATGACCTAAAAGTGGATCCTAAAGGAAAGGTATATCTCCTATAGAGGGCAGAGAAAATATGGCGAAAAAGGACACCCTTATTTTTGTGCAAAGTACTTAAAAAGTTTCAGAGAAAAACATTTTCTCAATGTTACCTGCAGAAACGTGAAAATTCCAGATTGCCGCTAGGGCTAAGAAAATATTTTCGAAATTACCAGTTTTTTGTTGCAGCCACTAAAAATGTCGCGAAATATGAGAGCGACAGGGAATTTTTCCAATGTCTAACCTACACACATCCTTGAAACAGTGTTGCGAAATTGCAATTCTTCACACACTTAAAAAAAAATAGGACTGATTACTCAAGTCTACATACTGCAGAAGTTGAGGCAAACCTCAAAACATTAAGTCGTTTAATTGCCAATTACAAATCCATCACACACCATCAAACCATGAAATGGAATAAAGTAATTATGGTATAGTTATTCAGTGACTTTAAATTAATCAAGAAGTACTCAATCAAACAGAAGTAATAGAGGCATTTAAAAATGATAACATGAATCAAAATGCTTACTAACCAATCAGCTGACGTCTACTAAAGCGAAAAAGACGAGGTGAATTCCAACGATTTTTAGTCCATACGTAATGATAAGTCATTGACAACTGAAAAAAGCTGCCATTCACTAATTTAGGTAGACGACATGTTTTTAGTCCAATAATGCTTAATAACTTAAGTCTGGCTTAGCCTCGGAGATACGGCTCCAGTAAACATAGAAAACAGTTTCTTTAGGAAATTTCTGTCTGTGTATATCTGAGATATTAAAACAAGATCCTTAATTGCTTTTTGAAAACATGTATGTAACTTTTTTCATAATTTATGTGACATTTATGGTTTCCAAGATACCAGGCGTATTTTTCCGTTTCCTATATCAGTAGTGCCACATGGTACACTATTGTCATAGTAATCGGAATATGTCGAATTACATTTAGTTTTGCATAAGCGCACAGCACACTGATGCAAATGGAATATGTTTTGATAATTCCTTGCTCACATTAAATGGGCTGCATGGTCAGCTGGACTTGACTGAAATGCTTGATATGAATTAAGGTGGGCAAGGGATCATCAAAACTAGGACATTCCTTTTGCATCGATGTGCTGCGCTGCGCTGTGCGCTAATGCTACAGGAAATGTAAATCGACATTATATTCTGATTCCTATGACATATGTGAGTACATCTTGGCTATAAAATTATCCAAAAGTGTGCTTTAAACTGTGGTGCTGCAAATCAAAAAAATACAAAAGTCTGTATAAGCATTTGGCTTAGTGAAAAATGAACCTAAAATAAAATTTCAAAACGGTGTAACTTTTATAGAAAATCAATATTTTTTATGAAATTTGAAATTTGTCGTTGTATTTTCCACCTAACTCTGAAAAAAAAAAATGTTTCGCAAATGTTTTACAAATCGTTTAAAAAATAACCTAGGGGGATTACAATTTTCGCAAATTTCAATCGCAATTTTTTTTTCTGTAAAACTTCATTTAGTCTTGATAGTTACGCTTAAAGTATCGCTTGAGTCTCATGCTCCAATACTAAGATTTCTAGTTTATTAATAAAATTTGAAAAGAAGTATGTTATGGGGTATTTTCAAGCATACAGCATTTATAGATGTTATACTTACGTCTGAACTGCTAGAGGTGGCTTCATATTCTGGATCTTTCACAGAATCGTCGACGGACTCGGTATCACTAGACATATCTTCCTGGCCTACTTCCTGCAATGTTTTGAAAACAAAATATCTTTTAGACATTTCATTCTAAAAATTTGGATTTTGTTAACATACTTTTACAGCAATCGTTGAATCATCTGATGATGTGACAGAATTGTCCTGTACAGCTGAATCAGTATGTCCTGCATTTACCACTGTATTGGTTGGGGTAGGGGCTCTATTGCAAAACCACTGTCTTTTTCTTTGGTTTAGAATAATTCGAAGAACAAATACTATACTGAAAAAATATAATACATGCAAAGTAGAAAAAGCAGTTTCAGCTTATGTAGGTATGAAATGACTTACGTAGTCTGCAGAAAATAAACGCGACATATGGTACACCTGAAAAAAATTTAAATTACACTACTGACAGAACATTGCAAATCTAGTTTTCACATCTGGAATCATTTTTAAAACGATTGTGTAATTAAAACTGGCATTTTAAAAAATGTGACATTTTATTTGCTTCGTATTTATGCATTTCTAGAAAAAAATTATAAAGTAATTATTGGGTATTAACATAAGCATTCTTATGTAATATGATAACAGTCATTTCTTAAATGTAAAAAAAACTTTCTTCTTAGTGTCAATATTTTTTTTAACTTCAATATTTTTTTGCTTCTAATACTAAGAATACTATTATTTAATCCACTGCAATTTTCTGTCTAGACTGAGTAGTTGTTTTATTAGTTTCTGCGATAAAATGTATTTAAAGTGTCATGTTTGATTATTATCTACATAAAACTTTCATACTAGCATATTCAGAATGACAGTATAAAATGTAAGAAACTGTAGGTATTTGTTATTGTTATCATATTAGGTTTGAATTAGATAAGTTCTAATACCCAATAATTATTTTATCATTTTTCTCTAGAAATTAATAACTGGCATTTTTAGATTTCAGTAATATTCTTGAGTGAATATAAAATTTGAACTTTTTGAATCATTTTTTAACCAATTGATGAAATTTGCAAAAGTATATTAAAAAAAATAATTTAATGTATGATAATAATTTAATTAAAATATGACTAAAAAGTAGAAATAAAAAATTAAAAAACTTGCTTTTCTTAAAGTAGTACTAAAAAAGTAAAAAACAATTTCTTTGCCAAATAATTACTTTAAAAAAATTTTTTTAAGGCAAGGCGTGCGCATTTCGCACAATCTGCATACATTCATACAAAGTGCGCACACCTTGCTTTTAAAACAATTTTTAAAGTAATTATTTGAAAAAAGAAATTATTTTTTACTTTTTAGTACGACTTTAAAATAAGCAAGTTTAAAAAAAAACATATTTTTTTTTATTATAATAACATTAAATCTTTCTTTTTTGGTATGGAATGATGCTATAAAAAATAAAGTGTTTTGGGAAATCAAAAGCAATCTTTTTTTCGTTATGAGAATGTTTGGAAAATAACAGGAACCCCACTGCTTGTGATCGGTAACTCAAGTAGGTACCATATTTTTATTTTCTGAGGTAACCTTAATTATTTTTTTAAAGTAATAATGAATATTTTTTTTCATAAATTACAGCCATGACTTTAAATGTTGTTTTACTTTGGACTAATTTGAATGAACTCATTTCGAGTAGATTTTTTTTTTGGTATTCTTATGTCTAACATACTCCCATAAACTACGTCAATGGCAAATCAGTTAATCTTTGCACAAACATTTATTTCTCCAAAAGTTATATTCGAAAATTGTCGTGGACAACCGTGAAAGGAGTAATAATATAATGATAACTAGTCTACATTACGCCCTCTTATGCATTAACTGACACCCCATAATTTCAAATTTGTAACATTAAAGAAACCAGACTTCTTCGCATCTGAACTTTTCGCACAGTATAAATAATTAAAATCTAGTATGTTCAAAATTTCCTTAAGAAAGGGAAATTTTTTAACATAATTTCTTATATCTTCAAAACTGTTCAACGAAAATTATTCAAATTTCAGTGAGTATTTTACATTAGCCAAAAGATGAACACATAATTTTTAAATTTTTTTCTGCTCTGCCATTTTTAAGGTATTCGCAATTGAAATGTCAATACAATCAAATCCTATAGAAATTTAGTATTCCTATCTAGAATCCCTAAAACATCATCTGTCAACTATGTAAAATAACTACAAATTTATTTTTGATACTATCACGATCGAAACGCAACGAAACGAAAATGCAATGCCAAGTGAAAGATACTTTTTACTAAAAAATAAAAATTGCCTTTGAATTGGTGGTTGGTTGCCAATTCAAAGGTAATGTTTATTTTTTAGTAACAGTATCTTTATGATTTCGGATAACGTTATATATATCACTTAATAAGCACTTCAAATTAATTCCCTAAATTGGTACTTACCTTATATTAAACACAACAATTAGCAACACATAAAATCTTTGCGGTGTAGTTTGGTGTGACAAAGAACACTTGTAGAAATAAATAAGCAAATGAAACCTTAAAAATAAAACAGATCATACCTAATTTCTCTCGTAGCATGTGATACAGGGCTGCCGATATTTACCGGAAGACCTATCCACTGTAAAATGGAAAATATCTAATACGTCGTGGGATATACGTAAACAGCGAAGTACTCGTTGATGTAGCCGCTTCGTGAACTAAAATATACGGGACCGTTCAAAAACCGAGTATATGACTTCCAGCTGAAATTAACACAATGGCTAACTAAGGCATCATGGAATCATTTTACATTAATTGCGTTACGGCTTCCATATACGGAATACGTATCGCAGACGGAAGCCAATAACATGTAAATGGTCTATTATCGGAAGCCATATCCTACGCAGGATATATATATATATATATATATATATATATATATATATATATATATATATATATATATATATATATATATATATATATATATATATATATATATATATATATATATATATATATATATATATATATATATATATATATATATATATATATATATATATAATATATATATATATATATATATATATATATATATATATATATATATATATACATATATATACATATATATATACATATATATATATATATATATATATATATATATATATATATATATATATACATATATATATATATATATATATATATATATATATATATATATATATATATATATATATATATATATATATATATATATATATATATATATATATATATATATATATATATATATATATATATATATATATATATATATATATATATATATATATATATATATATATATATATATATATATATATATATATATATATATATATATATATATATATATATATATATATATATATATATATATATATACATATATATATATATATATATATATATATATATATATATATATATATATATATATATATATATATATATATATATATATATATATATATATATATATATATATATATATATATATATATATATATATATATATATATATATATATATATATATATATATATATATATAATAACTGTCTGCCTTTAAGTGGCTTTATTCTGATCCCACCCATCTCTTTCTGGAGAAAGAATGTTGAAGGTCAGCTCGTAATTGGTCATAGTAGGCATAGTATCCGGAGGGCATTCCCAGGGATGCTGTGATTCACTATGTCATCCAACAACCTGATCCGCTCCATGATACTAGTCTGCGGCATATTAATGGCCGCTTGTTGCAGTCTGTAGGTTGCCCACCTGGCCTCTCTCTCCAGATATATATGAAGAGGGGGTGAAATCCAGGAGTATTTCCATTGCAGCTGACGGTGTGGTGCTAATTGCTCCCGTTACGGTCATGCATGCTAATCTCCCGTCCAGAAAAGTTTGGATTTGGCCGTCCGTTGTAATCCTTTCGGCCACCAAACAATGGATCCGTATGTTATCATTGGTCTGATGACCGTGATATAGATCCAGTAAAATTTTTGGGGACCCATGACCAGGATTTACCACAAATACGACGGCATGTCCATAGGGACAGCTTTGCTTTGTGGATTACCTTTTCCAGATGGGGAGTTCCAATTAAGTGATTTATCCAGAGTGATTCCTAGATACTTCACCTCCTCCTCAAATGGAATAGGTTCACCCATTAAAGTGGGAGGTCTTAAGTCCTCCAGCTTCCTTTTCCGGTGAATGGTACTATTACCGTTTTTTGAGGGTTTACAGACATCTGTTCCCTATCGCACCAGTTACTCACTGCATCCAGTGTCTCTTGAAGGGTATTTGATATTACTCCTTCAGAGTTTCCTCTGACTAGTATGACTAGATCATCGCATATGCTGGGAACCTCAACCTCCCTGCATAATGATAACGCAATAAACGAAAGAACAGGTGATAAACGTAACCCGAAATAATAACTTTCTACAACGAAACGAAATCGGGGGTTGACGTCGTTGACAAAATGTGCGCGTCCTACGATGTTGTCCGAAATACACGCCGGTAGCCGATGGTAGTATTTTTCTCAATAATGAACATCGCTGGAATCAATGCTCAAATTGTCCATGTGAGAAATGGGAACACAGTCAAACGAAGACGTTTTTCTGAGGCAACTTGCTTCTGACTTAGCATTAGAATCATTAAACTGAGCAAAATAATGATAATACTTTACGAAAGCAGAAAAGAACTGTGCACCCTGTGCAAACAGAGAAAAAAAGACTGACGAACTATTTTTGTAAAACTTGTGATGAAGGCGTATGCCTTCAGCATGCCGTTTTCATGTGTCAGAGATGTTTTGAAAACCGAGAAAACACCCACGACGATAGTTCAGATTAAACTACCAAAGATATCAGCCTAAATAAAGATTTTATAATATATCATTTATCTTTTTGTTTTTTTTAATGAGAATTTTTATTTCTTTGTTATTAACCTAAACAATGTATTTTGTTTTATAATTTTGAATAAGATATGTTAAATATATGTATGTATGACTTTTATTATTGTTTTTATACATGTTCTGAGTTCGTCTGATATCTTGATCTGTGAGATACAATGCGCCCGTTCATGTCCCTAAAGTGATTGCGTCCGACGGAGGGTTAAAAAAATTACGGAATTATTATACTTGAACTAATTTCATTTAACTTCTTATTTTTGTTGCAAGATACTTTTCGTCAGATGCACCAATAAGAAATTTATTTATTTTTTCTGGTGTAAAAGTGTTGGCTTTTTTTGGGTACAAAACCTTCTGACTTTCGTTTCAAAAGTTTTACCATAATTTTCTATTTTGATCCCTTTATTTATATAAAGCGTACTTCTCAACATATAATAATGAATCCACAATGCAGACGATTTATATTTTGTGGATAGTTCGGAAAAGTACACCAACAGAACTGATTCTGAGAACGAATTAGCATTTTTGGCAATTTTCCAATCCATAAAAGATTTGTATACTGAAATATACAGTTTCTGACAATAAATTCAAAGAGATGATTTCAGCAGCTTTGGTAATGTCTGGCGGTGTACAAGGCATCTCATTTTCATTATCGGTATCCATAGTTTCACTTTTTTATTTTAAACAACTAACAAACTTAAATGAACGAGATAAATATGACGCACAAATTTTGACGTTTCAAATCATATTGTCATGGCTCACTAATAAAATAATACAGTTTGTAGGCACGTAAGTAAATAGTTTCAAAAACAATGTTGGAGATTGCCTCGTGTTGCTAATAGATGATGCTTTGAAAAACTTACTAATGTAGTTTTTGAGTGTTCATTAAAGCATGTACCATCTGAGTGCTTCCTAGAAAGAAAACTTATACAACACTTGTCTTTTGCTTGCTACAATTTTGACTTAAAATGTTTAGTAAAGTCCCTAAAGTGATTTCTTATAAACAACTGACTGTCCTCATTATTCACTAGTGAATAATGAAATTATTCACTGCAGTGAATAACGAAATCATTATTCACAGCAGGGAATAATGGATAGCATTATCCTTGAGGAAACACATACATAATGAGTACATTATTTAATAGTCGTGGCCAAGTTTTATTTATTTGTACCTCTTTCCGTAATGGCTAATTGCAAAATCCAAAAATGGCTATTTTTGCTTTTATCGTGCTGAACAATTTCTCTAAAATAAATTGAGCATCTGAAAACACTTTCTAAAGACATATTTTTGCGTCTGAAAAGTTAGCCTTGAGAAATAAATTGATTGTAAAAAATACAGTACAAAAAGTTGCATTTAGAAAATGTTTTAAAATTTTCAGTATTTCTAATAGTAAAGTTACTGCATAAAACAAAAGAAAGTTCGTTTTTTCGTTTAACAAAGTTTTTCTGAAAATAGCTAAAGTTGAATATTTTTTTTGGATTACTGTTTACTATCTAACTACTTAGCTTTGTCATATTAACGCCAATTCCCTCTCTCCTTATGATTCCCATTATTCAAATGATGATATGAATTTTGTGACCATCTAATATAGAATCAGAATCGTACTAAATTAAATTTATGAAAACTGAATCATGTTTTATTCTTAATATTAGTTCAGTCACTTTATATATATATACACGGTGAGTCAAATTTTTTGGCAGAATTTTGACGGTTGATAGAAGTTTTTTTTTAGAAGAAAAGTTTCAATAAGCATGTGTCGTAGAATGCTTTGTTTGTGAGATACAGTGTGTTGAAATACAATTTTTCCTTAAATTTTCTTTGATATAAAAATACCTTTTTAAAATAAAATAATGATATTCTGGCAATGCTAATACTTGCAAATAGTTTAACATTAAAATCTATCTTTTCATATTTCAGTTTCGTAGATGGAGTGACACATGTGAGTAATTTTATTGAAGAAATTATGAAACCAACTGAAATTTTTCAATTCTTTCTTCAAACATATGGAAGAGCATTCAGTTTTATTTTAAAAAGACCTTCTTGTTATAAGTCGATAAGATGCAGCGTTTTTATGATAAATAGAAATATTTGTAACAAGTCAGAAATTTATTTAATAACAAGGATGTCAAACTAAATGTAAATCGTGGAAAACATAAAACAGCTAACAATAACGATAATAACAAATAAGCTCAATAGCAATTTAAAGTAAATTCTCAAAAATGTGAGCCATTTTGTTCAATGCACAATTCACACCGACGACGTATAATAGAGCGTCCAACGCGAACTAAATGGTGAAACCTTGGTTCATCACACGCATTTCCAATACGACTAATAAGTTCTTTTGTTGCTTAAAGAGGAGTCACATACATCCTTTCTTTTAAAAAATCCCCACACAAAAAATCTAAGGGAGTCAGATCAGAGGATCGTGAGGGTCACGCGACTGGGCCCCTGCTCTCTAGAAAATTGTTCTCCAGCTAGTTGTTTACAATTCTCTCAAAATGAGCTGGGTAACCATTAAGTTGAAAATAAGCCATTCTTCTTGAATTTTATGAAATTTCTTCCAAATATTACTAATTATATTAAAAACGCTGCATCTTATCGACTTGTGACCAGAAGGCCTTTTTGAAGCAAAATGATGCTTTTTCATATGTTTCAAGAAAAAACTGAAAAATTCCAGTTGGTTAATATTTTTTTTAAATAAAAAGTACTAATAGGTGTTCCTCTGTGTATGTATCTGGAAACATTAAACGATATATTTTTGTTAAACTATTATTATTCAACTACTTAGTCCTTTGCCGCAATATCACGATTTTATTTTAAACAGGTATTTTTATATTAAAGAAAAAATTAAAAGAAAAAATTTATTTCAACACCCTGTGCCTCTCAAACGTTCTACGATTCAATTTTGTAGTAACTTTTCTTCTTAAAAAAGTTCTTCTACCAATTGTCAAAGTTCTGCTGCAAGAAATTGCCCCACCCTATACCGGGTGACAACGAAATTAGTCCCGTTCCAATTTCTGTTGATTTTAGGAATACAATTTTGAAAGCATATCATTTGTGACACAAAAAGCCACATTCTGTACTTATTAAGTGAAAATATCACTTCCGGTCCAACCGGAAGTAGCAGCAACTTTTGATTTTTAAATAGCAACCTATATACTGTGTCCAAGATAAGAATGCACAGCATGGGCATCTTGGAAATGGTAGGAGATACGAATTCGGTTAAATGGGGAAAAAAGTTGCGTAATTAGGATATTATCACAATGGTCTTAACCAATGTCAAAAATTATTTTTCGTATTTGATTTATTTCGAAAAAAGTAAATTTTTGAAATTCGCTTCTTAATTTTTTTTCCACGTTATTATCAAAAACATGAAAAAACAAACAAAACATCCTCATTGTACTTTCTAATAAACTTTAACGTGACAATGATATTTTCGCCCTCCGACGTTTCGTGATCGTGGAACCATCAACAACTTTTTTTTTTTAAATACGGACCAGGATTTTTTTACGGAATTTGAATGCATTCTTCATTCTAAATTTACCTATGTATTACACATAGAGCTTACAGCATGTTTTTCTTATAGTCGTTACTAGGATTTATGTAGTACGGCCTTTACTTTGAAAGTTGTAAATAAAATGTATTAATTATTTCCAGCCTTCAGCAACGGAAAATAAGACTAGAAATAAATTTTAAATCGTTTATTTTTAAATACTGATCAGGAGCAAACAAATCGGAAAATCCGATCACGTTTTCATCAATCTACATTTCTCATAAATGTGCACACTCTAAATTCAAAAGTAATACCACGACTTCGATTAAAGATTATTTCATTTAAACTAATAAAAGTCAAGCAAAAAAATATGCTCAATGTGGTACACGTTGAGTTACCTTTTTTTAGTGATAAGTAGGCTGGTAAAAACAATGATTGTTTGAGTTTAACGATCTGTCATATTCATAAATAGTCGTTGTTTCATCTTGTTGTCTTTATACATATTTATGCTAATGGATTCGTTTTCGAATGAAGAAAAATTTGATATGGTAACATGTTACATTTTGTGCCACCGAAATTGTGTTGATGCTGAGAATTTGTATCCCGATAGGTATCCAGAAAGAAGGCAGCCTGATAAAACAATTTTTAAAACGTTAGTGTCAAATCTTAAAGAACACGGTTCTTTCCGAAAACCCATTCGGTCTCGACAAAAACCATGTAACGAAGAGAAAGTAAACAGTGTATTGTTGACACTTAGAAAATCCACGTGTATCAACTAGAGAAATTGAACGAGCTACTGGGATATCAAAATCCACGTCCAGTTTTATTTTACGAAAAACATCGGTTTCATCCTTATAAATTTAGAACTTGTCAAGGGCTTAGGCCAGGCGACGAAGAAAGACGCAGGACATTCTGTGAGTGGTATACTAGGAAATGCCAGGATGATGAAAATTTTCCTCATAAAGTAATTTGGTCAGACGAAAGTATGGTCACTAATAATGGTATTTTTAATCGAAAAATTACACATTGTTGGTCCAGAGAAAATCAACAATTGTTCAAACTAGCCAGATACCAACACCGCTTTGGTTTTAATATGTGAGTTGCCATTTTTGGTACAAGAATTATAGGCCCCTTTTATTTACCATGACTCATTCACTGCCCAACGTTATCAGAACTTACTTGACACTTATCTTGAAGACGCGCTAGACAACTTACCTCTCGTTGATTCCCAGAATTGTTGGTTCCAACAAGATGGTGCTCCAGCACATAATTCTAGGACTGTTCGAGAATATTTATCCAATCGGTTCCCAGAAAAATGGATTGGCACTCATTCAACAGTATCTTGGCCAGCACAATCGCCGGATATGACACCGTTGGATTTTTTCTGTGGGGATATATCAAAAACTTCGTATACAGGCATAATTTTGAAAATGAACAAGAATTAGAGGCATCTGTTACCGAAGCATTTAACAGCATTACTCCAGAAATGCTAACTAGAGTTTTAGACTCTATTATACGAAGATGCTATTTTTGTTTAGAAAATAACGGTTCCCATTTTGAACATTCATTAGACGTTTGACATCTATGGTTTTATTAAAATCGATTGTTTATATCTGTGCAGTTACTGAGGTTAATACATATGTAATTAATTTATTATTATTCAGTATTAAACCATTTGTTTTGTTAACTGATTATTTAACGTACTAGATTGACGAGTACCTGATAAATTGTATTTGTATCTAGTCATAGGTGAATTTAGAATGAAGAATGCATTCAAAATCCGTAAAAAAATCCAGGTCCGTACTTGAAAAAAAGAAGTTGATGATGGTTCCACGATCACGAAACGTCGGAGGGCGAAAATATCATTGCCACGTTAAAGTTCATTAGAAAGTACAATGAGAATGTTTTGTTTGTTTTTTCATATTTTTAATAATAACGTGGAAAAAAAATTAAAAAGCGAATTTCAAAAATTTACTTTTTTCGAAATAAAAAAATGAAAAAATAATTTTTGACATTGGTTAAAACCATTGTGATAGTATCCTAATTACGCAACTTTTTCCCCATTTAACCGAATTCGTATCTCCTACCATTTCCAAGATGCTCATGCTGCGCATTCTTATCTTGGACACGGTGTATATATATATATATATATATATATATATATATATATATATATATATATATATATATATATATATATATATATATATATATATATATATATATATATATATATATATATATATATATATATATATATATATATATATATATATATATATATATATATATATATATATATATATATATATATATATATATGCATAATTAGATTACACATGAAATTCTCGTTACAACGATGTATCACAAGTAGGTAATTGTTTTAAAAATGGCGTCATAAATCCGAAAAAGTGAAAAAGCTAAGTTGGCAACTGCAAGTGTTTTCAAAAAATTTACCCAGTAGGCCTTGAATCTGATGTATCGCCTTCATTTTTATTGTTATTATTCAATAAAAAGTTTATTTCCTGCAATAATCACTATTTTGAAATGTAAAATAATTTTTCGAAAAAAACATAAAAATGCAAATGGATTTTATTAAATTTTTTTAAATGGTAACCATATTTTCTTAGTTACACCAACAGAGCCCAAAACATTAAACTTTCATTTGATGTATAATACGTCTAGTTTCGGTACTAATTTACTTTGAAATTATTGGATTTCTCTAGATGCTATTCTTCAGTTATTAAATTTTACAAGCGTGCCATGACAAAATGACATTTCTTTTACAAACATTTGCCTAAGTTATTATTTGATAGAGTTCATGTAGTGCTTTTTTAATTTGCTTATGATTTATTTGCTAATATAACTATTTAAAAGTTTTAAAAAAATACAAAATGGTGCTATTTACCCGAAATGGAAAGGGATATGTTACTTATTTATGGTGAATTGAAAAGAAATGCTGAAAGGTTATATGCAGAGCGGTATCCTGGAAGGCTTCTAGAAAATATTTTGAGATTTTAGAAGAAAAAATTTAGAGCCCAGCCATATGAAAACGACGAAAATATATTTGTTATTGACGAGGCCAGAGAGATGCAAGTACACGTGAAATTGGAAGTGCTCTTGATATTCGTCGAGAATCTGTTAGAAAAATATTGAGAAAATATGGATATAAATCATATAGATATCAACTTCATCAGCACTTATATGAAGCTGATGCAGGTAGAAGAGTTCATTATTGCAATTGGTTACTAGAAAATAGAAACATTGTTCCCCAGAATCCTGTTCACTAATGAAAGTTGGTTCACTAACATGGCGTGTTTAACCGAAATAATTTGCGTTACTGGTCTGAGGAAAATTTACATGAATTTAGAGAAGGAAATCACCAGGAAGTGTTTGGAGTAAATGTATGGGTGGGAATTGTCGGTACTAGGATCATAGGTCTTATTTTATTTCAGGGGACCTTAAATGGAATTAGGTACCTGAATTTTTGGAAAATGAAATTGAGGGCGTTTTAGGAGAATTACTCTTAAATTTGAGAAGAAGCATTTATTACCAACAAGTAGGAGCTCTGCCACATAACCCTCGAGATGTCTCTAATTATTTAGAAAACAGACTTAAAGATAGAGTCATCTCAATATATGGGACCACAAGATGGCCAGCCAGATCACCTGACCTAACCCTATGGATTTTTGAAAATATTTGAGGAATGGTTTGAAAATAGCCTAATTCCAAAATTAAAACCAAATAGCATTATTGTTATTGACAATGCGAAGTACCATTCGAGACAACTGTATAATATTCCTAACAAGAGTTTTACTACGCTGGAGTTACAAACATTTTTAATGGAAAATGATCTCTATTATGAGGAATATTATAATAAAGCACAACTGTTGAAAGTCATGCAAACGAAAAATTATGAGAAAAAGTATATTATAGATAATGTAGCGGAGAGATATGGCTACAAAGTGTTGAGATTACCGCCATATTTCTGTATTTTCAACTCGATTGAATTAATTTGGTGTACATTGAAGAAAAATGTCAGAAAAGGATATATTTTTCCGAAATTCGATAAAAAAAGTCGTAGAGTTAATTCAAAATGAAGTGTCGAAAATTAACAAGGAAGATTGGGAAAAAAGAATTAAGAAAGTAATTACAATTGAGAATGATTATTTAAAAAATTACCAAATTTCATATAAATAGTGGAAACAAAATTTATTATAAATTTGAACGAGATAGTGGTTCATTTGAAAATGAAGAAGAGGGTGAAAAGGGCGAGGATTCAGAGGAAGAAATAATGTGAGGTGAGGAGGTAAAGTGAAGTGATGTGAAGTGAAGAAGTGAATTTTGTGATATCAACCGCATTATTTAATTTCGTTTTTGTGCTTTCGGAGTTCAGTGCTTGAGAAACATTCTTTTTCAGGACGTTATTATTAATTAATGTTATTATTTTTTTTTCATTTTGGCAAAAATATGTCTCTGTTTTTATTATAGTAATAACTAAAACTGCAAATCGTTTCTGTGTATCATGGTCGTAGAGTACAGATGTACTTACTGTCGCCGACATTCACCTTGGACCGCGAAACTCTTTCTCCAGTCCAGTCTATTATTAGCTTTCGAGTTGTGTACACGTTAAGTCACTTGAGCGTATTGCATATTGTTTTTGTGTTTTATTTTATTTGTTGTACTGTATTGTTGATATTAATTTAATAATAAAGCATGACAGACGTACGCAGGGGTAGCTGGCATTTGCTGACAAAGTGAATAAATTCATAGGTGAATACCCGGATTTATTCTATGATGGTGCTAAAATAATTTGTAAAGTGTGCGAGAAAGATTTGATGTGCTGAGATAAGCGTGATTGTGGACTTCACGTAAATAGTGTACACCATAAAAATAAAAAAAAATGGCGTGCCTTCGACAACACAGTTTATGTTTGATTTACTATTAATGCTGATTGCCTATGATGTTCTGCTGCACATACTCGATAAACAACCATTTCGGAGAGTTCTGGAATAAATACAATGCCCAGGTGAAATTACCAAGTAGCACAACGTTATGTAACTATCTATCAACTGTACACGTAGACACGGTAAATAAGATGAAATGTGAAATAAAAAAATACACGGCTGTGGTTATCTGTTGATGAGACAACAGATTGTAGAAAAAAATTCTATTTTGAATGTTATAGTACGAGTACTGGACCCTCTTAAACCGGCAGTTCCACTGTTACTAGCTAGCAAAAAAACTAAGTCAGTGTACTAACTATACAATTACCAGGGTGGTGCTGGAGAATTTGAACTCAAAAAATCAAGTGTTGATGTTTGTGACTGATGGCGCCGTGACAATGTGTTCGGTAGGCCGTTCTTTGCAAGAACAAAGTTGTACGTTTATACATGTTACGTGTAAAGTGCATGCTTTACATCTTGTGGCAGAAACTATTTGAAAAAGGTTTTCCAAATGTGGATGCATTAATAGCAAGTACAAAAAAGTGTTTCTTAAATCTCCTAAACGTCTCCGTGCATTACACGTTGGAGACCATGGTTGCGGAGAAAAGCCAGACGATTCTCTTCAGGAAAGGACGCAAGGAAACCCCCACAGGACACGTTTCCATGTTCGGAGAAGACATCCAATGGCACGATTCCGTCAAGTACCTTGGCGTAATCATGGACAAAGGCCTGACATGGAGACAGAACACCGAAGCCATCGTGGTAAAGGCCAAGCGGACGAGAGCTCTCATCTACCCAATGGTAGGGAACCAGAGCAGGCTCAGCCTGAGGAACAAGCTTCTGCTAGTCAAAGCACTCATCAGACCACAGCTGACCTACGCCTCCGTAGCATGGGGATACCAAGCGAAGACCTATCTGAAGAAGATCCAAGCCGTGGAAAACGTGGCCATCAGGACGGCGGTGGGCGCACCATGGCACCTGGGTACACCTGAAGTTGCTGTAAATAGTTCCAATTCATATCCACAGTACACTACGTACTATTTTCTGTGATATAAATATGACCTAAAAAAATTCTATGAGATGACAACTAAACCCAAACGTATTTAATTTACCTACTAGAAGTTCATGATCGATCCGATCAAACGTCTTCGAGAAATCAGTATATATCACATCTACCTGACCTTGCGAATATAGTACTTTTGATGTAAACTGCGTTATCAAGCATATGTTAGTTGCATTGGACCGCATTTCCATGAAACCATGCTTATGTCCAAAACTATATAATCAACTTCCTGTACATATCAAAATTATAGCGTCTTTAAAATTATATAAAAAACAAGGTGATAAATGGATTAGAGAACAACTTAAATTAGTAATTCATCAATATTTTGACATAAAAAATACTTATCATTTGAATTAGAACATCTTTACCATTATGTATACGTATGTTATTACATTCTTATTACTGAAAAAAAAAAATAATAATAATAAATAAATTTATCTCCGGATGTAGTTGTCTTTTTATCGTTATGTCAAGTAAGTTTATTGATTTATTTTCGTCTTCTATTTCTGTTGTAAAGTTTATATTATTATATATGTTATTGATAAAATTTTAGAGTTGTTTTGACTGTTTATCTGTTCCTTTAAAACCTATTAGGATATCGTCCACATATTATCTATACCAGAATATATGTTTTATTGCTATGGTAGAATTTAATATATAACTTTCGAGGTTATCCATGAATATATCAGATAATAGGTGGCTAAGTGGGGAACCCATAGGAAGACCAGTTTTTTTGTATAAAAATGTCATCGTTAAATTGGAAATAATTTTGTTTTAAACATTAAGGGTAAACATTCGGTAGAGGGGATATTAGGTAAGATATTCGACACATCAAAGAATACCAATTTTATGGAGTTATGGTTATTATTTAATAGGTTTAATTTTCTGGTTAAGTCTAGAGAATTAATTACTGTGTTTTCCGGTTTAAATTTTGTGATAGATTTAAATTCGTTATTAAGTTCAGATAACTTACGTGTCGGTGCATTTAAATAGGATACTACTGGTTTGACGGGGTTGTTTTCTTTGTGTAATTTTACCAAGCCATATAATTTTGGAGCCTCGCAAATCATAGGTGTAAATCTCCGTTTTTTAATTTCTGTGTGGCAAGTATTCTAAACTTTGTATGAAATTTTCGTTTCTTTTGCAAACTTTTTTGTGGGATCTTGTCTTGGTTTTTCCAAATTTTGTTCTTCTAAGAATAGTTGAATTTTATTGCTGTATTATATTTCTGGAAATACTACTGTGGTATTGCCTTTATCTGATTTTGTAATAGTTTATTTTCCACGACTTTTCTTTGAATTTGTTTTATTGTAGCTCTATGTGAAGAGCTATTTGTTTCTGTCTTACAGTTTATATTTTGCACTATTTCATGTTTTATGCTTTGGGGGTTTGTAATGTTTTTATTGTTGTTGATAATAGCCAGTTCTGCATGTAATGCAAGTGTTTCTTTTCGTTTCTTTAAATTTTGTGGTTGGAGTGTGAATTTTGCGCCGAGATTTAGTAGTTTTTCTTCACTTCTAGTAAAATTTGTATCGGATAAGTTGACATACCTCGAATAGAATTAATTATTCTTCTTATGATCATTTCTCTCTTCTATTTTCCTGTTCTGTATGCTTGCCAAATTACTAGTCTTCTTTAAGTGTATTTTTTGTGGATGATTTCACTTACTTGGCTTCATACTCTATCTTCTAAGGTGTCAATTTCAATTGGATGTAATTTGTATGTAATTTCAAAGTGTAGAAATGCTGTCTGAGATTTTGTATTTTATGTATCGAATATGTTCCCTAATATCCCCTCTACCAGATGTTTACCGTTAATTTCAAATTTAATAAATAAATGCAAAATTATTCAAAATCTACAAACTGAAATTCTGCAAGCATTCGACTTATGTTTAAAACAAAATTATTTCCAATTTAACGATAACAATTTCATAAAAAAAAACGGTCTTCCTATGGGTTCCCCACTTAGCCCCCTATTATCCGATATATTCATGGATAATCTCAAAAGTTATATATTAAATTCGACCATAGCAAAGAAACACATTATATTCTGATATAGATATGTGGACGATATCCTAATAGGATTTTAAGGAACAGATAGATAGTTAAAACAACTCCAAAATTTTATCAATAACATACATAATAATATAAACTTTACAACAGAAATAGAAGACGAAAATAAATCAATAAACTTTCTTAACTTAACTATAAAAAAGACAAACCACATACTTTTGCTACTATATTTACCGCAAACCAACGTACAGTGACGCTACATCTCCTTTTAATTCCTATGATCCTCTCTCTCTCTCACATAAATTAGAAGCATATAATTCAATGATACATCAAGCTTTAAACAATCCTTTATCCGAAATAGATTTTAAAAAATAACTGAAGACAATACGACTTATAGCATATAATAACGCGTACTCTCAATATACAATAAATTAATTTTCAAAAACAAAACAACATTCTCTTAAAAAGAAATAGACCCCATTAATGTAAAAAAAGACAAAACATATATCTGAATACCAAATGCAGGACACCTCTCTAATTCAATCAGTAATACCTTGTCAAAATTTAATATTAAAACATCATTTAGATCGAACAAAAATGTAGGCAGACTTCTATACAACGCAAAAAAAATCTGAAATTTACAAAAGTGTGGGATATATTAGGATGTAATGCACCATGTATAGCTCAAACAGGTAGATCATGATAGACAGAACCCAAAGAGTTACAATAAATAACGTATGAGTGATAGTCAAATTATTACAACGGGTGTCCCACAAGGTACTGTGTTGGGCCCTGTTTTGTTCCTGGTATACATTAATCACCTGGAAAATCTTCTAAAAAATGGAAAAGTCATCTCATATGCAGATGACACAGCCATTTTATTTAATGCCGCAGCTTGGGCAGAAGTATACCAGATTGCGACCCGTCACAATATCTGTTTCGCACACTATGCCATGAACCTTTTTTATTTTTATTATTATTAACAGTTGCATAATTATGTTGTTCACACTTTTAGTACTGAATGTCCAAACCTCGTTACGAGGCATCTTTTTTAAACGTAATATAATTTATGAGAAACTCAGGACCGACTTTTAATCCTTTGTTAAGACCGGTCTATTATTTTTTTAGAGTACAGGTATGTCACTATTTTTGGTCAAAGCACAACTTTGAATTTCACTTTCTACATTTTTTGACCAAGATAATTTACATTATTACAAACTATTATTAATTAGTTCAAATTAACGAGATATAAGTGACAAACTGTTTGTGAATTTCAATTTTCAAGATGGCGACATTAATTTACGTCAGGGGTGTCTAATACTAAATTTGGGACTATTTTAGATATCTACATATAACACTCTTATCTGTATATTTTCTGTAATAAAACTTTTGAAATTAAATAATTACAAAACATTGCTTTTTTTCTGGTCTAATTTTCACTATTATTTTTATTTTAACTTTTACAACTAGTTTCATCCTATTCGGACATTTTCAAGTAACTAAAAATACAGACTTATCCTTTAGGTATAAAATGAACAGCAAATAAGTTTATGGTTGGTTTTTGTGTGCACAGATGTTGTCTTAAAAGCATAGAGGGTGAGGTGGTAAAATTTATATTTTGGGTTGATTTTTATCTACACAGCAATAAGTTTACTGAACTAAATTTAATAACAGGGAATTATTTATATCTATCTGATCGTTTAATATGTTATAATTTTTATTTTTGTTTAACGTATTTTATATCCATAGCTTCTAGTATGTTAAGTTTTTTACTTTTTTCACAAATATGTAATATTTTTAGCATATGATTATTAGTTATTATATGGCCTGAATGTACTAAATCTTTATAAAAGTTTGAGTGTTGTTTTTGTGTGTGAATATGCTCTCTATATCTTATATCAAATTCAAATTCAAATTGAAATTACCTTTATTTTTCTTTTATATAACATATACCTGTTCATAAGTAAGAAACAAATCATTATAAAGACATTTTAATTTTTTTCCCCATATATCCAGCTTTTCCTACTAACAATTATAAAGAGGAATTTTGCTAAAATTGCAAATGCAATTTGAGTGCAAATATCCCTCTTTAAATACAAGATGGCAGTAAAGAAGGTAGGTAAGAGACCAAGAGTTATCCCTTCAGAAAATATTCAAGTTTAGTATTTGAATAAAACGGTTTTTTTGTTTTAATTATTATTATTATCAATGTTATCAATATTGTCATTACTGTTTTAAAGTTAGGCTAAAATAGATATTTTTAGCAGTTAAATTCTGACCTGAACGAGAAAAATATTTAAATTTTGATGAACATACTTCTTAATTTCTCTTTTGTAAATGTTATGTGGCAACGCTTTTATCTGGAGAGGCAGTAAATTGTAAAATTTTGGTGCAAAGTAAGTTACATGTCTTTGAATATGAGATTTTTTATAGAATGGTATAGTTAGTGAATTATTTGTAATTGTTTTTGTTTGATAATTATGAGTTACTGTTTGGCATACATTTTTAATTTTTGGTAAATAGTTTAGACAAGAACATATATATAATCCCCTAATGTTTAATACTTTGCTTTCTTTGTTTAAGAGCTCCGTATTATACATATACTCTTTATTAAAAATAATTTTTAATATTGTTTTCTGACAAACTTGCAAATTTTTTAAAGAATTATCATATAAGCCACCCCAAACAACAATACAATAGCGCAGAATGGACTCAACCAAGGCATTATATACCATCCTTATAAGTTTTTGATTCAAAATATTTCTAAGTTGATAACATTTATAATACAGTTTTCTAATTTTTGACGATATATGATCAGCATGGTTAGTCCATTTTAAATGTTGGTCAACCAATGTACCTAAATATTTAATGACATTTGTTCTTTCTATTGTTGGGCAGTTGCATTGGGTAGTGTCACTTGAGCAGTTGTGTATTTTAATATTGTTCTTAGGAGGCTGATCAGCAGTGGTAGTAGAGAATGTCATAAATTGCGTTTTTGCTGAATTAAGACTCAATAGACTAGAGTTAAGCCAAGTTTGTACAGTGCCAAGACCCCGCTCCGCAATCTGGTATACTTCTGCCCAAGCTGCGGCATTAAATAAAATGGCTGTGTCATCTGCATATGAGATGACTTTTCCATTTTTTAGAAGATTTTCCAGGTGATTAATGTATACCAGGAACAAAACAGGGCCCAACACAGTACCTTGTGGGACACCCGTTGTAATAATTTGACTATCACTCATACGTTATTTATTGTAACTCTTTGGGTTCTGTCTATCATGATCTACCTGTTTGAGCTATACATGGTGCATTACATCCTAATATATCCCACACTTTTGTAAATTTCAGATTTTTTTTGCGTTGTATAGAAGTCTGCCTACATTTTTGTTCGATCTAAATGATGTTTTAATATTAAATTTTGACAAGGTATTACTGATTGAATTAGAGAGGTGTCCTGCATTTGGTATTCAGATATATGTTTTGTCTTTTTTTACATTAATGGGGTCTATTTCTTTTAAGAGAATGTTGTTTTGTTTTTTGAAAATTAATTTATTGTATATTGAGAGTACGCGTTATTATATGCTATAAGTCGTATTGTCTTCAGTTATTTTTTAAAATCTATTTCGGATAAAGGATTGTTTAAAGCTTGATGTATCATTGAATTATATGCTTCTAATTTATGTGTGGGAGAGAGAGGATCATAGGAATTAAAAGGAGATGTAGCGTCACTGTACGTTGGTTTGCGGTAAATATAGTAGCAAAAGTATGTGGTTTGTCTTTTTATAGTTAAGTTAAGAAAGTTTATTGATTTATTTTCGTCTTCTATTTCTGTTGTAAAGTTTATATTATTATGTATGTTATTGATAAAATTTTGGAGTTGTTTTAACTATCTATCTGTTCCTTAAAATCCTATTAGGATATCGTCCACATATCTATATCAGAATATAATGTGTTTCTTTGCTATGGTCGAATTTAATATATAACTTTTGAGATTATCCATGAATATATCGGATAATAGGGGGCTAAGTGGGGAACCCATAGGAAGACCGTTTTTTTTATGAAATTGTTATCGTTAAATTGGAAATAATTTTGTTTTAAACATAAGTCGAATGCTTGCAGAATTTCAGTTTGTAGATTTTGAATAATTTTGCATTTATTTATTAAATTTGAAATTAACGGTAAACATCTGGTAGAGGGGATATTAGGGAACATATTCGATACATAAAATACAAAATCTCAGACAGCATTTCTACACTTTGAAATTACATACAAATTACATCCAATTGAAATTGACACCTTAGAAGATAGAGTATGAAGCCAAGTAAGTGAAATCATCCACAAAAAAATACACTTAAAGAAGACTAGTAATTTGGCAAGCATACAGAACAGGAAAATAGAAGAGAGAAATGATCATAAGAAGAATAATTAATTCTATTCGAGGTATGTCAACTTATCCGATACAAATTTTACTAGAAGTGAAGAAAAACTACTAAATCTCGGCGCAAAATTCACACTCCAACCACAAAATTTAAAGAAACGAAAAGAAACACTTGCATTACATGCAGAACTGGCTATTATCAACAACAATAAAAACATTACAAACCCCCAAAGCATAAAACATGAAATAGTGCAAAATATAAACTGTAAGACAGAAACAAATAGCTCTTCACATAGAGCTACAATAAAACAAATTCAAAGAAAAGTCGTGGAAAATAAACTATTACAAAATCAGATAAAGGCAATACCACAGTAGTATTTCCAGAAATATAATACAACAATAAAATTCAACTATTCTTAGAAGAACAAAATTTGGAAAAACCAAGACAAGATCCCACAAAAAAAGTTTGCAAAAGAAACGAAAATTTCATACAAAGTTTAGAATACTTGCCACACAGAAATTAAAAAACGGAGATTTACACCTATGATTTGCGAGGCTCCAAAATTATATGGCTTGGTAAAATTACACAAAGAAAACAACCCCGTCAAACCCGTAGTATCCTATTTAAGTGCACCGACACGTAAGTTATCTGAACTCCTTAATAACGAATTTAAACCGGAAAACACAGTAATTAATTCTCTAGACTTAACCAGAAAATTAAACCTATTAAATAATAACCATAACTCCATAAAATTGGTATTCTTTGATGTGTCGAATATCTTACCTAATATCCCCTCTACCGACTGTTTACCCTTAATGTTTAAAACAAAATTATTTCCAATTTAACGATGACATTTTTTATACAAAAAACCGGTCTTCCTATGGGTTCCCCACTTAGCCCCCTATTATCCGATATATTCATGGATAATCTCGAAAGATATATATTAAATTCTACCATAGCAATAAAACATATTATATTCTGGTATAGATATGTGGACGATATCCTAATAGGTTTTAAAGGAACAGATAGACAGTTAAAACAACTCTAAAATTTTATCAATAACATATATAATAATATAAACTTTACAACAGAAATAGAAGACGAAAATAAATCAATAAACTTACTTGACTTAACTATAAAAAGACAACTACATTCTTTTCCTACAATATTTACCACAAACCAACATACAGTGACGCTACTACTCCTTTTAATTACTATAACCCTCTCTCACATAAATTAGCCGCATATAATTCAACGATATATCGAGCTTTAAACAATCCTTTATCTGAAATAGATTTAAAAAAAGAACTGGAGACAATACGATTTATAGCATATAATAACGGGTACTCTCAAAATACAATAATAATAATAATAATAATAATAATGTTTATTCATTCACATACAAATTACGTAAAAATATATAAATCTTTATGTGTATTTACATCTGTTACAGTAAATACATTGCCATAAATAAACATTGAAAGGAAAATCTACAATGGAACCAATTATCCTTGTTCGTAGATTACAACTTAACTTAAATATTTATATTACAATATTACTATACTATACGCGTATGCAAACATACATACATACATACATACATATATGCACACATATAAATATATACACACACACACACACTCACACACATATATATATATATATATATATATATATATATATATATATATATATATATATATATATATATATATACATGTACGCACACACTCACGCACATACACACTCTACATACTCATACATATGATAATTATGAATGTGATACTTATATAGGAGATAAATTTATTTATTATTTATTTATTTTTTTCAGTAATAAGAATGTAATAACATACGGACACATAATGGTAAAGATGTTCTAATTCAAATGATAAGTATTTTTTTATGTCAACATATTGATGAATTACTAATTTAAGTTGTTTTCCAATCCGTTTATCACCTTGTTTTTTATATAATTTTAAAGACGGTATAATTTTGATATGTACAGGAAGTTGATTGTATAGTTTTGGACATAAGCATGGTTTCATGGAAATGCGGTCCACTGCAACTAACCTATGTTTGATAACGCAGTTTGCATCGAAAGTACTAGATTCGCAAGGTCAGGTAGATGTGATATATACTGATTTCTCGAAGACGTTTGATCGGATCGATCATGAACTCCTATTAGGTAAATTAAATACCTTTGGGTTCAGTTTTCAACTCATAGCATTTTTTAGGTCATATTTATATCACAGAAAACAGTACGTAGTATACTGTGGATATGAATCGGAACTATTTACAGCAACTTCAGGTGTACTTCAGGGTTCCAATCTCGGACCACAACTCTTCCTGCTATTTATAAATGATCTCATAGACATAGTACCATGCGACAAGCTGTTATTTGCCAATGATATGAAGATCTTTGTAGAAATACGCAGTGTGGATGATTGTGTAGGCGTTCTAGCACAACTGGAGATAGTAGAAAATTTGTGTAACCAAAATAATCTCCATTTGAATTATCCAAATGTAAAGTTATCTCTTATACAAGAAAATCTAATCCAGTTGTATTTGACTACTCTTTAAATCGGCAAGTACTCGAACGTTTTGCAACAATAAAAGACTTATATTTGATAACAAATTTACTTTCTCGAACCATGTGGAGCAAATAACATCATCCGCATTGAAAATGTTAGGTTTTATTATTAGAAATTGCCATTCGTTCTCTAATGACTCTGCTCTAAAAAGACTTTACCATTCATACGTAAGATCCAAACTAGAATACTGCTCGATAGTCTGGTACCCACACTATACCTGTCATAAAAACGCCATCGAAAATGTACAACGAAGATTTCTGAAATTCTTATCATTAAAAATTGATGGTCTTTATCCAGAAAGAGGCTATCAACACTCATTATTACTTGATAAATTTAATTTTACTTCTCTGGAATTGCGACATACAATAAATAGCTTGAAAATGTTATATAATCTGTTTCACAACAAATTAGATAATTCATCGCTGTTAAGTATGTTTTACTTACAAGTTCCTCGAATAACCTGACGTCAAACTTATACGTTTTACTGCAATACGCTCAGAACTAATGCTCTTCTCAGATCCCCAATACACATTATGTGCAATAATTTCAATAAAATATCGAATGTATGTGATATCAATTGTTGTACATTTTCAAAAATTATTAACGCTTTTAACATAATCTTTACAGCTAACAATAGTTAAGTGTTACTACACCTATTTATATGTGTATATTATGTACTCATGAATTGTGATTACATGCTGACAGTCGGGAACGAGTAGTTCCAGTAAATCCGGCATTTCTCGTTTTCGACAACGGACTCAATATCTCCGGGGACGTAAGGCAGCACTGGTGTCTGGTCTACTCCGTACGAGTGCCTTAGATGGTAGTATAGCACTCATAACGCCGCGTTATACCGGTGGATGTAGGCCGAAATCGCATATATAGGGCATGCAGATAGTAAGTGCATGAGCGATTCCGGCGCCTGATGGCAGGTCCTGCAGTTGATATCAGGAACCTCTACACGCCACACGCGGCTACGGTAGACCAAGGTGTTGATAACACCAGAAAATCCCTCGGTCTCCGACTTAAGCCCTGCAGACCTTAGAAAGGCGAAGGTCAGCCTGGTCGATAAACCCAGTGTTTCTATGTTCTTATAGAAGACACTATGCTGGGGTTTATCGACGTGCTGCCGAAACAGTCTCTCCTGTTCGGCAGCTCTAATTCGGGCTTTCAGACGATTTGGCTGAAGTTCGGTGACTGACTCAACATCAGCACCTCGTCGGCCTCCTCGCCTGATGTCAAATGCGAGACCGAGTTCATCTGCGGCTCTTTTTGCTGCCTTGAACAATCCTGCTCCCACTCCTACAGTTTCGTGATGTTTTACGAACCGCAAGAGGGGATCTGAGCTCCTGAGTATGTTACATGCCATACTCAGTACTACTCTGCCATGCGTACACTCCAGGCTCAAGAGTCCTCGGCCCCCCGTTGACGTGGGAGGTACACACGAGGAACGGACGATCTAGGATGAATACTTCTGTGAATATTCATCATCTTGCGGGTATCCCTATCTAATTGGCGCAGCTCCTCTACTGTCCACTTTACTACTCCGAAGGAGTAGAGCAGAACCGGAACGGCAAGCATATTGGTTGCAGACACCTTGTTCTTCCCCGAAAGTTCGGAAGACCAAATCTTTCGGAGGCGGTGTCTGTACTTGCCGCGGAGAGAATCTTTTATTTGTGATACATCCTGGATGTGCCTTTGTTGCACACCCAGATATGTATAGGTCTCTCCAGCATCCAGATGTCTTAGGATGCTTCCGTCTGCGAGCTGCGCATCTTCAGGGAATTCCTCGCATCGCTTGAGGTGGACGACTGCACATTTATCCAACCCAAACTCCATACCAATTGCCCGCGTATATTCTTCGACCACCCTAAGAGCGTTTTGTAGTTCGCGCTCTCCGGAGGCATAAAGTTTAAGGTCATCCATATAAAATAGATGGGTGACCTTATGCCTCCGGTCGCTGGGTGGCCCACATTGATATCCGCGGGTTTGGCGGAGCCCAACAGACAACGGCAGCAGTGAGATGCAGAAGAGGAGAGGACTCAGGGAGTCACCCTGGAAAACTCCTCTCCTAAATGCCACCTGCTCTGTCGTGACCCGCTGTGCACCTGATGTTATGGTAAAGCGGGTCTTCCAGAGCGGCAGCAGTTGTTCAATGCATCTCACTAGTGGTGCTGGTACCGCAAGACATTCAAGCAAGTACAACAATAGCTCATGTGATGTTGTATCAAATGCCTTGCGGTAATCAATCCAGGCCATCGATAGATTCCGCTTATATTGCACAGAATCCTGTGTAATACAGCGGTCTATCAGCAGGCTGTCCTTGCAACCTGCCATGCCCTTCTTGGCACCACGCTGTTCGTGTATCTGCTGGAAGACCGGATCAACAGACCTCAGTGTCCTAGCATACAAGATACGTGTAAATATCTTGTAGCAGGAGTTAAGGCAAGTGATCGGCCTATAATTCCTCGGGTCGGAAAGATCCCCCTTTTTGGGGATTAGCACAGTACGTCCCTCGACGAACCAGTCCGGAATCTGCTGCCCCTCGTTCAACCATGAGTTGAAAACTTGCGCCAGACGGCGGTGAGTGGAAGGAAATTTCTTCCACCACCAGTTGTTAATACCGTCTGGGCCCGGGGCAGCGAAGTTCTTGGTACCAACAAGTGCTTGTTGGACTTCCTCCGTACTGATTGCCGGGCACACTTCTTCTGGCTCTTCAAGATGTCTGTGACACAGAGCCTCGAATTGTGCAATTGATGGAGTGTCGCTATTGAATGGACGCGTCGTTTCGTAGATTCCCTTCCAGAAGGTTTTGACATCTTCTACAGTCGGCGGATTCTCGACGACACGCTGTGGCTCTTGAAGAGGCGGGAAGGATTCGTACGGAACAAATTGTTTTGTTCCATACTCCTCACCCGCCTCCTCAATGTTTTCTTTATCGCCATGAGTGCTCGGATCCTATCTAGACAGTGCTGCTTGATGGTAAGCATCACTATCAGATTTAGAGTATGGTGTTGACGTCTTAATCCGTCTGCTATGCGCCGGATTCTGGGAGTAAAAACTCTCCCAGTCGTCTTATATTCCACCACACTCTGGATCCGAGAAGCGTGTTGTCTGGCCGACTGTATTTTGCCCTCGATTTTTTGTACACGCTGCTTGGCTTTCTCGACCCCGTGATTGATTGACCTCTCACGGGGGACGAGTTGCTTCGCGGCGTTGTACACGGCACAGTTGATTTGCCAGATGTCTGCATCTTCCGAAATTTCCTCATCAATGACCGCGTCCATTCTAGCCAGGTCTTGTGGCTTTAGGTTAGCCCTGGTGTCAAGGCTAACCCTCGTCCTTAAGTCAACATCGGCGAACTCTAATGGATGTTCACCATCAGCTGGTAATTGCCGCGGTGGAACTGCGGCTGGCAGTTCTTCCAGCTGATGGGGTGCCCTGACGTAACCTGTCCTGCGCAAGAAGGATACTTGGTCTCTCAGGTGTTGTTGAGAGAAGGCGCGATGCTCTGGATGCATTTCGCACCAAAGTGCATGCAATCGCGCCATGTATCCCCTTCGCTCAGGTTCGCTACTCTCGCGGCAGGTCAGCAAGTCATCCTTTAGTTCCCTCGTCCACTTAAAGCGTCCATGTACAATAGCATTGTTGTCGTCGTTTGGACCGTCCGGTAAGGCTCCTCCCATCTGTCCTTGACCTCCATCCGGCTGAGGTCGATTGTGAGGGGCCCTTCTGAGGTTATAGGTAACCCGAGCAGTAAGAGTACCAGGGTGGTTAGCCTTGGTACCCTCGGCCGACATTAGTCAGGCAGAGTTACCTCTGCCTGTCCAGGGTGCACCAACGTGGAGGTTGCCGACCTTGCACCCCCGATTATTATTATTTATTTTTTTTTTTTTCGGTTGCCCGACGCTGGACAGTCCTTCCGTGGCCTCCGACGCCTCACGGGAGTCGCGCCAACACATTAACCTCAGCCACTCCCCACATCCCGCAGGGTTAGTGACTGTAGGCTCCGGAATCGTGTGCCCTAAGCAGACGGAGAGAACCCAGAATGACCGCCTTCTGCATTTGGCCTGCCAGCCACTCAGATGATTTTTGGCAGGCCGGTATGATCTTTAGTTCCGAAAGTAGCGTAGGCTTTATCCCTCCGAGTACACCGATTATAAGGACGACCATTTTGACCGAGTAGCCTGGGTACAGCACTTGGAGCTCGTACCGGAGATCGCGATATTTGGTCCGTTTCTCCTCCTCCTTCAAGGTGATATTTTTCTCGGCAGGTGCCGAGAACTCGATGACATACATCACCTTGAGTTGATGGTCGAGGAGGACTATGTCAGGCTTGTTGGCTTGGATTAGCCTGACAGTCGGGAACGAGTAGTTCCAGTAAATCCGGCATTTCTCGTTCTCGACAACGGACTCAATATCTCCGGGGGCGTAAGGCAGCACTGGTGTCTGGTCTACCCCGTACGAGTGCCTTAGATGGTAGTATAGTACTCGTAACGCCGCATTATGCCGGTGGATGTAGGCCGAAATCGCATATATAGGGCATGCAGATAGTAAGTGCATGAGCGATTCCGGCGCCTGATGGCAGGTCCTGCAGTTGATATCAGGAACCTCTACACGCCACACGCGGCTACGGTAGACCAAGGTGTTGATAACACCATCTTGACAGGCCATAATGAATCCTTCGGTCTCCGACTTCAGCCCTGCTGACCTTAGAAAGGCGAAGGTCAGCCTGGTCGATAAACCCAGTGTTTCGATGTTCTTATAGAAGACACCATGCTGGGGTTTATCGACGTGCTGCCGAAACAGATTTTCCTGTTCGGCAGCTCTAATTCGGGCTTTCAGACGATTTGGCTGCAGTTCGGTGACTGACTCAACATCAGCACCTCGCCGGCCTCCTCGCCTGATGTCAAATGCGAGACCGAGTTCATCTGCGGCTCTTTTTGCTGCCTTAAACAATCCTGCTCCCACTCCTACAGGTTCGTGATGTTTTACGAACCGCAAGAGGGGATCTGAGCTCCTGAGTATGTTACATGCCATACTCAGTACTACTCTGCCATGCGTACACTCCAGGCTCAAGAGTCCTCAGCCCCCCCGTTGACGTGGGAGGTACACACGAGGAACGGACGATCTAGGATGAATACTTCTGTGAATATTCATCATCTTGCGGGTATCTCTGTCTAATTGACGCAGCTCATCTACCCTCCACTTTACTACTCCGAAGGAGTAGAGCAGAATCGGAACGGCAAGCATATTAGTTGCAGACACCTTGTTCTTCCCCGAAAGTTCGGAAGACCAAATCTTTCGGAGGCGGTGTCTGTACTTGCCGCGGAGAGAATTTTTTATTTGTGATACATCCTGGATGTGCCTTTGTTGCACACCCAGATATGTATAGGTCTCACCGGCATCCAGATGTCTTAGGATGCTTCCGTCTGCGAGCTGCGCATCTTCAGAAAATTCCCCGCATCGTCCTCTCTTGAGGTGGACGACTGCATATTTGTCCAGCCCGAACTCCATACCAATTGCCCGCGTATATTCTTCGACCACCCTAAGAGCGTTTTGTAGTTCGCGCTCTCCGGAGGCATAAAGTTTAAGGTCATCCATATAAAATAGATGGGTGACCTTATGCCTCCGGTCGCTGGGTGGCCCGCATTGATATCCGCGGGTTTGGCGGAGCCCAACAGACAACGGCAGCAGTGAGATGCAGAAGAGGAGAGGACTCAGGGAGTCACCCTGGAAAACTCCTCTCCTAAAAGCCACCTGCCCTGTCGTGACCCGCTGTGCACCTGATGTTATGGTGAAGCGGGTCTTCCAGAGCGGTAGCAGCTGTTCTATGCATCTCACTAGTGGTGCTGGTACCGCAAGACATTCGAGCAAGTACAACAACAGCTCATGCGATGTTGTATCAAATGCCTTGCGGTAATCAATCCAGGCCATCGATAGATTCCGCTTGTATTGCACAGAATCCTATGCAATACAGCGGTGTATCAGCAGGCTGTCCTTGCAACCTGCCATGCCCTTCTTGGCACCACGCTGTCCGTGTAACTGCTGGAAGACCGGATCAACACACCTCAGCGTCCTAGCATACAAGATACGTGTAAATATCTTGTAGCAGGAGTTAAGGCAGGTGATCGGCCTATAATTCCTCGGGTCGGAAAGATCCCCCTTTTTTGGGGATAAGCACAGTACGTCCCTCGACGAACCAGTCCGGAATCTGCTGCCCCTCGTTCAACCATGAGTTGAAATCTCGCGCCAGACGGCGGTGAGTGGAAGGAAATTTCTTCCACCACCAGTTGTTAATGCCGTCTGGGCCCGGGGCAGCGAAGTTCTTGGTACCAACAAGTGCTTGTTGGACTTCCTCCGTACTGATTGCCGGGCACACTTCTTCTGGCTCTTCGAGATGTCTGTGACACAGAGCCTCGAAGTGTGCAATTGATGGAGTGTCGCTATTGAATGGACGCGGCGTTTCGTAGATTCCCTTCCAGAAGGTTTCGACATCTTCTACAGTCGGCGGATTCTCGACAACACGCTGTGGCTCTTGAAAGAGGCGGGAAGGGTTCGTACGGAACAAATTGTTTTGTTCCATACTCCTCACCCGCCTCTTCAATGTTTTCTTTATCGCCATGAGCGCTCGGATCCTATCTAGACAGTGCTGCTTGATGGTAAACATCACTGTCAGATTTAGAGTATGGTGTTGACGTCTTAATCCGGCTGCTATGCGCCGGATTCTGGGAGTAAAAACTCTACCAGACGTCTTATATTCCACCACACTCTGGATCCGAGAAGCGTGTTGTCTGGCCGACTGTATTTTGCCTTCGATTTTTTGTACACGCCGCTTGGCTTTATCGACCCCGTGATTGGTTGCCTCTCACGGGGGACGAGTTGTTTCGCGGCGTTGTACACGGCACAGTTGATTTGCCAGATGTCTACATCTTCCGGAATTTCCTCATCAATGACCGCGTCCATTCTAGCCAGGTCTTGTGGCTTTAGGTTAGCCCTGGTGTTAAGGCTAACCCTCGTCCTTAAGTCTACACCGGTGAACTCTAAAGGATGTTCCCCTTCAGCTGGTAATTGCCGCGGTTGGATTGCGGTTGGCAGTTCTTCTAGCTGACGGGGTGCCCTTACGTAACCTGTCCTGAGCAGAAAGGATACTTGATCTCTCAGAAGTTGTTGAGAGAAGGCGCGATGCTCTGGATGCATTTTGCACCAAAGTGCATGCAATCGCGCCATGTATCCTCTTCGCTCAGTTTCGCTACTCTCGCGGCAGGTCAGCAAGTCATCCCGAAGTTCCCTTGTCCACTTAAAGCGTCCGTGTGCGTTGCCAGTGTTGTCATTGTTGAGACCATCCGGTGAGGCCCCTCCCGCCTGTCTCTGACCCCCATCCGCTTGGGGTCGATCGTGAGGGGCCCTTCTTCTCAGGTTATACGGAACCGGAAGTAGTATAGGGGGTACCAGGTGGTTAGCCTTGGTACCCCCCGGCCGACATTAGTCAGGCAGAGTTACCTCTGCCTGTTCAGGGTGCACCAACGCGGAGGTTGCCGGCCTTGCACCCCTTATTATTATTATTATTATTATTTATTTTTTTCGGTTGCCCGACGCTGGACAGTCCTCCCGTGGCCTCCGACGCCTCACGGGAGTCGCGCCAGCACATTACCCTCAGCCACTCCCCACATCCCGCAGGGTTAGTGACTGTAGGCTCCGGAATCGTGTGCCCTAAGCAGACGGAAGAGATGGAGAACCAAGAATGACCGCCTTCTGCATTTGGCCTGCCAGCCACTCAGCTGATTTTTGGCAGGCCGGTATGATCTTCAGTTCCGAGAGCAGCGTAGGCTTTATCCCTCCGAGTACACCGATAATAAGGACGACCATTTTGACCGAGTAGCCTGGGTACAGCACTTGGAGCTCGTACCGGAGATCGCGATATTTGGTCCGTTTCTCCTCCTCCTTCAAGGTGATGTTTTCTCCGCAGGTGCCGAGAACTCAATGACATACATCACCTTGAGTTGATGGTCGAGGAGGACTATGTCAGGCTTGTTGGCTTGGATTAGCCTGACAGTCGGGAACGAGTAGTTCCAGTAAATCCGGCATTTCTCGTTCTCGACAACGGACTCAATATCTCCGGGGACGTAAGGCAGCAGTGGTGTCCGGTTTACCCCGTACGAGTGCCTTAGATGGTAGTATAGCACTCGTAAGGCCGCGTTATGTCGGTGGATGTAGGCCGAAATCGCATATATGGGGCATGCAGAAAGTAAATGCATGAGCGATTCCGGCGCCTGATGGCAGGTCCTGCAGTTGATATTAGGAACCTCTACACGCCACACGCGGCTACGGTAGACCAAGGTGTTGATAACACCATCTTGGCAGGCCATAATGAATCCCTCGGTCTCCGACTTAAGCCCTGCTGACCTTAGAAAGGCGAAGGTCAGCCTGGTCGATAAACCCAGTGTTTCGATGTTCTTATAGAAGACACCATGCTGGGGTTTATCGACGTGCTGCCGAAACAGAGTTTCCTGTTCGGCAGCTCTAATTCGGGCTTTCAGACGATTTGGCTGAAGTTCGGTGACTGACTCAACATCAGCACCTCGCCGGCCTCCTCGCCTGATGTCAAATGCGAGACCGAGTTCATCTGCGGCTCTTTTTGCTGCCTTGAACAATCCTGCTCCCACTCCTACAGTTTCGTGATGTTTTACGAACCGCAAGAGGGGATCTGAGCTCCTGAGTATGTTACATGCCATACTCAGTACTACTCAGCCATGCGTACACTCCAGGCTCAAGAGTCCTTGGTCCCCCCGTTGACGTGGGAGGTACACTCGAGGAACGGACGATCTAGGATGAATACTTCTGTGAATATTCATCATCTTGCGGGTATCTCTGTCTAATTGGCGCAGCTCATCTACCCTCCACTTTACTACTCCGAAGGAGTAGAGCAGAATCGGAACGGCAAGCATATTAGTTGCAGACACCTTGTTCTTCCCCGAAAGTTCGGAAGACCAAATCTTTCGGAGGCGGTGTCTGTACTTGCCGTGGAGAGAATCCTTTATTTGTGTTACATCTTGGATGTGCCTTTGTTGCACACCCAGGTATGTATAGGTCTCTCCGGCATCCAGATGTCTTAGGATGCTTCCGTCTGCGAGCTGCGCATCTTCAGGAAATTCCCCGCATCGTCCTCTCTTGAGGTGGACGTCTGCACATTTGTCCAACCCGAACTCCATACCAATTGCCCGCGTATATTCTTCGACCACCCTAAGAGCGTTTTGTAGTTCACGCTCTCCGGAGGCATAAAGTTTAAGGTCATCCATATAAAATAGATGGGTGACCTTATGCCTCCGGTCGCTGGGTGGCCCACATTGATATCCGCAAGTTTGGCGGAGCCCAACAGACAACGGCAGCAGTGAGATGCAGAAGAGGAGAGGACTCAGGGAGTCACCCTGGAAAACTCCTCTCCTAAATGCCACCTGCTCTGTCGTGACCCGCTGCGCACCTGATGTTATGGTGAAGCGGGTCTTCCAGAGCGGCAGCAGCTGTTCTATGCATCTCACTAGTGGTGCTGGTACCGCAAGACATTCGAGCAAGTACAACAATAGCTCGTGCGATGTTGTATCAAATGCCTTGCGGTAATCAATCCAGGCCATCGATAGATTCCGCTTGTATTGCACAGAATCCTGTGTAATACAGCGGTCTATCAGCAGGCTGTCCTTGCAACCTGCCATGCCCTTCTTGGCACCACGCTGTTCGTGTATCTGCTGGAAGACCGGATCAACAGACCTCAATGTCCTAGCATACAAGATACTTGTAAATATCTTGTAGCAGGAGTTGAGGCAAGTGATCGGCCTATAATTCCTCGGGTCGGAGAGATCCCCCTTTTTGGGGGAATCTGCTGCCCCTCGTTCAACCATGAGTTGAAAACTCGCGCCAGACGGCGGTGAGTGGAAGGAAATTTCTTCCACCACCAGTTGTTAATACCGTCTTGGCCCGGGGCAGCGAAGTTCTTGGTACCAACAAGTGCTTGTTGAACTTCCTCCGTACTGATTGCCGGGCACACTTCTTCTGGCTCTTGACGATGTCTGTGGCACAGAGCCTCGAAGTGTGCAATTGATGGAGTGTCGCTATTGAATGGACGCGCCGTTTCGTAGATTCCTTTCCAGAAGGTTTCGACACCTTCTACAGTCGGCGGATTGTCGACAACACGCTGTGGCTCTTGAAAGAGGCGGGAAGGATTGGTACGGAACAAATTGTTTTGTTCCATACTCCTCACTCGCCTCTTTGATGTTTTCTTTATCGCCATGAGCGCTCGGATCCTATCTAGACAGTGCTGCTTGATGGTAAGCATCACTGTCAGATTTAGAGTATGGTGTTGACGTCTTAATCCGGCTGATATGCGCCGGATTCTGGGAGTAAAAACTCTACCAGACGTCTTATATTCCACCACACTCTGGATCCGAGAAGCGTGTTGTCTGGCCGACTGTATTTTGCCTTCGATTTTTTGTACTCGCCGCTTGGCTTTCTCGACCCCGTGATTGGTTGACCTCTTACGGGGGACGAGTTGCTTCGCGGCGTTGTACACGGCACAGTTGATTTGCCAGATGTCTACATCTTCCGGAATTTCCTCATCGATGACCGCGTCCATTCTAGCCAGGTCTTGTGGCTTTAGGTTAGCCCTGGTGTTAAGGCTAACCCTCGTCCTTAAGTCTACACCGGTGAACTCTAAAGGATGGTATTATTATTATTATTATTATTAAATATACGTGACACCTTTGTCCAATTGTCTTATATGTTCGTGGGATAATGTTAGAGTTTTCTTTGTTTCGTGTACTTATAGCAATGTTCAATATTCTTTAAATTTATCCTATTTTTATGCTGATGCAGATTTTGGCAGAAAAGCTGTCATGTCAAAAATACTACTCCCGTTGTATAAATTATTGCTTGGATAGGTCCTACATTTACCATAAATTATTTTAAAAAGCCGTTTTTGTATTGTTTCTAATTTGTCAAGATAAAAATTCGTTACCTCTCCCCAAGCAATGATTCCATATGTTAGATGGGATTGTACAAGAGAGTAGTACATTATTTTTATGTGAAATATCTAAAAAAAATTTTAGATATTTAAATTTAGATAAAAGACAACGTAACTTTATTATGAAGTTATTTATTTGAAAATTAATATTTAATGTTTTTAGCAAAAGTTATTTCCATCTGTTCATTACTGCCCTTTATTTCAAGTTTGTCAAAGATTGGCAATATATTGGAGAAGCAAGTAAAGGGTAGAAAATGCGTTTTCTTAGCATTTATGGTAAGTAATTTAGATTTAAAAATTTCTACTATAGTTCCAAAACCATTTTCTACGTCTCTTTTCAGGCTCATCCAGAAAAAAACTGCTGGTCGTCAGCGAAACTTATTATATCTCCAGAATTGTTCAATTTAAACAGGTCATTTACATATAAAGTAAATAAAATCGGTCCTAACATCGTCCCCTGTGGGATCCCATAACAGACAGTTATTTTTATCACTATAAACATTATCTATCAGCACACATTGCTCCCGATCCAGTAGATAGCTTTTCATAGTATCATATGCAGCTCCTTGAAAACCAAGATATTCTAATGTGTTCAATAAATTCGAGTGACTCACGGTGTCAAAAGCTTTTGCCAGATCGACAAAGATGCATAATACTTGCTAATTTCCATCCATAGCCTTATAAATTTTCGCTATGAGCTCCGCTATAGCATCCTGTGTCGATCTAGCTTGCTTAAACCCATATTGTTGATCGGATATTACTTTATATTTGTTCATAAATTCAATTTAATAAAATAAATTAATTTTCAAAAAACAAAATAACATTCTCTTGAAAGAAATATACCACATTAATATATATCAGGACCATATGCAGGACACCTCTCTAATTCAATCAGTAGTACCTTGTCAAAATTTAATATTAAAGCATCATTCAGTTTGGAAAAAAATGTAGGCAGACTTTTTCACAACGCAAAAAAGAAACTGAAATTTACAAAATGTGTGGGGTATATCAGTTAGATTGTCCAGAATGTAATGCAGCATATATAGGACAAACAGGTAGATCATTTGATATAAGATATAGAGAGCATATTCACACAAAACAACACTCAAACTTTTATAAACATTTAGTAGTTTCAGGCCATACTATAACTAATAATCATATGCTAAAAATATTACATATTTGTGAAAAAAGTAAAAAACTTAACTTAATTGAAGCTATGGAAATAAATAAGTTAAACAAAAATAAAAATTATAACATATTAAACGATCAGATAGATATAAATAATTCCCTGTTATTAAATTTAGTTCAGTAAACTTATTGCTGTTAAGATAAAAATTCAACCCAAAATATAAATTTTACTACCTCACCCTCTATGCTTTTAAGACAACATCTGTGCACAGAAAAACCAACCATAAACTTATTTGCTATTCATTTTACACCTAAAGAATAAGTCTGTATTTTTAGTTACTTGAAAATGTCCGAATAGGATGAAACTAGTTGTAAAGTTTAAAATAAAAATAAAAGTGAAAAAGTCTTTTGTAATTATTTAATTTCAAAAATGGGTTTTCACAAAGTAACGTCATCTTCAATCAACTAATAAAACTTTTAATTAATTTATTTTAAACAATTTTTTATTTTCTTTTCATTCAACCAGCGAATACAGTAATATAATATAAAAGTAATATAGAAGAAAATCTACCTTTTTATATTAATTAAGTGTGAACATAAGTAGAGAGTGCACTTCTACATTAACTTGTTGCCGGCTAAAAACTCCATGTAGTTTTAGGATTACCCTGCAAGTCTACTGACATCTTGTTCATAATCATCATTTAGCATTATTTTTTAGTATAGGGCGTTGACAAAAAATAAGGAAATATAATTTAATTTCTAACTTAAGAAGAGGGGTAAATTTTTAATTTAAATTTTTTGAAAATCCGTTATTCTAAGTGTATTGTATACCATGTGTCCCAAAATCGATGCTCACCATTGCGATCTTGGAAACCATAAGAGCAATAAGGTCGGTTAAATGGGATAAGTATTAGCAAACTTTATACTGATTCCAAATTCGTTAAGAAATCACGGCTAACTAAAACTATTTTTGGGATTTTCCACAAAAAAACGAAAGTTTTTGGCTGTAACCAAGTAATCCTTGGTCAGACAGGTTTAAGAATTTTACATTATTAAGACACTTTTTGGAGACTAATTTTTGGTATTGAAGCACCCCAGCCCGGGGCTGCTTCATCTCGAATAAATTTTCTATAATTTTTACATAAAACTAAATTATTCCGAAGCATTTATCTCATTAAATTACAAATTAACTATTACATAAAAAAAGGTTAAACCATTTTCTTCTAATTTTGGCAGAGAACGTATGCAATTAAACTATAGAATCTAAATTATTCATCTTGTAAAAGAACACACAGTATTTATTTAATATTTTGAAACGTTGACAAAACTGTACAAAATCTCAAAGCATTCCCCAGCCGAGAAGCGATAACATAAACAAACCGACGTAAACACGTAGGGTTGTAAGAGTTTTACTAAGAATAGGGTCAAAGACTAATAAACATAGTCATTATATCACTTCTCACCTAAAGCATCTTAAGTTTAATTACGTTGGTAGAGCACAAGTTAGCGTTTGGCTATCTCCGTCAAGCTTGCAGGCTTGGACAACGAACTCACTTACGGGAAATCATATAAATACGCGAGATTGAAAATTGATGTTTAAACAGAACTTTGATTTAAGAGGGCTGTGTAAAACAAAATAACTATTTACCGATTTTCATTTAGACTTTGACCATACTGCTGCATTATTTAAAAGTTTCTCTCGACAGTTGTCATTTAATTTTTTCGTTTTATTCTTGATTTACCTTTTAGTAAGTGTTTAAGTGTTATCTGGTTGTTAAAATGGCTGTGTTTTGGCGCGAGCATCAAATTGATATGTTATTAATATATGGAGAGATAAGAAAAAACCTAGTGCACAATATTTTCCATGGTTGGAAGAACATTTAAAAAGGGAAAATGATAATGAATATGAGAACACATTTATTGTAAATGAGGAGGCAGAGATAAACACACTGGCCTGTGTTGAGATTGATCCAACAATTTCTACAAAGCAAATTACCAGTGGTATGGGGATATCTCCCGAAAGCGTTAGAAAGATTCTACATAAACATAAGTACAAATCTTTTAAGTACCAAATCCATCAGCATTTTTGCGAGGGAGATTATCAACGAAGATTGAATTTTTGCAATTGGTATCTAGAAACTGAGCGTCATCAGCCAAATATAAAATCATGCATTTTATTTTCGGACGAATCTCGATTTACCAACATGGGAATGTTTAACCGGAACAATACGAGATATTGGGCAACTGAAAAACCCATCTATTTATAGGAGAGGCTTTCTAAGAAAGATTCAGCATCAACGTTTGGCTGAGGGTTATAGGAGCACGCATTGTAGGACTAATATTTTTTTGATGGACCTTTAAACCGGGCCCGGTACCTACATTTTCTACAGAATGAAATTCAAAATTTTAGTGAAGTTTTACCTGTGCAGCATGAACATGTCTTCTATCAGCAAGATGGTGCACCGCCCCATAACGCCCGAGTAGTCACCGACTATTTAAGTGAAACTTTTAATAATCGCTGGATAGGTACCAATGGTCCTATACGGTGTACGGCAAGATCCCCAAACCTTACACCTTTGGATTTTTTTTACTGGGCCCATATCAACGAAAAGGTGTATAAGACACAACCACATAACATAGGAGACCTTAGAAATAGAATTACGCAAGTGATAAACTCTATTACTCCAATTCAGATGGAAAACGTTCTTCGGGAATTTAAACAACGGATTAATTCTTGCCGAAAAGTCAACGATGTACATTTTGAACATTTAAATTATGGTTAAAATAAATTATACCTACCTATTACTTTTAGTGTTTCACTTTTGATACTTATTTTATTTTTCTGCTTTAAGCAGATTTGTGACATATTAGTGCAGGTGAACATTCAGTCGCCGATATGTCATAAACTATTAGGTTTAGACAGGGGACACTAGAAACAAAAAATATCCAGAAAGGTAGTAGAATGTAAATTTACGGTACAATACAGGGTGTTCCATTAAATATATCGAAGTAATTTAAGCCTGAGAATCACTTTTCGTAGTACTTCCGGTTCAGCCGGAAATGAAATTTTTAAGACTATCAAATTGTACTCACGAAAAATCTTAAATAATCGTAACAGATTTGTTCCTACATTCATTTGTTTTATGTGAAAATGAAATAATTTATGATTGATATAACATTTTCAACCGCCATTTTTTTGAAAACTGTCAAAGATAGATATGGGGTATGCTACATGTTTTGGACCTACAATTTCCTGGGCAATCTAAATTTCGAATAATATACAGAGTGTTCCATTAAAAATAACAAATTTTATACTGTTTCCGTTTAAACCTGATATGAAAATCAGATCTTGAAGCAATCAAACTGTGCACCGTATTCAACCATACAACATCCCAAAATTTGAAATGGGTATCTTTTTTCACAAGGAAGTTATAGGCTGGCTAGTAATATCGGAGGCACCTGGTATAGGTTTAAAAAGGGTCAAAATATAATGAGGCACCGGGTATTTTCGATTTCTCAACAGCATATTCCTGATTGCTAAATTCTGCAACGTTGCCCAAATTTAACCGATGCTGTGTCTATTACCGTTTCCGAGATCCCTGTAGTGAGAGGCGAATTTGTTACAGCCTGATAATAAATAATGAACACCACAGTAATAAGACAACTTCCCACTCCAAAACCGACGCTTTTCAGCAGGTGGTTACACGTAGAAAACATGGACATACGACCATTCCTACCGACATTAAAAAAATTAAACACCCCATGTAATACAACCTCCTGTGTCCTTGAAGGTACCTTAAAGTGCCTCGTGTGGGATAGGGCTACACATTTAGAAACAATGGACATACCCAATGTGCAAGGATGCTAGCATTAACTTTTAGTTTAGACAAAATCCTAGCTCTTCGACCGGGGACGGAACCCGGGACTCCAGGGTGAGAGGCAAGTGTCCGTACTACTTGACCATGAGGCTACCGTTGTGAATCCCGCCATCAGGTGCTAATGGCAGGATTCGAACCCGCAGCTACGATAGAAAGATTTATAATCTCACTTGCCATCGCCCGCCTCTATTAACTACATAATTGCGTCGATGTTTACGATATACTGGGAATTACGGTTGGTACTCGCATACTACCGTATTTCGAAAAATGATTTTAGTTTAATTGTCAAAAAAGGTTGATCGGTTTTTAATCGTTGTATTGGCTGGTTTGATCGAAAGTGATATTAACTTTTATTTTCAAACGTAATAGTATATTTTTCGTTTTATTTTGAAAGAGACTTTTGTTTCCTTTCCAATAGTGTGTAACATGCGATTACTTTCATAAGAAGAAAATTAGAAAAATCTGCTTAAATTGACTAAGTTGTAGAAACATTCATGACATTTTCAGGTGAATATTTAGATTGATTTATTTTTTAATTTTCTGTAGTATCATCAAATGCCTAAATTTCAGTTTGATTCATTATTAATTTTGTTTATTCAAATATCAATTTCTTCGTGTGCAAGTAGCCACATGTAATATATCGTTGGAGATGTGACAACGGGGGCTTTCAGAATGAAAAATATCATTCCATTAAAGAAAAATGGAAATGGGAAAAAAAGTTGATATCACTTCCGGTCAAACCGGAGGTGCAAATGCTTTGCCCAAATGGCTAATTATCGACTATTTTTGTCTATCAATAACCCTTTTTAATGTTTTTAAATAAGGTAGTTATGGGGGCGCAATTACCGATTTATTGACCCGGTTATGAAGTTTTGCGATTGATGTCAGGTATCTTAAAACCATATCCTACATGCCCATGATCTGTGCGTGCATAATCATCATTAAGCCTGGCCAAGCGATGGTAGATTCAGGGTCGGGCGCAATACCAATGCCATCGCGCGCTTGTTTACGATGACGATGACACAACACACTTCAGTTGTTATCTGTCGGTCGATGCATAGAGTACTAATAAATAATAAATAATGTTGAGCGTAAAGAGTAGAAAACGACCGTACGCTGATAAAGTGAATAAATTTATCGGTGAATTTCCGGATTTATTCTATGATGGATGTAAAATAATTTGTAAAATTTGTGATCAAGACTTAATGTGCTGGAATAAATACGGCTGCAAAATTCATGTCAATAGTAACCGGTATAAAAATAAAAAAATGGCGTGTCTTCTTTGGAACCTCAGTTTATGTTTGATTTACTGTTAATGCTGATTGCCTGTGATGTTCCCCTGCGCATATTGGATAAACCAGCATTTCGGGAGTTCTGGCATAAATACAATCCCCAGGTGAATTTACCAAGTCGTTCATCGTTACGTAGATATGTACTAAGTGTTCGTGAAGACATTGTAAATAGGATTAAATGTGCATTAAAAAATACACGGCTGTTGTTATGTGTTGACGAGACGACAGATTGTAAAAAAATTTCTAGTTTAAATATTATAGTACGAGTACTCGACCCTGTTAAACCAACATTTCCACTTTTACTAGCTAGCAAAAGACTAACTGCGTGTACTGGCGAAACAATTACGCGGGTCGTGTTGGAGACTTTCGAAAAATTTTAACTGTCAACAAGTCACGTGTTGATGTTTGTGACCGACGCACAGTGGGGCCTAGGACGTCAAAAGTTGGCAGAAATTCGAAATTTCGAAAGACGCCGTTTCCGATTTTTATTATGTGTAGGTAATACCCAATGAGTCTACGCATCTATAGGTATTTTATTATCACTAGAAATTGTGAACCACCTGCGATACACCGGTCTAAACTTGTGCTTCCTACGCGTTATTAATAGACGAATTATAGAGAATTTAATAATACTGTTTGTTTTTATTTGCTTATTTCTCGGTGGATTTTAAAGTAATTTTTATTTTACCAGGACGTCATTACCCAGTGGTAAGTCTAACAATTTTTATAATATGTGACATTCTATTCACACACGAATATAGTAATGATTTTTTTTGTTGAAGCTATTTTTATATCGAAAATCAAGATGTATGATTTAGGAACCTTAGCGTTTTAGTTTAGTTCTCAATGTTTCGGAATTATACTTTTAGTCATTAATGTTGGCTAATAAGATGATCTTTTAGGGATATGGTTAGAAACTTGCGCATGTTTGTGCCAATTTGAACTAGCTTAAGATAAATATGAGTTATTTTTAAATCTTCTTTATGTATATACGAGTTTATATTTTTAAAATTTATTCATTTCAGGATGAACTTTTTCTGACAAAGACATTCCTTACTTGCGTAGAAAAGTTTTTGTTTTTATAAAAGATTTTGAGAAGTAGGTACGGTGTAATATACACAGCGAAAGATTTCTATTTAGTAACTACGCATGGTTTGAAACATCTATAAGTTTTCCCAGTTACCCTCCAACAAAAAAGGGAATTATTGAGAGACCTAAAATGTGTTTTTCTAAGATATCTGAGAGAGAACAAAGCGGCAAAACATACAATAATTGAAAGACCCCATGTTTACAGGGCAACAGACATTGTCTATCGCCCTGTAAACGCGGCTACAGATGAGCCACTGGCTTCCTGTCGGTGGTGTTCGTTTGTGTCGTTTATGTCTTTTTGCAATCCTGAACGGCATTGCGCCTTCCAGATTCAAATCCGCATGATCTTTCTTGATGGTATTTTTTAAAAATTGTATCTTTGAGTTCACACCCCATGATCGATTTTGGGCCTGCAGATTCCCAACTAATAGGTAAACCATCCAGGTCCGTGAAAACTGGCGAATTGACCAATTACTTACAGTGCAACGTTTGCGCGTGGGCATTAACCTAAGTTGAGGAGAGGGTCATTTGTATCATCTATAAATAACCGTTTTATGAAAACTAATAAGAACTTAACGTTATCGGCAGCTATAAAAAGGCATTGTTTGTCGCCCTGTAAACACGGGGTCTTTCAATTGAAGCCATAAATGAGCGACTGGCTTCTATCAGTGTTTTTTGTTTGGGTCGTTTTGCCTAAGTTGTGTCTGTTTTTTCAACTTTGCTACGCCACGCTGATGAGAACCAACAAGTCCGAAACACGTGTCCACGGTATGCATCCTTTATGCGGGTCTCACCTTTGATATAACATCCGTCTTGAGATATACTGTATACGCCCCACTGCGCGTCATATTAGGACTGCCATTTTGATTGTTTATTTTCAAAAACACATAAGTATCCATTTCCATGAAAATACATCGAGGCCTTGAGTTTATGCCAAATTTTGATGTGGTTTGCACCACGGCGCGCCGTGCTGATGAGGACCAACAAGTTCCAAACGTGTGTCCACGGTATACATTCTTTATGTGGGCCTCATTCGTGTTATATAACATCCGTCTTGAGATATACATGTATGTATATAGGCCCCACTGCGTGTCATATTATGACTGCCATTTTGAATTTTGTATTTCTGATATCAGATTCAGCATCAGCGACTCCAAAAATTCCAAAGCACCCATTTTGATGAAAATCCAACGAAGCCTTGAATTTATGCCAACTTTTGATATAGTTTGCCCCACTGTGCGACGGTGCGACAATGCGTTTGGTCGGCCGTTTTCTTCAAAGAGACGATTGTAGGTTTTACATGTTACGTGTAAAGTGCATGCGTTCCATCTTGTAGCAGAAACGATTCGAAAATTTTTTCCAGAGGTAGATGCATTAATAGCGAATACAAAAAACGTATTTCTCAAATCTTCTAAACTGCTTCGAGCATTTCACACACTGTGTCCTGGTATTCCGGAATCACCAGAGCCGATTCTTACACGTTGGGGAACGTGGTTGAAGGTAGCTTTTTATTATGCGGAATATTTTCAACAAATAAAAGCTGTGATACTACAGTTCAACCCTAACGAGGCTGCAGCATTAAGGAAAGCCAGACAAGCTTTCAAGATGTTTCCCTTGAAACAGATTTAAAAACTATTTATAACAATTATAGAGGACTACACGACGCAATAGAAAAATTGCAAAATACTTCGTTGTCGTTAGTGGAATCGTTGCAAATAGTGGACGACGTAAATGCACAGCTACAGACTATAAATAACGCAAAAAATAAGCCCGTTATTGAAAAATTCGAGAGTGTATTATGGAAAGATCCTGATTTTACCAAATTTGTGATGGTGCATCTACAGCTGCGTTAAGTGAGTTCACAGAGTGTTTTACTTATGCCTGTATTAGTTCCGTAGATGTCGAATGGTCTTTTTCAAAATAAAAACATATTTTTTCACCACAGCGAACATCGCTTACTGAGACAACTGTAGAAACATATCTGATGCTATACAGTTATTATATAAGTGCTTCAGTTTGTGATAACGACAACCAAGCTACGTCATGAATCTGCTTAAGAAGGTGAGTTTTGTACTTATTTTTATAAAGTGTACCAGTATTAATAAAATTTATTTCCATTTATTTTATTTATTTATTTATTTATTATTAGTTATCACTTAGATATACAATGTACATGTGTGAACGTCATTTAACAGTTTAATAATAATGTGCAGCACTAAGCTTACAAAATATAAGGAAATACATAAAAAAGAATTTAAAGCGAACGAAATAGTACAAAAACATTCATCACAATATATAAAATATTTTTGTTTTTATTATTGTACTTATTCAAGTATTATGATATGATGTATACCCTGTACGTCTCTGTACGATTAATGACCTTGGCCAGGCTTAATTTTCATTGGCTAAGTGTAAAAAATTAAAAAGGGTCAACCAACTTTAAAATACCTAGTTCTGAGTCTACTATACAGTGCTAATACTGCTCACAAGCAACAACATTCCCTCACCACATTCCGGATTATTTTGTCTACAATAATACATACAATAATAATAAATGTACCTAAAGGTTAATTATTAAATATTAAATAAAAGTAAGAATGAAATAAAAAATGTATTATAAAAATATAACATCATTAATTACGTAGAACAACGTTCATTTAAAAATAATGAAACACAAAATTGAAAAACTGATCCTTCCAACATGAAAGCTATGGCAGGCTCGAGTGTGATGTGGTATGTTTTTCCCATATTCATCGCTCTATTTCGTATGAATTTATGACGTTACTTAATTAGATGTTTCCAACATACGGACATTAATCTTCTGCTAATACTAATGACGTGGTCTGTGTGGACGCACAACCCTGTTGTAATCGTATAAAAACATCCCCAATACTAACTTAAAATGTTATGTCTACGCGTAAATGTCAACCCTTATATCCGCATTGTAGATTTTCTACTGATAAATATTAAAAAGATTCATGTTTTAATATTTTAAATTAAAATTTTATATCCATTTAGAAACTTTTACTTTATTTCGCATTATTGTCACATATGTCTTGACATATGAATGTCAAATAAGGAAACGAGAATATTTAATAAACCTGTTAAGATAATTCAATTAAAGTCAGAATCATTTGAAATGTAACTGGTCATATGAATCGCATCGAATTATAATAATTGTAATTGATGCTGTCGTGAATATTTCAGTAAAACGTATGTGTTATCTAATGAGCAATTAAATGTTAGGTGTGTGACTATTCACTTTAGGTACTATATCGTTTTCTTTTAAATCTTCTTACTAAAGAAAATTGCTTATTGTTGACGTCATCAAGACACAAAGCTGATTACATATATTTTCGTCAATTTCTTTGAACTTCCAAAAAAAAAACTTTCCTCGATGATATCCCAGTCATTTTACTTAGAAGTCTCAATACCTACTTCAGTGTTTTATCAACGTTTCGATCTCTGCTGCAAGCAGATGTCTCGATCCTGTTAATCCATTAAACAAAAAATTCTGATTTGACGCCGATTTAACTGATCCTTAAAGAGCTTTAGGAATTAGGTATTTAAATAGGCACATTTTTAGATTGAGCACAAAATTTGTTCCTTAATTTACGTTAATTTTAATGTCGAAATCAAAATCAGGTCAGACGTTTTCATCAAAAGCTGTCTTAGGTTGAGAAAATACTAATTAAGTGTGTCAAAAACAATATTGATGATACAAAAAAAAGTTGAAGATGAACTTACTTTGTGATAATCCATTTTGATTTAAAAAATTATAAACACTTTTAATTACTTGTCTAATTTTCACTTTATTTGTTATTTTACAACTAGTTTCATCCTATTCGGACATTTTCAAGTAAACTAAATTATACACAGATTTTACTTTCATTTAAATATAAACTGAACCAAATAGAAGGATGGGTCACTTTATGGTTGATAATATAATTCAAATTTGTATAGATGTTATGTCTTTAAATGTAGGGGTTTTTTCAAGATAGATATTATGGTGTGATTTTTATTAGCAGCAGGTTATCTGAATAAGTTTAAGAACGGAGAATTATTTAAATCTATTTGGTCGTTTAATATGTTGTAATTTTTATTCCTATTTAATTTATTAATTTCTAGCAGTTCTAATAAATTAAGTTTTTTACTTTTTCCACAAATATGTAATATCTTAGGTTGATGGACGTCAGTTATTGTATAACCAGAATCTGTTAGGTGTTTATAAAAGTTGGAATGTTGTTTTTGTGTGTGAATATGTTCTCTATATCTTACTACGAACGATCTACCTGTTTGACCTACATATGAGGCGTTACATTCTGGGCAATCTAACCGATATACACCACATTTTTTAGAGATATCAATTTTTTGTATTGCATTGAAAAGATATCTGCCTATAATTTTGTTAGAACTAAAAGATGTTTTAAAATTAAATTTGGAAAAAGTATTGCTAATTGAATAGGAGAGTTGATCTGAATATGGTAATGAAATGTATGTAACTTTTTTCTCGTTAATAGTGGGATAAAGTTCTTTCAAGAGGGACTTATTTTGTTTTTTGTATATTAGATTGTTGATTATATTTTGAGGGTACCCGTTATTATGTGCTATAAGTCTTATTGTGTATAATTCTTCTTTTAAATCTGTCTCAGATAGAGGTCAGCTGAAGGCTCGGTGTGTCATAGATTAAAAAAGTGCCGTGTATTTTAGATTTTTAAACGATTTCGATTGTATGTAATCATCAAAAATAAAATTATTTTCCTTAAGAACGAATCAATAAAAGTAAATAAAAATACACAGTTATGTAGGAAATTTGAAAGACCTTTCAAAAGATGTATCACTCGACCCCCTTTGCCACTTCAATTTTTTGAAGGGGTGGCCGTGTAGGGTAGAGGGATGATGATAAGTATACAAGTATCACATTAAAACATGTTCCACTTGGAAACAAGGTACACGTGTTTGACCAATTTTTCAAAAAAAAAAAGTTATTTCCAAAGTTATTCAGGGTGCCTATTTTTGGTTGGGACACCCCGTATATATATGTACATGCAAATATTTCTGTAGAAAATTTTGAATTATTTTCGAATATATTTGACCAAAATACCAGTACTAATAGTAATATATTAATATTAGGTGATTTCAATGTTACAAATTTTAATAATAATATTTTTGATATAGAACGACAACTTATGCATTCATTTTTAGAATTTATTATTTTGACACAATTTAATAATGTTAAAAATATGAATGGGCGTCTTTTAGACGCCCATTCATATGTACGACTAGTACTCTCTGTTATGTCAAACTGTAATGTTTCTCATGATGTGCATCTTTTGTTAAACAAGATATTCACCATCTAGCCATAAGTATTTCTCATATCTAAAATAATAAATTTGTTAAATTTCCAATTAATTTAAATAATGAGGCTTACAATTTTAAAAAAGCAAATTATCCAGATTTGTACAATTCATTACTTTTAACTGATTGGACATTTTTAGAACATTTTCAGGATGTTAATAATGCTTGTGATAAATTCGATGGAAAACTATACTCAATTTTTGATATGCATGTTCCGCTATACAAAAACATTAAAAAAGTTTCCCTTATGGTACACAACTGATAATAAAAAACATTAAGCTAAGAGATAAATACTGTAAAAAATACAAAAAACATAAAGGTACATATGCATTAGAAGATTACAAACGTGTTAGGTCAATAACTAAAATGCAAATCTCTGAGGCATATAAAAATTACATTCAAAATGTAGAAAATAATTTGCCTATTGATCCTAGGTAATTTTGGTTCTATATAAACAACAAAAATGGCACTACTAGAATAACTGGTAAAATGTATTATAATGAAAGAGAGATTGAAAATCTGCAAAATATTGTAAATAATTTTAGTCAATAATTTTTTTAGCAGTGTTTACTTACCATTATCCGATATGTTAGTAGTAAGTAAGTAAGTAATTTATTTCCTCAAAAACATACATAGATATGTAAGGAAAGTACATGAATTAATTGAATTAAAATATTTGAAAATATTAAGAAACACAAGAATCAAAATAAGATACATATAATAATTATACAATTATATAGTACAATTAATTTCAAATAATATACAATCATAAAATACAGAATTTAGATAAGTATAGGTAGTTCTTATTAATTATTAGCAAATTTAAAAACAAAAGGTGAAATATTCCTCTAAGGTATAAAGAACCTTATTTAACAGGAGGTGTCTCAACTTACGCTTAAATTGATTTAGACTTGTGATGTTTTTAACATCAGATGGTACGTGATTAAATATTTTAATGTCGTTGTAGAATGTGCTTTTTCTTGTTATATTATAAAAATATTGTGGTAAGAGGTATAGATTATTTTGTCGTGTATCATAATTGTGGATATCCGAATGTTTAATTAAACTAATTTCATTTCGGAATATAATTATAGATACTCTGAATATATATAGATTAACCAATGTCATTTTTCGTAATTTTTAAAATGTTCTCTACATGAATCTCTAGGTCTTATACGACATATTGATATGATAGCATTTTTTTTGAACCCTAAATGTAGCGGCTACACCGATAGAATCTCCCCAAAACTCGATCCCGTACTGCGCTTTGGAAATAAGCGTAATAGACAATTACCCATGTTTGTAAACCGACATTTTTCCTTATAATAAATATTGCATATACGGCACCAAATAGTCTATTGTTGTCCACCAGGTGCCGCTTTAAGACTCTCATCCAGATACACCCCTAAGAATTTGACATCTTCCACGGCTGAGATAGTGCCATGATTAAGGTGGATATCGTGTTGAGTATAATTGTAACCGGGATGAAATGTGATGCTATGGGTTTTTGACAGGTGCAGTATTAACTTATTTGCAGAGAACCAGTCGGTTAATTTATTTAATATATCGGTGCATTCCAGTGATGGATTTTTGAAAAGAAGACTGGTGTCATCAGCAAATAAGGAAAACTGAACCATTGGAAAGTTGTCAACAAGGTCTTTAATATAAATTAAAAAGAGCACAGGGCCAAGAATTGAACCTTGTGGAGCCCCACATTTCATCATTTCCGACCAGTTCTTACTGGCACTAACTCATTGTCGACAATATCTTTTACTCCACATACATTTTTCGATTATTGAGATAAGACTAGAACCAATCATAAGATGCACCCCTAAAACCATAAAAATATAGTTTTTTTAGCAAATATTGATGATCTACACAGTGGAATGCTTTGGTAAGATCACAGAATATACAAAGTGGATGATATTTTGATTCTAGACAGTTGTCTATATTGTTAATTAAAGAATATATTGCATCAGTTGTGTTGCGACCTTCCTGAAATCCGAACTGTGCAGCTATCAATATTTTACATCTATGCTCTTTTACTTATGTTGTCACCTAACATTATAAGTATTTTACCATGTATTCACATTGATCAATTATCAGAACAAGATGTAACGAGGGCTATTAAAAAACTAAAAAATAAAATGACATCTGGACATAATCACACACCCAGTTTTCTAGTCAAAGATTATCCTAATGTCTTTGTTACTCCACTGTTAACATTATTTAATATTGTATTGCGAACTTCTACTTTCCCCGAGTGTTGGAAAAAATCAAAATTATGTCCTATTTACAAAAGTGTAAATGTAGGAGACGTAATAAATTATAGAGGTATATCAATTCTACCTAATTTTGCAAAGGTTTTTGAGGCATCATTGTGCACTATCATTTATTCTGATACAAAAAATGCGATTTCAGCTGTCAGCATGGGTTCATGGAAAAACGTTCTACAGTGTCAAATTTAGCTTGCTTAACCCAATATGTCTCTGACTCTTTGGATAATAATAGAGGTCAGGTTGATGTGGTGTACACTGACTTCTCAAAAGCTTTGTTCGTATAGATCATAAAATCTTAACTGATAAATTAAATTACATTTGATTTAGTATTTTACTATTAAATTTCATGATATCTTACTTGGAAAATCGATACCAATACGTTCAATATAACGGTTTTAAGTTAAACAAACAATTACTTTGCAACATCAGGGGTACCTCAAGGGTCCAATCTTGGACCACTTTTGTTTATCATATTTATAAACGACCTGTGTAATATTTTAGACTGTAAAAAACTTTTCTTTGCTGATGACCTTAAAATTTTTGTAAACTTAATAACATCGAAGACTGTCTAGCTTTACAACAACTTATAAAGAAAATCGAACTATTGTGTGAATATAACAATTTAGAAATGAATGTTGAAAAATGTGAAACAATATCATATACACGTAAACTAACTCCAGTGGAATTTTTGTATACCTTTAATCATATAGAAATTTCAAGGTGTCAAATAATTAAGGAATTGGGTATATAAAGACGCATAGAAATGTGTGTCAATCAAAATGGGCAACATGTGGAGTACTTTTTATATTATCTTCTCTTGAATTACAAACAAAAATTTAATTATTTTTAATTTTTATTGCTGAATTTTGCAGTTTGTAGTTGTTCAATGAATCGAAAATGGTTACAAATAGCCATAGAGATGTACATAGAAAAAATGTTCGTTTTTCAATATTACATCACATCGTCCAAAAATATACAGGGTGTTCCATTTGAAAAAATTGAGAAAATTCAGTTCAAATAGTTGTAAATTTGAAAATTATTTTCGGCCAACCTGTATACTATTAGGAATTGAACATGACTGAGTGTCATCACACAGATGTCACTTAACTGATACTAACATATTTTTTCTTAAAATCGATAATTGTGACTGTAGTGATTTTTTTAATGTACACGTGTAAATGGCATAATTTCAACAACAAAAAAAATCATTACTTCCAAATGATTGGGAGAAAGTCAATAATAATACAAGAGTGAAAGGAAGCCACAAAGAGGTTTAAAAAAATGTTCTGATATACATGACATTCCTTTTAAAAAAATGTTAGTTGACCCTATAGAAGCATCTTGACTCACCATATATATTCGAAAATAATTTCCGGTCATAGACTTTTTTGTCTAGTTTATTTATGTTTTTAAATCAAGTTTCTAGCTATCACAGAACTCGACATATCGAAGTCAGGCGCACTATTGCGCCACCCTGTATATTATTATTAGTAGGGCTGGGCGATTGTCAAAAGTCATAATCGATTTTCGATTATTGAAAAATAATCGATTATTTCGATTAATCGATTATAATCGATTAACCGATTAATCAAATAATCGATTAATTGATTAATCAAATAATCGATTAATCAAATGATCGATTAATCAAATGATCGATTAATCAAATGATCGATTAATCGATTAATCAAATGATCGATTAATCGATTAATCAAATGATCGATTAATCGATTAATCTAATAATCGATTAATCAAATAATCGATTAATCGATCATTTAATTAATCGTTTAATCAAATAATCGTATAATCGAAAATCGTTTATAATCTATTAATCGTAAAAGCGATTAATCGATTATAGTTGACTTTAACCAGTCTTAATCGCTTATTCGATTCTCTTGCCTACCCCTAATTTACGGAGCTGTAGGATTCATCTTAGGGTTATTTTCAATTTTATTAACATACTGTTTATTTATATGAATATAATACTATAATAATTAATTGTATTAAGTAAAAAAATAGATCATGAGGATAGGATAAATAAAGGACAGTTGTTATTTTAATATGTTGATTGATATCTATTATTAGGGCTGGGCGATTGTCAAAAGTCATAATCGTTTATCGATTATTGAAATAATCGATTATTTCGATTAATCGATTATAATCGATTAATCAAATAATCGATTAATCGATTAATCAAATAATCGATTAATCCAATGATCGATTAATCGATTAATCAAATAATCGATTAACCGATTAATCAAATGATCGATTAATCGATTATATAAGAAGAAATAATCAAATGATCGATTAATCGATTAATCGATTATTTTTCCCAGCCCTAATTATTAGTAGTAGTATTTTCAAAATTGTTGTTTAGATGATATATATTACTTTTCCTAAATTAGACATAGCGCAGGCAATCATTTAATTATTATTAGTTTATATTTACTTTTACATTTCAGTCATTCCATATGAAATCGTCTAATCGGTAAAGCCAGCTTATTTTAGATTTTGCTCAAACTTTGTGAGAATCTTGTTTAGGGTTCCAAAGAAGGAAATCCACCGTCATTTAATTTTTGCATGCGTCAGTTCCCGCCGGCCTGAATTAAAGCATTTAAAAAACGTCATTTTTATGCTTTAATATTTTTAGCTGTAAAAATTTTTCTATTAAAGATATCTACACGTTCAAGATGGCATTTCAAAGCTAAAAGATAGTAGTTTTTTGTGCAGAGAATACAAATTCACACAATCAATATCCCGAAAAATATCACGGTGCTGAAAATACTTGTATTTTACTGATTTTTCGTGATTTTTAACTGACTCCAGTATCTCGACTGTTGAATTCCACATACCGTGGAAGAAATTAAACGTACAATTGACTCGTTCGGTCTACTCTTTATAAAAAAAAAATCTGCTTGAAATTTTGAAATTTTAAAAAATCGCATTATTTAGGCTATAATATGGATGTGTTGGCTACAAGATAAAAATATGAAACTTACAGGATATTTAGTTCTTACCTTGATCTTCAAAAGCCTGTAATGCTCGTTTTGTTATTTGCATCCCTTGTGCCTGTACAGGTGGTTTAAAAGAAGCAAAAATATCAGTAATTTGTTTATTTTCTAGTTCAATAATATTTATAATTGATTATTTTTAACATGAAAATCATTACAGAATCTACAGAAACTATATATTACCTTTCCATTTAATTTAATGTATTCTTATCCTTACTGTTTTCTTTCTCTGGCTTCCACTCGTCGCAGACTCGAGTCACAGGTCCACACTGCTCTACTGCTCAGCATTGTCTACCGTTTTCGCGCTCTAAAGCGATCCAAAAACATCGTTCGTACCCCCGGGGACTCAACGGATCACTTTTAAATACACCAGGGATTCAGTAGCGCCACGATACAGGGGCAGTTTGACAATATATAACAAAATTATTTTAATCAAGTCTGGAATTTTAAGATATACTCAAACCATTTTATTTAATCTACTACGAATATGCTCCAAATTAATTATTTCTAAAAATGGACATTACAATTAATAGATCGTCTGACAGTGTCGAATTACAAGAACGCTCCTATTCTAACGCTATTGTCATTGTTACAAAAATCGTAGGGCGTGGGCGCTTTGCTTCTAGTAGTAATATTTATCAACAGCATTACTTTTCAAAAAGTACATAAAGTTTATTTTAAAAATAAACAAAATTTTGCTTCTTTTAAACCACCTGTACATGCACAAGGGATGAAAATAACAAAACGAGCATTACAGGATTTCGAAGTTCAAGGTAAGAACTAAATATCCTGTAAGTTTCACATTTTTTTCTCGTAGCCAACACATTCATATTATAGTCTAAATAATGCGATTTTTTAAAATTTCAAAATCTAAAGCAGAGATTATTTTTATAAAGAGTCAGCCGAACAAGTTAATTGTATGTTTTATTTTTTCCACGACATGTGCACTTGATCTCTGAGAAATATTAGTTGTTTGCATTCAACAGTCGAGACACTGGAGTTAGTTAAAAATCACGAAAAATCAGTAAAATACACGCATTTTTAGCACCGTGTTATTTTTCGGCGGTATTGATTGTGTAAATTTATAATATTTGCACAAAAACTACTATCTTTTGGCTTTGAAATGGCATCTTGAACGTGAAGATGTATTTAATAGAAAAATTTTTACAGCTAAAAATATTAAAGCATAACATTTACGTTTTTTAAATGCTTTAATTCGGGCAGACGGGAACTGACGCATGCGAAAAAAATGACGATGGATTACCTTCTTTGGAACCCTAAAGAAGATTGTCACAAAGTTTAAGCAAAATCTAAAATAGTGGAGGAACAAAAATTTTTATTTTTAGACGATTTCATATGGGATGACTCATTTGTAAAACTGCAAATCGTTTCTGTGTATCATGGTCGTAGAGTACAGATGTACTTACTATCGCCGGCATCCACCTTGACCGCGAAACTCTCTCCAGTCCAGTCAATTATTAGCTTTCGAGTTGTGTACACGTTAAGTGTACAAGTTTTTATTTTATTTGTTGTACTGTATTGTTGATATTAATTTAATAATAAAGCATGGGAGACGTACGCAGGGGTAGAAAACGGCCATTTGCTGACAAAGTGAATAAATTGATAGGTGAATTCCCGGATTTATTCTATGATGGTGCTAAAATAATTTATAAAGTGTGCGAGAAAGATTTGATGTGCTGGGATAAGCATGATTGTGGACTTCACGTAAATAGTGTACACCATAAAAATTAAAAAAATGGCGTGCCTTCGACAACACAGTTTATGTTTGATTTACTATTAATGCTGAATGCATGTGATGTTCCGCAGCACATACTCGATAAACAACCATTTCGAGAGTTCTGGAATAAATACAATGCCCAGGTGAAGCTACCAAATCTCACCAACGTTATGTAACTATCTGCCAACTGTACACGTAGACGTGGTAAATAAGATGAAATGTGAATTAAAAAATACACGGATGTGGTTATCTGTTGATGAGACAGCATATTGTAAAAAAAATTCTATTTTAAATGTTATAGTACGAATACTGGACCCTCTTAAACCGACAGTTCCACTGTTCCTAGCTAGTGAAAGACTAAGTCAGTGTACTAGCGAAACTATTACCAGGGTGGTGCTGGAGATGTTAGAAAAATTTTAACTGTCAAAAAGTCAAGTGTTGATGTTTGTGACTGATGGTACCGTGACAATGCGTTCGGTAGGCCGTTCTTTGCAAGAACAAGGTTGTACGTTTATACATGTTACCTGTAAAGTGCATGCTTTACATCTTGTGGCAAACACTATTTGAAAAGGTTTTCCAGAGGTGGATGCATTAATAGCAAGTGCAAAAAAAATGTTTATTAAGTCTCCTAAATGTCTCTGTGCATTTCATAGCAAGTGTCCCGGTATTTCTGAACCACCACAGCCGATTCCACCGGTTGTGGAACATGGTTGCAGGCAGCTTTTTATTATGCTGAATATTTCCAACAAATAAAAGCTGTTATACTACAATTCAATCCAGATGAGGCTGCAGAAATTAAGGAAAGCCAGACAAAATCGAAGATATTTCCGTTGAAACAGCTTTAAAAAATATTGCGAAGGAATATAAACCATTACATGAAAGCATAAAAAGATTAGAAAAGAGTGCGTTGTCGTTAGCGGAGTCACTGCAAATAGTGGACGAAATAAATCTACTGCTACACGCTATAGGTGATGCAACAAATGAGCGCGTTTAAGAAAAATTCGCAAGTGTGTTAAATAAAGACACCGGTTTTACCAAATTAAGACAAATATGTGATGGTGCAGCCCCAGATCCGTTAAGTGCGTTCAAAGACTATTTTACGTATGCGTGTATTACATTAGTAGATGTCGAACGGTCGTTTTCAAAATATAAGAATATATTTTCACCAAAGCGAACATCACTCATGGAGACAACCATAGAAACATACCTGATGCTGCAAAATGGCTACACATCTTCTCCAGTTTGTGATAAGCAAGCTAGTTAAGAGGGTAAGTTTTACATACATTGTTATAAATTGGAACAGTTTATTTCTTCTCGTATTAGTTAATTTCGCGTACGCCACTGTCCAACGGAACATTTTTGACAGCCCTACTCATTCGTGTATTAACTAAAACTAATTGTTATTTCTATTGTCCTGTAATTGGATTATTCTGTTGGGCAATAAAGTCTAAATAAATAAATAAGTAATATCAGACGAAATATTTCTGTTGTTCTAAATTTAAATAATTGCTCCAATTTTAGCATGATATAGTGATTTAATAAACCAATTAATGAACTTTTGTAATTAAAACATATATTTGTCTATTGCACATTGATTTTAATAATACTATACAAATAATTAAAACGAGGATGATTTTTACAAATTTTTAAATAAAAATATGTCCGTTTTGAAGGTGCTTATAATAGAGGAGATTAATGTTGGGAAGGCATGTCTCTGTTTAATAATAAGTATATTGTAAATCCAAATTATTCAAACGACGTAATTATATTCTCAGTTTATAAGCTGAGAAGTTTTGAAAGTTAGCACTTTGAACTGGAAAGCGTCGTGAAGCAGACTTGAGCCGACATATTTTGCAGTATATGGCTCACGATGGTTTGCCATGTATATGCAATGATAAATACCCCAGCAGAGAAAGAAGCTACTTCGGCATTACAATAACCCGCTGCTGTAATGGCCAAAGTTAGGGTTAAGACAGGGCGTACAACTTATTCTCTGCGGCGATATTCAGCAACACAATGAAAGTATACTTTTTGTATGCTCACCTTACCTGAGACGAGTCCAAAGTATGTTTCTATTCTCCAGGGCAACCTCCAAACTTTCAAGAACATGTTCGCTAGGCCAATAAGTGTGCCATATTTTTAACATTGTTGCACAAACGTATACACTTTTGAACACAATTTGTAATGAATAATTTTTCGCCAGAATAATGAATTAGTTCTGTTCTGTTTTCAAAATTTATTAAAGTATTATTAAATATGTTGCATTTAAATTATGCAAACTAAATCCTTTGATATTAAATTAAGTAGAATAATGATATACAGTGTGTCCCGTTTCAAGTCCGGCTACCCTTATATCTTCGTTATTATAAAATAGATGTGATTGAAATTTTAATGGTATACATAACAGTTTCATTAGTATCACTCAAAAGGAATTTCCTGTAACAGGCGCCTACTACAATAAAAAATAAAAGGCGATTTTTACAATACCCATAATAGTGACAGAAATACTGAACAATATGATTTCAGAATCATGTTAACATGTCGATTAATTAATAATAATAATAATAATACTTCATTTTATCTGTACACGTAATCTGTTACAATATGTACTTGTAAGAGAATAAAGAATAAATAAAAAATCCTGTGTACAAACAAATAAAGTAAAAAGAGAAACACAGAAGTATCAATGAGATACTTGTACGTGTACAAATATACAAAGGTTAGTTTACCCTAGAAGAAGCAGTTTCATTATAGGTATCAGCTTTATGAGCTATGCGTGGCTGCCTCTATACTGACATCAAGGTTTTCTAACACATAAAATAAGATAAAATAAGATATATAAGATATTAAGATGTACATATAATGTAACTAATAAAACGTAATAAAAAAATTTTTTCAGTTAAAAAGTTATAACATATGTCGTTAGTAGACGTTTTCTTTTATTTGCTCTTTTTAATTTAGTTACATATATATATATATATACACACTCACATATACACACATATATACACATACAACACATATACATATGTATATATATATATATATATATATATATATATATATATATATATATATATATATATATATATATATATATATATATATATATATACATACATATACACAAATACACACATACACACACATATACATACATACATACATACACACATATACATGCATATAGGCTATGAGGTACATAATTTTGACCCAATTTCAACATAATTTTTTTTTCTTTTTTAATAAAATAAGGCAAGTAACAATAAGGCGAGTAACATATTAGATATAAAATATTATACAGAACAAACATTTTGAAATACTTACAAAGGATCTTTAGTCGTTTTTTTCTATCAATTAAATCGTGAAACATGGTTCTTTCATTTTTGAGCATATACATGGTGCATAAGTGTTTAAAGCTATTTTTATTCTTTGTTATTTTAACTTCAACGAATTATATACTTTTGGTGCAAGATAGAAAGAACATCGTTGTCCAATAGTTTTTCGCACCATGGTAATGTTTAAGGTATTTATATTCCTAGTTTTATATTTATATTTTTTTTCTAATAGAAAGTTTTTGTTTTCATTATGTTGATTAATGGCTAGGATAAGACAGAATAATTGTCGAATATCTAAAACGTTAGCAATTTTATATAACTGGTTAGATGGGTAATTATAGTCTTTATAATGTATAGTTTTTAAAATTCTCTTTTGAAAAACCTCTAATTTAATGGCCACGTTATTTAGTAAACCACCCCAACCTCTTAAGCCATATCGTAAATGAGATTCTACAAATGCCTTGTACATTATTTGTAGTTGTTTGATATTTAGTATTTCTCTTAGTATTCTGAATAGTGGAATTATTCCACGTGATTTTTTAAGTAATTCAGCAACATGTATATCCCAGCGAGATGCTGATCTATGTGTATTCCAAGATATTTTACCGAACTGGCGTAGGTGATTTTAAATTCCTCGTTATTTATTCTTTATTTAGTTTTTTTATAATTTAGCACCTGAGGTTTGTAAGATGTAAATGGGATGAAAAGCGTTTTCTCAAAATTTATGGATAATAGTTTATGGTCAAGCCATTGTTTAATTTTCGTAAAATCGTTTTCAGTTTTAATTTTTAAATTGTTCCAAGTATCATCATCGTAATATATTACTGTGTCGTCAGCAAAACTAATTATTTGACCGACAGTTTCTACAAGAAAGAGATTGTTGATATACAAGAAAAATAATAAGGGTCCTAGGATAGTACCCTGTAGAGCACCACATTCTATAGTTCTATATTGGCTTTCTACGTTACCGATGCTCACGCATTGCTTTCTGTCAGAGAGATAACTTGTTATTAATTTTAATGGTAAGTTTCTTGTACCTACGTTCTCAAGACTTTCAATCAACAGTGGATGACTTACAGTGTCGAATGCCTTTGCTAAATCCATAAATATACCTAAGGCAGCCTTCCTTTTTCCAATTAATTGTATATTTTTTTAGTAAGACACTCAATTGCATCCGATGTCGATTTTCCGTCCTAAAAACCGTATTGACTGCAATGTAGAATATTAAATTTCTTTACAAAATTCTTTAATCGTATTTTTTATTATTTCTTCGAGAATCTTGGAAAAATTGGTAATTAAAGATATAGGACGATAATAAGTAGGATCCATTCTGTCGCTTTTTTTATAAATGGGTACCACTATTGCAATTTTAAATGCAGAGGGGAATTCTCTAACCTCAAAACATTTGTTTATTATATATGTTAACGGCTCAATTATATAGTTTATTATTTGTTTAAGTGTTTCCGCTTTTATTCCGTCAATGTCCACTGATTTTTTGTTTTTTAGATTCCTAATAGTTTCTCTAACTTCGTTAGAGTTTGTTGGGTATAGAAACATTGATTTTTCATTTATATTAATATTTCCTTTATAATTTACATCCCTCGTAATCAAGTTTGCCATCTTTAGTCCCATCTTACAATTAGCATACGTTTCATTAAAAGTTTCGCATATTTCTTTCATATCATCAGTAATGTCGCCTTTGGAATTTCGTATTTGACTTATATTATCTCTTTTATTACCTATCTTATTTTGAATCTCATTAACAGTATTCCACAAAACTTTACTATTATTTTTCTCTTTTTCTATTAAGGTTGTATAATATTTACTTTTAGATCTTTTTTATTATTTTGTTTAGATTATTTTTATAGGATTTATATTCTTCTTTTAAAATTAAATTTTCAGAATTTTTTTTTCATATTTAAATATAATTTGTTCTTGTAGTCTATAGAATTTAGTCCTTTGGTTATCTAAGGTTTTCGACTTATTTTTTTCTTGCATTCTTTACTTCTTTTGTGTACTTATTTATTTTTTCTACCAATATATCTAAGAATATGTTTGTTGCAGAACCAACATCTTTGCAGTTATACACTTCCTGCCAGGAGACTGTATTTAACTCATTTTTTAAAGCTTTAAAATCAATAAATCTAATGAACTCTTTCTCCGGTTTGTTTGGTTTTATTTTATTTTGTATTACAATTTGTAATATTATTGGGAAATGGTCACTTATACTGTTCTTGACTATAATTGGTAAAATGTTTTTATCGACACTATTAGTGTTTGATAAAAATATATGATCAATACAGCTACCTAGACTCTCTCGAATTCTTGTGATATCATTTATTACTGAGAAGAAATTATACTCAGACATCAAATTTAGGTATTTATTACTAATATTACTGTTTGTTAGAAGGTCTATGTTCATATCGCCTACAATAAGATTTAATTAGAATAAAAAGGTTTGTTTACAAATAATGCTCCAGATCCTCAAGAAACTCGTTTTTATCTAGGGAAGGAGATATGTATATGCATAATAACTCTATAAGATGTTCTAGAAAATTTAATTTAGCTCTAATAATATTTACTTGCCCAATTTGATCAATATTACATTCAAATTGTATCCCCTCTTTTATTAACAGCACAATGCCATCATTTTGATTTAATTTACCATTTGAATAAATAAATATGAACATATGGTAATACGAAAACAACTTTAATTATCGTATGTTTTATTTTTTCAATTAATCCTTCTTCTAGCCGAATACATTTTTCAATTCTACTTTTATTGTCTTCACTCAATTTACAGATTTCTTGTGGATTAATTTCTTGGAATACTTGACATATTTTAATAACTAACTCGGTTCGAATTGTTGGTTTAGGTCTTTGTAAACTTCTTGTTTGAACGTGCCCCATAAATAAAAATCACAAGGGGTCATATCGTATCACCGAAGTGACCACTCGATCAAAGTTAAAAAAATAAATAATAATAAGTTTACACTAGCAGCTGCTTTTCTAAACTGGATTTTATTGCCTTCTTAAAAGAATATACACTTTTCAATTTTAGGTTTTCATCTAAGTTGTTGTATAATTTGATAGCATTGTAGGTGAAGCATCTTTGAAACATTGCCGAGGATTGATGTGGCATTGTGAATCTGTTAATAAATCTAAGATCTCGTAGTAGACTCATATTTTTAGGGAATTCCGTTTCAGACATACTAATAAAGCCGTTTTGTAGCATTATATACTTCACTAAAATTTGAATTACATCCCTATTATAATAACGATGGTATGAGGGTGGTCGGACTTGAAGCGGGGCACACTGTTGTAACTTTCCAAATCAATTTTCCTTTAGAGATGGAATTCTTTTGAAATTGCCCAATTTAATTAGGTTTTTATTAAAGAAACCTCAAAACTACTTTGCAAAATATTGTTTTCATTATACTAAGTGTCTCAGACTTAAGTGCTAAATAGATTCAGGATAAGTGCTATTGAATCGTAGTAACTTTATAATTTCTAAATAATATTTTTAGCAACATAGAAAACGAGTATTAAAAGAAAAATAAGTAAAAATTTGTTGTCGTGGTAGAAGGGTTCTTTCACAAAGTAACATCTGACAGGCATGTAGTTTGTGGTAACAAGGATGAGCCACTACCCTCTATGCATAGATTAATCCCTGTAGTTGTATGTACAATGCAACTTCTGCTGAACAATCTCCGTGAAAATAACGATAAGAGTGAGAACAGTATAGGAAGATTACCAAAAGAGTGTGGAGCAGTGTCTCTAACCAATAGTATTTTGATTCTGAATTGGTAGAAAGCTGATTCAGTCAAAAGAATTTTTAATCTTCAAACGATAATAATTTTTTGTGAATTGTAATCACACATGACTATGTAGGAGAAAGCAAGTTTACCCAAGCAATATTTTACCAACTACCGACTACATTTTCACTAATTCCGACGTCAGAATTATTACAAATAGTAGTCGAGTAATAACTTAAATTTTGTAGTTGTAATACGACGTCGAATCAAATATTGCGCCGACCTCGCAAACCTACTGCTTAAGTCTGGACGATTTACCAACGTTGATTTGCCGTTGGAAAACGACTTAATAAGGTTTGATATGTTTTCAAGTCATTATCCAACGTTGATGAGACGTTGACAACTGATTAAAATAGGTATGGTTATATTTTGAATGACTTACCAACGTTGGTTAGACGTTGACAACTGACTAAAATAGGTATGGTTAAATTTTTAGTAACCTACCAACGTTGAGGTAGACGTTGGTGACTAACTGAATAGGTCAAGTTTGTTATAGAATACTTGCCAACGTTGGTTAGACGTTGGTTAGTGGCTTAATAGGTTTGGTCCTTTTTAGTTATTAACCAACGTTGGTTAGACGTTAATGACTAACTTAACCTTCCAGTAGTGCGCCGTTTGAGAGACGGGTTTATTTGAAGTCTGTCCACGCCTTTCGTAGAGGGGCGCTGTAGCTCTAGGTACCTTCCCGTTTGTGCCTCTTAATAACGTGTTAGTACTTCCAAATTTGTTGGGGTAATAGTTTCGCCCGTAAAAACGATAACGGTGTAGTGACCGTGCGCCACCACTTTACGTCTTTGAGTTGACACTCGACAAACTTTCGCCTCTTACAATACAGTACACGAATAGGTGGCCAATAGTTATTTTTTATAGTATACAAATATTACTGAAATTAATTATTTATCGTCTATACTGATAATAATCCTATAAAACAATTAAATCGACTTTCCTTGAAAAATTAGCATTTGACCTCTTTGAGCCTTATCTCAAAGTAGAGTTAGTACTGAAAATTTACCAAAAAACAATTAAACTTCGCATTCATGAAGTTTGTAATGTACCCTGTTCCAGAACCAACTACTAGCTCCGCCGTAAGGCTATAGGTCGCTGCAAGATATGTTCATGGAAAAAAATCGCAAAACAAAATACCCATGTCAAAGATGTCAAAACTATTTATGCCTTGAACATGTTATTCCCATGTGTGAAAGTTGTCGACATACACTTGAAGAAGCTGCCAATAATTAAACTACGATCAATGTAATATTAGTCAATGTGATGTTTAGTTCTTTATAAGTTTTTGTCACGTAAAATTTTGTTACATTACAAATTTCGCGATTTAAGATGTTGCTGAAATGTAACCTATATATTAAAGAAATAAATCTTTTATTTTGTAATATAATATCGTTTTATTAATTATTTATTGTTTTAATAATTGTCTCTTTTTTTGTTAAAAAAATGGACACGGTCTAGCCAGACCAGGCGCCACTACTAAGGTAACTCAGACAGGGCGCCACTACTGAAAGGTTAAGTAGCTCCAATTAATTTTTCGGTAATACACCTACTTCTGTATAACGTTGGTAACCGACTTGATAGGTAGCTACATTAATCTCAAGTAACATTTTACCGACTACCGACTACTTCTTTACTAATTATAAAGTCAGAATTATTACAAATATTAGTCAAGTAGCGTCTTAAATTTTATAGTTATGATACAACGTCGGAGCAACGTAGCTTGAACCTCGCAAACCTACTATTTACATCTAGCACATTTACCAACATTGGTTTGATGTCAGAAATCTACTTAATACGTTGAGTGTGTTCTTAGATTATTATCCAACGTTGATTAGACGTTGGTAACTGATTAATTAGATTTAGGTAATTTTTGGGTAACATTCCAACGTTGGTTAGACGTTGCTGACTGACGTAGTCGTCTAGCAACGTCGGTTGGACGTTGGTGTTAGGCTTTTGGTCCTTGGTCTAACATAACCTCAAAATCAATGTCGATAATTCAGGTATTGATAGATATTTAGTAAAGATTTATACACCAACTGCAAGAGACGGTCGATATTATCGTGATTGTTTGGAGTGAACGTTAGTGTTAGTGCAGATTTCTGCACAAAAGCCTACTAAAAGTTGGTGCAGGTAAAATTATTTAACCGTGAAGTCGCTATTAGTAAAAATAGTTGCACTTATTCCGCCTTCGCCATATTTTCTGGTTCCATAGAAGGAAATAATAGGCGGCCATGTTGATTATATGTACAATTATTTTAAATACACAAAATTTGCCTCTTTTTTTCAAATAAAGTAAGCAAAAAAAGTTTTTATTTACTCGTAAAATTAATTAAACAATATTTCAATTGCGCTTTCTTTGGAAATGGAAAATATTTTTTGAAAGCAAAAAAATAAAAATAGTACTTTCGTTCTTAAAATAAACATTATTCTTATGGGTTCACTATATTTTTCGACCTACTTTATATGTATGTATCAATAAAATTTCTTTCGTTTCAGTTTTTACCCCACCAGATTTATTAAAATTTTATTCGAAGTATTTTGTATATAATACGTACTCAATGATAAATACGCCTTATCCATTTTATATAAATAGATAGATACGACAAATAGAATAATATACAAAATTGCTTAGTTTCACTACCTACATCCGACTTTTGTAGGTCAGATTAAGTGCAAATTTTAAATAAGGTTGGTAATAGGCTGACAACCAACTTAAGCCGACGTAAAATTTGGTGAACATTTGGTCGTTAATCACAACGACTAAAGTCGGTCCTCTACGTCGAATCGACCCATATTTTATTGACCAGATTAGTACAAATATGGGTCATCCAGACGTTTTGTGTACGTCGCACACCGCCTTTTAGTTGCGAACAGCAACGTCGGTTCGTCGTCAGAATGTTGCTTGGGTATTTGCAACCAACTACAGTAGGACCAAATTTGTGTGGCATGAAGTGTATTTTTTATAGTCAACTGGAGCATAGATATCGAAGAGGCTGTTATTTTACTTGGTGATGTTTGGTGTAATAAGGTGGCTTTTCCTCGAGAACATGCAGAATTAATTCTTCAATCACGACTATTTAAACCTCGTTCCGGAATTTTACATATTCAAGATAATCGAGTTAATCTATAAACATTTTAATTAAGGGAGTGCCTCCACTGCTGCTGAGAGTTTTAAATACTAAAATTTATACCGGCGCAGTTTTCTGAGGCGTAGGACAAGAAGTTTTTCAAAGATTTTTAGGAGTAGGCAGCATTTTGTCCGTTGGTAAGATTTTACACAATTTAAATTTTGTATCAATTTGAATATTCCTTGCGAAATTAATGTTGTCAAAATGTTAATGCATCATATTTAAAAACTAGCTAGTGACCTAACTTATAAGTTTGGTTACGACATCATTTTATTTCAGCAATTAAATTAACCCTAAATTGGGCATTGTAGACGATCTGATACAACTAAATTTAAAAGCCACATTTAAACTAAGAGAATTAAAATGTTCTGTTCTGACTTCTATAGACATTCTGATACACCTTTATGTACACTGTGAATACGGTTTTCCATGTAATGTAGCGCGCTAATGCAGACTTTGTGGTTATGTGGAGTCGTCTATGCGTAGCGTATAAGGTGCATTGATAACACGCTCTAGAAAAGTATTAAAAATATCAGCTGATATTGCAAGAAATTCAGCAACAGTTGATAAAATCGATAAATATAAGATTAGTATAATATTCCAAGCGACATATTTCAACAAAAGTCATTTCTTTCGGGTAAAAAAACATGTTTGAAGGAGACGTAGCATATCAGATACATTGTGTTTGAGTTGTACATTGTCATTTTAAATAAAATATCGAATATGGCTAACAAATGGACTAAGAATTATCTAACTAAACAAGAACTGGAAGATATAGTTGCACATCTATCAGACAATGAAGATGAGTTTGACAAAGGGGAAAGCGTTGACGAAAAAGCTGACATGGAACAAGAAGTGAGGGAGTCTATACTAACCATGCCCATTGAATTTGAAAATGGACTACTGTTACAAAATGATGTCATCGAGAATATCAGAGAAATTCAGAAAGATCAGGAAGGTGGAGAAGTCAAACAAAAGACGATGGGAATCAGAGAACTGGAGAGGAACCGGTTTTGGAGCAGATTGCAAGAAATCCCAAGAAGGAGACAAAGGAGCTCAAAGAATTGCCCGCGCCGGCACTCATTTGTGTATTGGAAACCGACGCCCATCTTGGAGATATCTCTCAATTAATATTCAGCTTAAATGTTTGTTTTATTCTGAAAGTTATGAAGACAAAAGTTTTTTCCAAAAGCAATGCTGATAATAACTAGCGTTTTATATTTTATATATAAATATATTTACATATTGAATTTGATGTATTAGGGACAGTATGTATACTAGTTGGAAGTCCGTACCTAAAACAAAACACACCACATAAACTAGACAACCCCCAAATCCAGAGTAGAAACTGTGCAGAGGTGGGTGTTACACATTTGAAAAAACACACCAAAATTGAGCTGAGAATAATGACTATAATGAGTCAGTCGGGACGCAAAAAAGAGGAGATTTCGGTAGAGAATCATCGCATCGCCAATTGAGACGTCATTGGAAAAGTCGAGACCCATGTTAAGCTATTCATGACGATGGAAAACAAACACGACTTGTATGCTTGTTGTTTCCCAGGTTTCGCATGATTTATTACGTTATCAAATGAAGAAAAATTCCATGCTGTATTTACACACTAATTTTTTTTACCCGTTTCCAACGGCGGTTTGTGGGTTAAGAGATAGGGAGGTCAATTAGAAAAGTTTATTGTATTACCTACCTTTTAAAGTGATTTAAATTCCAAGTCGATCCTCCGGTCTTTTTGAGATGCAAAGTGGTCAATTACTTTTTCATTAAATTATTTTATCTTCTTTATTAATGACCTTCCTATGGTAAGCATAGCTAAAGAAGATAACCTTTCCTGACCCATGGTATTTCTTAAAAATGTCTTTATTCTTTTTAAGGTGGAAAAACAACGTTCACTTTCGACGGTAGTCATAGGGAGAGTACACAAGATTTTTAACAGTTTGACACTTTCAGAAAAAGTATTGCACAAATTACTGTTAATAAAAAGCTGTAACAAAGCAACTGCACCTTCACTATTGAAAAAATCTTCTCGGCTATATAATACTTCTAATTCAGTTTAAGTTTCAAATGATTTATGACTGGATACTCCGTTTTAACTAATTTAAACATATCTTATGAAAAGCTTTTTTTATAATCTTTAAATCGATCTGCGTGAAATAATTGAGACACTGCTAAATGATTACTGAAGTCAAACCTGTTTTTAATCTCAGATGTAATTATATCAAAAACTTCTAATGAAATTCTCCTTTTTGATTCTTCCGTTTTACATCTCTGGGCAGACTGCATAGATGTCTCCTCCAAATAGTTATTCAAAATTTTATTTCTAATGTCTTAAATTTTACTATTAAAAACGCCAATACACTTATTTACTGTTATGACATCGATATTACATTTTTGTAATTGATTGAACAATATAGATATCACAATGAGGCATAACTAAATGAAAAAAATTTAACCAGTAAAGAAAATGTTCATTTTGTAAGTAGTTTTTTAAACCAATAGCTTGATTTAGAGTGTTGTTTTCTGATTCATTATCAATGATTTTTTTCTAAACAATCTAATAATTCTGTTCGATAGGTATAAACAGTCTCTATGCACTTTGTATTAAAATAATATCACCTTAACAACATTATCTAACACGGCTGTTCTTTTTGGCGATTTTCCAAAGAATGAAGAAAAGCTATGTAAATTAGCAAAAAAAAATTCTTATGCTTTTATCCTGACTTGATGCTTTTTGTAAAATTAAATTTAGTTGATGAACGTAACAATGAATAAAATTTGCTGAAGGATAACTTTTTTTAATTAAGCATACCTATTAACTTATTTTTTCTGATCAAGAGATGTTTGCTTTATCGTTATATTAGGTTTTGGACGGCCACCACCTTTGAATTTCACTCGGTCTTCATAACCCAACTTACGTCCATCTTTCAGTTTTAATATATTTTGTACAACACTTATATTTAATAGTAAACACCAAAAACACTGTTTCACTTAATTTCACGACAAGTAGAGATTTACTAATAAAATGTTCACAAATAAAAACATTAAAAACAACGCGATAGAATTTATCGACCAACGCGTATCTAGTTAACATTAAGACTGCCGATTAGCGACTGCTGTGCTAAATTTCGTGCGTTACCGTGTCAGGATCTCCTCCAGTGTTTTCTGTCTCTTTTTCTTTCTGACGAATCGAAGTCTATTTCACTATAGTTCGTTATAAATTCGGTCCGTAGCTAGCTTTGAGGACACGTTGTGTATTGACCCAAGATTTTTAAGTTCTATAAGTGAATAATATAATGATCTAGATATTGGAATAGTCTTGTGCATAGAATGAACTAGAAACTTTAATATATTTTTTAAGAATATTAAAAAATATATTTTTAAAAAAAAAAGAAAAAGAAAAGAGGGAGGCCCCAACCGGAAGAGGAAAAAAAGAAAAAAAAAAAAAAAAAAAAAAAAGAAAGGGGGGGGGGAAGGAGAAGGAAAAAAAAAAAAAAAAAAAAAAAAAAAAAAAAAAAAAAAAAAAAAAAAAAAAAAAAAAAAGGGGGAAAAGAAAAAAAAAAAGAAAAAAAAAAAAAAAAAAAAAAAAAAAAAAAAAAAAAAAAAAAAAAAAAAAAAAAAAAAAAAAAAAAAAAAAAAAAAAAAAAAAAAAAAAATATATATATATATATATATATATATATATATATATATATATATATATATATATATATATATATTTATATTTTTAAACTTCAGAAAATGAATAGCTCTATTTTTTATTTGTATGTGGGAGGTCATTGACCAAATTACCCTATAGAAGAACCGCCAGTGTCTGTTTCATATATTTTATATAAAAAATAAAGAAATAGGTTTAAAATTTCAAACTAGTACCTGATCAATTTCACACCATTAAACAGAATAATGTATTAATTCCTTTTAGATCGAATTACATGAACTTTGAGAAATTAGCCACTGTATAATGTAAAATAAAATAATAAAATTACCGTGGTCTACAATAAACTGTAAACTGCAATGGGAAATAAAGGCCACATTTATATCCTTTTAACTAAAATGATAATTGAAGCTAACATATACTTAGAATTCGGTACATGCTAGTTTTTAAATAAATTAATGGCTTACAAATTGCAACTGTTATTTGCACTTTATTGAGTTCTCCTTTTGTACTGTAGCTGATGCTTATAAAAGCAAATAGCTCTATTAATAATTAGCGTCAAAATGTAAATTCATGGGATACCATTGGAATTTGTGTGGAAATAATTCTAAATAAGTCCAAACATTTAGTAAATACAATCTAGTTGGTAGATAAACGTTTGAAATAGACATATTTTTTTTAAGCTCATTTTAAAATGGTTTTAACTATATAAATTTTATAGTCGGATAACTGCTGATATCTATCATGTAAGGGAGAAGTTTCTTGTAAAATGTCTATACTGCAATTAAACCAATCCTGTTTAAACTTAAATATTGTCGGTAAAATTTTGAGTTTAAGATATATTTTATACCAAACTTTTTACGCATATATCTTTTTGGTCAATTATTTCTAAAGTAAAAACTTAATATATAGTATCAAACAAATTTTTATTATGTTTAAATAGTTAATAGATAAAAATTATTAAGGTGTCATGTTCTAAGCGTAAAACGTAAGTAATAAATTTTATTGGTGTGAATATTTTTCTCTACATTAAGATGGCTGCGTCTTTACGTGAAACTGTGGGTATATTTAGGTAACTTTAGAGGTAGAATATTTCAAAACTAGTAGTTCTAAGCCAACACTAGAAACTAGAAAGTTAAAAGCAATATTTTAGTGGATAAAATTGCATATGCAATTTCATTGGTCTAAACATACTATTTTTATAACCGATAAACAAAAATTCTGAAAACGAATATATTCCATATCTAAGTTTTTCTTTTTATATGTAATCTGCAACAAATAAAGATATCGTTAGGAGTTTTCGTCTATCCCCTTAATAACTGTTCAAATCTTCAGAAAGTTGCTGTTATGTGTTTAGTAAGGTGAGGTCTCTCTTTATGCTATGCTCATTGCAGTTGTTATTTACTGATCACCATTTCAAAACAAATATATTTTTATGTTAGTGTTTCTTTGAGATAATGTTTAGAGGATCAACAATACTTTTACAAATAAAAATAAGGCGTCCTCAACGAAGAGCTTATCTGCATCAAAATCGAACGACGTCGGTCACTCAATAATGAATAGAATAGGGCTAAGTACTGAACTCAACAGTACCCCATAGTCCACATAATAAAGGTGTAAACTTAACACGTACTCATGGGACTCATTGTTTATCATGTTTTCGCCGTCTTCTTTTCTTTCGTTTTTTCAAGGCAAAGTGAATAATTATATCCTTCAACCCGTTCACATAGATTCCAGTCCTTCCTGCTCATGGTTCCATTTAACAAATGAAAGTAACTCTGTAGAAGCAATAATATATTGATCTCAGTTTTGTTTACTTAGGAATTGGATTGATCTGATAATAAACGTCACCATTTCGGCTCTCTCTACATTGTATTGTTAATAGTTCCTACTATTTTATAATGCTATTTCAAATTCAGATTGCATAGGAGGCACCCCAGAGTGTTAGTTTCCAACGAGACAATAAATTCTTTCTGCCATAAAACTGACATTACACCTCTGTCAATGTAACTACATGGCCTGTGAATTAATTATAAGTAAAAGATATATAACTAAACATTAAATTTGTAATGTAATATAAAATTGGGTTTTATATCTCTCTTAATTTAATTACACTGAACAATAGGAAATGTAAATTGAAATAACTGAAACGCAGAAACACTTTTCAAGGCGCCCTTAAAATACTTCACTCTTTGCTCTTGTGTATTTTTTGGAAAATGCGTTATTTGGATCATCACATCAAGATGTTAATTACCTAATATGTACAGGGTATTTTGGAACTAATTAAGCCTATTAGAATTGGTTCTGGGCTGGATTCAATAATAAAAAGAGATTTTTTTATAAGAAATCAAAAATCTCTTCCGAAGTCCACCAGATTGGCGAAAATCCTCAGCTGCAAAACTAGGCAGGCCACAGAATCTTTAAAAGAGAAAGAACGGGGACATAAACTACCTCCGGTGAGGAGACGTTAAGACTTCTTGGATATTCACTCTCCAGACGAAGGCACACCAATCACACCCTAAAAGAAACCGATTATACAAGTGGACTAAGAGTGAAAAATAGACGGTGCAAATAGCCTTGTCAGTGAATGAATTTTTGATCCCTACAAAGCAGCAGGACCAGAGAAACCTAGACAGTCCTCTGCTTCACATAAGGATAATATTCCAGTCTAGCACTGAAATACGTCCCGCTTGCCTAGAGGTTAGCGAAAGTGATCTTTATTTCCAAAGTGGGACCCAAATAATTTAGAGCTATTAGACTCACGTCTTTTCTGCTGAAAATACTGAAGAGGCAAGTGGACAGATATTAGCAAGATAGAGTATAAACCAGTTAATCATTTCCAGAAATCATCATACATACAGTCGTAGGAGGTCTATAAAGACAGCTCTACATGCTGTCGTGCATAAGGTGGAAAGGGCCCTTCATTAAAAGGAAATGTCCCCGGCGGTATTTTTTTACAAAGAAAGAGCCCTTGACAAAGCAAGGACAATGACTATCTGTGACGCTCTTAGGGCTAGAGGTGTAGCACTAGCACTAGTCAAATTGATAAGGCCTACGCTGAATGAGAAATGAGTCAGCACTGCTCTAGGGGACTGCCAACTAGACGTTGCGGTGAGGGGACGCTCCCACGCAGCTGTCTATCACCTCATCTATTGTGTTTAGCATGTTATCATGGAGCGTCTAATGGCGAATGCGCAGACTTACGGACATGAAGGGCTAATCCTAATGATTGGTCAATTTTTAAACGTCGTCTGTGACAAGATTCAAGTTGCTTGTAGGATGGCTGAAAGATGGTGTAGAGAAACTGGTCTTTCAGTCAATCCTGCTAAGAGTGAGATGGTCCTCTTCACCAAGAGAATACAAATAGAGCTAGGGCACCAGTTATGTATAAAATACTTCTGGTACTTATGTGGAAGGTCAAATATCTGGGGGTGACTCTAGATAGGAAACTGTCGTGGAGGCGGCAAATTGAAAAATTGTTTAAATTTCTTCGGCAATCTGTTGGCAATTGCGCTGGACGGTAGATAGAAACTGAGATCTCAGTTCACGGATCTTGGATTGGTTTAACATGACGGTAGTCAGACCTGGGCTCCAATATAGGTCCGTGGTCTGGTGGCCGAACGTGGATCAAGCGAAGACCTACTAAGAGCTTGCAAAGATTTGCCTGCCTGGGGATTACAAGCGCAATGATAACGACACCTACAGCTGCTCTTGAAGTTTTGCGGCCTGTCGCCGCTTTCCTTATGAATTAAGAGACTATGGCGGCCTATCTTAGAATGCGGGATTCAGGAAGCTGGCAATGTAGAGGCAGAATGGAAGGTCACGCAGTAATTGTTGCATATTGCAGACAAACTTGAGACCTTGGAGCCATCTATCACAATGAGTGTTGTGGAAGATCATACCTGCCCAAGATGCGGGAGGAATGAAGAAACCTGCTACCATTTCTTCGTTCTGCCGACTGAGGAGAGACATCTTTCGCCGCCAGTGCGCTTTTGAGAGAGGAGGTGAGCTCTCTTTCATAGAATGACATCAAGACCATTATCAGAAGGTCGAGAAGGTTTAAAAAAAAATAAGTAGAGTAAATAGTTGAAGACACGCTTTATGAACCACTACGACTAATACTACTACCATTAGATATATCATATGGGAAATAGTTTTTTCAGAGTATAAAAAAATAGATATGTTCAAAATAATGTAAAGTTAATATTATCTATTATTTGCATTACTTAAAATACAAATGATACGCACATAATAAACAAGTGGTGGCAAATTATCACCGAAATGTATTTCACAATGGAAAGTCATAAATTACATTATTACATATTTTCATTTATAGATAGTTTTTCAGTAGATGCACGCAAATTATATGTATCATTTTAATGATTTATCAGAGAGACCATAGAATTACAGTGTATTGTTTCAATTTTCAATATTTTATACGGTACAAAAGTAGTCTGTTATAGCTAAAAATAAATATTTGCATAAACAATGTGTTCATTATCATTTTATAAATTTGTTACGTGCAAAAAAACGTGATGATACATTTGTACTAAACGTTGTTTTAATTACATAGAGTAAATAAATTATTGATTTGTCACATTTTTATAAAATTCCGCTCTCGCTGAGAGATCCTTGTAACTTTTTTATTTCTAGCTATTAAGTTGCCCTTAGTACTTTTTACAATATTAATTAGAACCCGCAGAAGATATCAAAACTACAACCATTGTCATGCATAAGAATATTGTTACGCCACTGGAATGTATAGACTGGTTATATGAGACTGGAATTGTACACGAACGACCGGGAATATTCTGGAATGCTCTAGACCGTGTGAATGGATGTATAAATAAGACGCACGGTGGGCCGAGAATCTTAATCTTAAGTTGAACGTGAACGAGTAAAAAAGAAATAAGAAAGAGACTTATAGGTGTTCAAGTGTGATTATAGTTAAGACAGTAATTAATCTATTGTTGTTAACTGTTAATTAGTAAATAAAGTAGTGAATAAGTGTTACCTGGACTTTCAATCAACGAATCTACGAGTAGAGGTGTTTGTGTGGATAGCAAACACGTAACAATTTGGTGTCGGAAGTGGATTGGAAGAGAAATTTCTGGAATATTCGAAAAGGTTCTACAGTGTTCTTCTCAGAGATTAGTGGGAACTCGGAGAATTAGGCTACTGGACAGTGTTTAAAGTACTATTTCTGGACTGAATAGTGACTTTAAAGTGGATTTTCGAGAAGTTTCTAGAACATTCGATTTGGAAGTAGCTGCAAATACGTGAGTGCCGCTAGTAATAACGTGTTGTAGACTGAGAAAAAGGACTACCAATGCAATTTCGGGAAAATTCTAGAACATTCTATTTGGAAACTACAGGAGATCCGTGAATTGTGTCGACGGGAACGTGTTGTAGACTGAAAAACAAAATTATAAGGGATTTTAGTGACGATTCTAGAACATTCGATTTGGAAACCACAGAAGATACGTAAACTGTGTTAACGGAAACGTGTTATAGACTCAAACCAAGACTTATTAGTGATATTTCGTGAAATTTCTCAAACATTCTATTGCACAATTAGTGGATATAAGTGAATTTTGGCAACACAAAAGTAACATAAACTCTAAATAAGACTTTCTAGTGCTGTTTCGAGATTTTTCTGGTACATTCCATTATTCAAATAGACGTGATAGATACATTTTATGGACATAGCGTAGTCAACTTTATTTTAAACTGACTTACGTGTCGTGAGTAATGCCAACAACAAGAAGCATGGCGGCGAAACAAACACAAGACTTACTTGCAGCATTGGTGTAACAAATGGAAGAACAGAAAAGAGAACGCCAGGAAAAAAGAAGAACAGAGAAAAATTATGGAAGATCAAAAAAGAAAGCGACAGGAAGAGAAAGACGAACAAAAGAAAATTATGGAAGATCAAGAAAGAAAAAGACAGGAAGAAAAAGATGAATTAAGAAAAATGATGGAAAGCCTGGAAATAAGACGCCAGGAAGAATTGAGAAAAATCATGGAGGGACAGCATCAAGTCATACTCTCGGTCACTGAACAATTGCAGGAAGATGTACAGGCTGAAGTCATGGAAGTTAAAGAAGAAGTCAGTGAATTTAGAGGAAAGTTGGAAGGAGAAATAACTGAAGTTAAGGAAGAAGTAGCCCGACTCAAACAACAATTAAGAGAGAAGGGTGGCCGATTAGTATTGTCGTCTGGTGCTAGGTTACAACCACCTTCCCTCGACGGTCAAAGTTCATAGTCAACTTATAAGAGACAATTTGAGGCAGCTGCACGTTCAAATAACTGGAACAAATACATCTTAGTTGCCTTGGACTATTTCAGTAAGTGGCCTGAAGCTTATGCCATACCCAACCAAGAAGCAGCCACTGTCGCTCAAGCTCTGGTAAATAATCTAGTATGTCGATTTGGCGTGCCCCTAGAATTGCATTCGGACCAAGGAAGAAACTGAAATTAGGGGTGTTTCAGAAGATGTGCCGCTTACTGAGAATTCATAAGACAAGAACGACAGCCCTACATCCACAATCAGACGAAATGGTGGAGAGATATAATAAAACCATGGAGGAGCACCTATCCAAAGTGGTTGAGAAACATTAGAGAGATTGTGACCGTCACTTACCTCTTTTCTTTATAGGCTACAGGACCTCCATTCATGAAACAACAAAACAGACGCCCGCTCGCGTGATGTTTGGACGTGACATTAGACTGCCATGTGACTTGGTGTTTGACACACCAGATGAGGAGCGACTTTCTATAAATGACTACGCCGATGAAGTTGGTGAACGGCTAAGGAATATTCATGAGCTGGTACGAGACCGAATTGCCATAGCAAGTGATCGTATGAAGGCTCGTTATGATCTTAAGGCAAATTCAGGAGGGTTCCAGGCTGGAGATTTGGTTTGGCTATATAACCCAAAACGAAAGAAAGGCAGGTTCCCGAAGCTTCACCCGCCCAGGAAAGGTCCTTACACTGTCATCACAAGACTAAACGACGTTGTATATAGAATTCAGCAAAATCCAAAATCCAAGATGAAGGTGGTGCATATAGAGATACTAGCCAAGTATGCAGGGAACAATGAATTGCCTGATCGGGACGTTCAGGCTTAAGGAGGGGGCAGTGTTACGCCACTGGAATGTGTAGACTGGTTAGATGAGACTGGAATTGTACACAAACGGCCGGGAATATTCTGAAATGCTCTAGACCGTGTGAATGGATGTATAAATAAGACGCACGGTGGGCCGAGAATCTTAATCTTAAGTTGAACGTGAACGAGTAAAGAAGAAATAAGAAAGAGACTTATGAGAGTTCAAGTGTGATTATCGTTAAGACAGTAATTAATCTATTGTTGTTAATTGTTAATTAGTAAATAAAGTAGTGAATAATGTTACCTGGATTTTCAATCAACGAATCTACGAGTAAAGGTGTTTGTGTGGATAGCAAACACGTAACAATATTTAAAAACCAGAGAAATTCATAAAAAAATTGAACAGAATGCTACGTACCCTGACTGGATTCATAGAAGGGAGTGATGCACATTTACGTTGGCCGCGAGAAACACCAGACCTCAACTCAATGAATTTTTCTTTCAGGGTATAAGGAAAAGTAAGGCATAGGCAATTCTTGTCAATGCTACGTAATAATCTGCAACACGTGTGCTTCATTCAATTTAAATTTCAGTTGCTCTAAGTAATTATTTTGCCCATCATGAAATGTCATCTAGATGATAGAAACTCCAAAACCTTGTACCGGGTGGTCAAAATTTCCAAAAGTGTGGAACTGACTGAAGAGATGATATCCTTAGTTTTATTTCAGATAAATAAAATTAAAATAAGAGCTTAGGTGCTTTTTCAAAATTTCAAAAAAAAAAATCAGAAATATTACAAATTCTGCACCTAAAATTATCCTTACTATCGTACTAAACTATGATCAGATCTAATAATTCACTTGTGAAAAGGTGCAAGTCATGAAAGGATAACAGTTGAAAATACAAAACATACAGGGTGTTCCACCTAAAAAGGAATTCTTCTGTAACTATGTAACTGTGAAATTTATAAAAAAAGTGGTTTTAATAAAAGTTGTCTGGAATCATGTGGGCCATGTAAAGAAAATAATTTTAGCCTCACGGGGTGTTCCATTTCGCGTGGGCGCTACATAACTTTGTTATTTTAAATAGAACACCCTATATGTTTTTGCATTTTTGAATTCCTTGGTTAATATTAGGTAGAGTTTATTAAATGTATATGGTGTTTAAATCTTACCGTTTTCGAGATATTCAGTTGTTTTTGAAAAAAATCACGATTTCAGCTCTAAATAAGGCTAGATAGCATCTAAACCATAAGAGTTAAAAACGTGCAGTTTTCACAGTTCGTTTTGGCATAAATTACTCTATCTTTTCATCTGTGAGCAAAATGTGTACGTTATTCAGACTCGGAAATACTGAGACCTACATTTAATAATCCTACGAGTTGAAAAACTTTTTTTTCAAACAGAATGACCCACATTAATTATCATGGGTGAATTTAAAATTGAATGCCCTTTCGACTGATATAAGGTCCATACTTATCTCTAACAGTTTTCCAGAAAAATCAGGTTCTTTTCTAAAGTCTGAAAAAGTAGCTATGTAACAGCGTCAAGAAGGCCTTGCAAAACAACTTTTCCCTCACATTGTATCAGGCTTGGCACTGACAGTGTCAATATTTATTGGCATATTTAAAAAGTGGTTTGACAAATAAAAGTAAACCACTAACAACAACTAAAACAAAACTCAAAACGAAACAAACTGAAACTCGGAACACAACAAGGAGAAGAATACTTAGACCGCTAATTTACATCAACTGCTCGAAGTGTCCTCCATTTTGATTAATGCACAAACGAATTCGGTTTTTAAAAGACTGTTCAACATTGGTCAGTATGTGTGGCGTAATTTCTTGAAATGCTACTGTAATGCGCTGCCGCATATCTTCCGCGGTAGTTGGTGGTGTGACGTAAACTTTAGTTTTTATAAATCCCCATAAAAAAAGTCGCAACTTGTCATATCTAGACAACTTGAAGGCCAACTCACTGGTCCCCCGCGCCCAATCCATCTGTTGGGAGAAGTTTCGTGTAAAAACTGACGAACCGCAGCGGCATTGTGAGGTGGAGCACCATCATGTTGCATCCACATTCTTCGAAGTGTAGCTAAAGGAATATCGCCTAACAAATCTTCTAGAGTGTTTGTTAAAAAGTTTAAATAAACTGCTCCAGTTAGATGCTGGTCAAAAAAGAATAGTCCATTGATATGGGTTCTCAAAATTGCTCCCCACACGTTCAAAGACCATCTGTGTTGGCTATGAGTTGTCCGGAATTGGTGAGGATTTACTGTGTCATAATAATGGCAATTATGACGATTAACGAAACCATTTTTATGAAAAGTAGCCTCATCGGAGAACATGACCCGTTTAAAAAAATCATCATTTTGATTTAAAATCGCAAGTGCCCACCAACAAAACTCCAGTCTTCGCTGAAAGTCTACTTCTAGCAACTCTTGGTGTTATTGAATGCGATAAGGATGATAACTGTGCTTTTTTAAAATCCTATGTATTGACGTTGTACTAATACCCGTTGTGTGACTAATTTATCGCAAATTTATTTGCGGGTTTTCCTAAATACACCCCAGCACAAAAAATTCATTTTTCTCCGTAACTACAGTTTTATGGCGATTTCGTTTTTTATGTCGAATATTACCAGTATTTAAAATCCTATCAAGCACTAGTTGAAAGGCTTTACACCGTGGATGTGGTCTGTCTGGATAGCGCTGTGCATAAATTCGTGATGCCAATAAGGGATTTCTTTCGCACTCACCGAGGACAAAAACCATATCAATCATTTCTTCCAGCGTCTCCGACATTTTTAAAATATTATAATAAACTTTTACTCTCTACTTAGCAAAATAACTACAACGTCAACGTTAATCAAAACTAGAGTGACATTTAATTTGCTTTGTATGTCAAACAGTGCAATAAACATTGTTTGCAAGGCCTTCTTGAGGCTTTTACATAGCTACTTTTTCGTACTTTAGAAAAGAACCTGATTTTTCTCGAAAACTGTTAGAGATAAGTATAAACAACCTTATATCAGTTGAAAGGGCATTCAATTTTGAATTCACCTATGACCATTAATATGGGTCATTCTATTTGAAAAAAAAGTTTTTCAACTCGTAAGGTTATTAAATGTAGGTCTCAGTATTTCCGAGTCTGAATAACGTACACGTTTTGCTTGTAGATGACAAGATAGAGTAATTTATGCCAAAACGAACTGTGAAAACTGCACGTTTTTAACTCTTACGGTTTAAATGCTATCTAGCCTCATTTAGAGAGCTGAAATCGTGATTTTTTCCAAAAACAACTGAATATCTCGAAAACGGTAAGATTTAAACACCATGTATATTCAATAAACTCTACCTAATATTAATTAAGGAATTCAAAAATGCAATAGTATACAGGGTGTTCCATTTAAAATAACAAAGTTATGTAGCGCCCACGCGAAATGGAACACCCTGTAAAGCGAAAAATATTTTATCTACATAGCCCACATGATTCCAGACAACTTTTATTTAAGCCATTTTTTTATAAATTTTATAGTTACATAGTTACAGAAGAATCCCTCTTAGGTGGAACGCCCTGTATATTTATATAAAACGATGTTATCGTGAATGAAGTAAACATACACATGTGTTGAATGAAAATATAAGAAGATGTCACAAATGTACATTTATATATTTTTAAATAGGTAAACATGCAAATAGAAACATACTTACTTTCTTTATTTGAATTGCTTTTCATTTCAGTCGCCCTAGGGGGTGATGACGGCATTGGTATTTCTGAAACAAGACCATTTATTTGTACAACAAACATAATTAAAATGAAAATTTAATTTTTTATTGTGACACATAAAAGAGTTATAGCTATTCTGTTTTTATTGTCCAAATATTAGTTTTTTCCTGAAAACACCATATTATTATATTTTGTTATGCGAGCACACTTACATTTTATTTGTTGCGCTTTTTACTAGATATCGATGAAATGATTTATATAAAATTTTTGTACCCAAATTTGATATAGATTTTTTTCTATAATTTACCATATCCTGTTTATGGATCAAAGGCATTTTTTTTATCGAAACATTAGTTAATAATGTTTAATAATGGTAATCAATATTATATGGGGTTATCATAAAGTAAGGGATCTATTTTAAATTCTTATATAGTTTTAAGAAATTATGCTAGCAGCAGAAAGTAAACAGAATCTAGTTGCCTCAATAATTGGATTTTAGTGTATCTAAGGAAAACAAAAGAATTGTCGTGATAACTATTGATACAAGTGTCAAACGAAATAACCGTAATTTGGAGAATTGTTCTCAAAATAAAACTCGCGTAACGTAAATTGTAACAATTTCAATATGGATCTGCAAACAAGAATTGGTTTAGTGCAATGTTATTATGTAGGCGGTAAAAATTACACTACTGGATTACGAAGATTTCGTACGAAAATGGGTTTGAGAGCAGGGCCGTGCAAAATGAAGGCGTATCGTCATTTGATTAGCAAATTTGAAAGAACAGGGTCTGTAAAAGACCTTCCGAGGTCAGGAAGACCTAGGATTAGTGATGTCCAAGTTGCAGAAGATCTTCAGGAAAATCAAAATGTAGCCAATACTAATTCGCTAGCAATCAGTAGTGTGAATGCGATATCAAAACGATTACAAATGCCATACACCACGGTTTGGAAAATTTTACGGAAAATCTTAAAAATGTATCTCTATAAACTGCTACTACTGTTTGAATTAAAGGACGCAGATTTTGCTCTCAGGTACGATTTTTCATTACACGTATTGGTTGAGATGGAAATTGAACCCGAATGGTTATCCCGTATTTTATGGACAGATGAGGCCCATTTCTCTCTTAATGGTGGAGTTAATACTCAAAACTGTCGAATATGGTCAACAGAAAATCCACATAAAATCGCTCAGCAAGGCCTTCATGACAAAAAAGTCACCGTTTGGTGCAGTGCTAATTTCATCATTGATCCATACTTTTTCGAGGAAATACAGAATGGGGATGCCGTATCTGTAACTGTTACTAGTGAACGATACCTGCAAATGTATAGGGATTATGCAATTCCACAGTTGCAAAACGAGCACGAAGGAATTGAAAACATGATTTTTATGCAGGATGGAGCACCTCCGCACATTTACCGACCAGTTAAAGAATTGTTAACTGCGGTTTTTCAAGATCGTGTTATAAGCAGACATTTTGCAAATTCATGGCCACCAAGATCGCCTGATATTAACCCAGCGGATTACTGGCTGTGGGATTATTTAAAAAATTTGGTGTTTAGAACACGGCCAACAACGCTGGAGGAGTTAAAGGACAGTATTAGAGAGCAAATTCGTGCAATTCAACCAGAAATGTTGAATAGTGCTGTATACAATTTGGAGGAACGGTTGGTAATTTTACAACAACAAAATGGAGGTCATATCGTTTGTGGTAATTAGTGTTTGACATCAGAAATCCCATTATGTAAGCAACTAGATTCCATTTACTTTTTGTTATTTAATTTGATTTGTTAAGAATATATAATAAGTTGAAATATCCCTTACTTTATAATCACCCGATACTTTCTTAAAAACAGCAACTAAAACTGATTGAAAATGTAGTCAGGGTAGTCAAAATGCAAACTATGAACTTTTAAGTTAAAGACATCTGGCGCTGCTACTTTATCAATTCTTGTCCGATCATCTCTTCTTCTGCATCATTTAAAATCATTTTATGGTCGATTTCGTAAATATTAATGTCTTATCATTTACACTTTCCAATATAGGGGGTGCGAAAGATTTAATATTTAAAAATATTTTCCCCAGTAATCTAAAAACCAGCAAAGATGCTTCGGTTAAAAGCAGATGAATTTCATTTTACATAAATTTTCGTTGTCTTAAAATAAAGACTGCGCTCAATCAGCAAATAAATAAAAAAATAATAAAGGGGAGAAATCGATGAGTCTGAAATCAACGAAATAACCAGTCCAGTATGTCCTTGAATGACAAATAATTTCCAGACCAATTTTTATTACTGTAATTTTCATGTAAAACCTATATTTTTGAGAAAGTAGGTGGAACATTTGCCGGGTACTGAATATTAGAAAAAAGTCCATTACAAGATTATTTGTTTCCTCGAAATTCGTTGTATGTAATGTATTTTCTTAATTATGTTTGGGCATAATGGTATATGCTAGGCATTTTTATTATATCACTGAACATTTTTTTTACTAATAGTAATTTATTATTTATTTTATTTCATTACAAATATTTACTATTCCATTAATAAAGCTGACAAAAAAAATTAAATTAATTGTTAATTAATTCAAACTATTTACACTACTCGAATGAGTTGCCGTATATTGATGGAAACCTGTTTTTATTCAATTTTAGATTTATGAATTTTTGTATTTTTTGTGAATATCATTAGTTTTGACAGTTTCACCTATAATTCAGTTAGAACTTCTGAAATAGGATTGAGAAGTCTGGGAAATATGAGAACAAAGTTATAAATTATTTATAACATACAAAAGAAAAACAAAACGAGATAATTTCCACAATCAGTATTCGATGTTACCTCCCACACATTACTTTTGCATACTTGAAATCAGATTGTGAACATACTCATTTGAAATATTCACTCCTCTAATAAAGCGTCAGAGAGTTCTTGAACTGTTTCTGGACTATTTTATTCGTGTCGCACTGCTCTCTTAAATACATCTCACGTGTGTTCAATGGGATTAAGATCCGTATGTACTGAATAATCCATTATACAACCTCTTTAATGTTTTCTCGTATTGCTCTCGGTTGGTGAGGGTGAGGACTAGCATTATCGTGCATTAGAAGAAAATCCTCACCTGCAAATGGGGCGAAAGGTACTACATAATAAGATAGATTTATTGGGGTTCAAAATAAAACAAAGAAGGTTTAGTGCCATATCCCTAAAAAAAAAACAATTATGCAGCTACAGACACATGTTTCGGAGTTATTGCCACTCATTAGCGTGGCGTAGCTAAGGAATTGGATTTAGGATGGGATAGATCAGGAACAAGAACTAAAATAAGGTTGGACAGTATAGTTCACAGTACTCAATTAGTGTCTACATGTTCCCATATGTCATAAATGGGGCCACGATGATAAGAGTTAACACACAGAGCTCTATGTGTACTGCTCGTTTCCACCTGGCACATACAAACAAAACAAGATAGATTTATTGGGGTTCAAAATAAAATAAAGAAGGTTTATTGCCATATCCAAAAAAAAAAAACAATTACGCAACTACGGACACGTATTTCAGAGTTATTGCCCCTCATCAGCATATCGTAGCTAACTAATTGGATCTAAGATGGGATAGATCAGGAACAAGAACTAAAATAAGGCTGGAAAGTACAGTACATAATACTCAGTTAGTACTCATGTGCCACAAATGGGGCCACGATGATAAGATTTAACACACAGTGCTCTATGTGTGCTGCTCGTTTCCACCTGGCACATACAAAACAAAACAAAATAGATTTATCGGGGTTTAAAATAAAACAAAGAAGGTTTAGCGCCATATCCCCAAAAAAAACAATTGTGCAGCTACGGACACGTGTCTTGTAGTTATTGCCCCTCATCAGCGTAGTGTAGCTAAGGAGTTGGATCTAGGATGGGACAGATCAGGAACAAAAACTACATTAAGGCTGGAAAGTACAGTACCCAGTACTCAATTAGTGCCTTCATGTTCCCATGTGCCACAAATGGGGCCTCGATGAGCACAGTCTACACACAGAGTTCTATGTGTATTGCTCGTTTCCACCTGGCACGTACAAACAAAAAAAGATAGATTTATTGGGGTTCAGAATAAAACAAAGAAGGTTTAGTGCAATATCCCAAAAAAAAAAACAATTATGTAGCTACGGACACGTGTTACGGAGTTATTGCCCCCCCATCAGCAGCTGTATAGTGTGTTGACTGTGCTCACCGAGGCCCCATTTGTGGCACATGGGAACATGAAGGCACTAACTGAGTACTGTGTACTGTACTTTATAGCCATATTTTAGTTCCACGTGAAGTTACCAAGTCGCACAACGTTATGTAATTATCTACCAACTGTACACATGGTAAATAAGATGATATGTGAATTAAAAATACACGGCTGTGGTTATCTGTTGATGAGACAACAGATTGTAAAAAAAAATTCTATTTTAAATGTTATAGTATGAGTACTGGACCCTCTTTAACCGATAGTTCCACTGTTACTAGCTAGCAAAAGACTAAGTCAGTGTACTAGCGAAACAATTACCAGGGTGGTGCTGGAGACGTTAGAAAATTTGAACTGCCAAAAAGGCAAGTGTTGATGTTTGTGACTGATGGCGCCGTGAAAATGCGTTCGGTAGGCCGTTCTTTGCAAGAACAAGGTTGTACGTTTATACATGTTACGTGTAAAGTGCATGCTTTACATCTTGTGGCAGAAACTATTCGAAAAGGTTTTCCAGAGGTGGATGCATTAATAGCAAGTAAAAAAAAGGGTTTCTTAAATCTCCTAAACCTCTCCGTGCATTTCATAGTAAGTATCCCGGTATTCCTGAACCACCACAGCCGATTTCACGTTGAGGAACATGGTTGCAGGCAGCTTTTTATTATGCTATTATGCTGAATATTCCCAACAAACAAAAGTTGTGATACTACAATTCAATCCAGATGAGGCTGCAGCTATTAAGGAAAGCCAGACAAAATTCGAGGATATTTCCATTGAAACAGCTTTAAAAAATATTGCGAAGAACTATAAACCATTACATAAAAGCATAAAAAAATTAGAAAACAGTGCGTTGTCGTTAGCGGAGTCTCTGCAAATAGTGGACGAAGGAAATCTACTACTACACGCTATAGGTGACGCAACAAATGAGTGCGTTAAAGAAAAGTTCGCAAATGTGTTAAATAAAGACACCAGTTTTATCAAATTAAGACAAATATGTGATGGTGCAGCCCCAGATCCATTTAGTGCGTTCAAAGACTATTTAACGTATGCGTGTATTACATCAGTGGATGTCAAAATATAAGATTATATTTTCACCAAAACGAACAGCACTCATGGACACAACCATAGAAACATACCTGATGCTGCAAAATGGCTACACATGTTGTCCAGTTTGTGATAAGCAAGCTAGTTCATCAAGCTAGTTAAGAGGGTAATATTTGCATGCATTGTTATAAATTATAACAGTTTATTGTTTCTCATATTAGTTAATTTTGCGTACGCCACTGTCCCATGGAACATATTTGACAGCCCTACATGGCATACTGACGAGAACATAAAAAGTTCGAAACCGGTTTATGTCTAGTGAGGAATTGACAAATGATCTTAGCTACCAAACAAGATTTGCAGGTTTAATTCAATGCAGGTCAAGGCTTCCGTCCGCTGAATAGTTGTTTCCTGCAAATTTTATTCAGAATATAGTTTAGCCCACCAGGGTTAGAGGTCGAAGCTCTTGCTACCTGCTTTGCAGATCGCTATCAGTCACTAAGACATCAGTGATGCCTAACTGGTAGTATCACTGCCCACCAGAGGGATACACTTATCACTCACTAGGCCAACTAATTTTATGTTGTTTTTATTAAAAAAAGATATCAGACTTCTTCTAACAAAAATATTCGATGAAAAGTTTACACCAGATACGTCATTATACAGCATTTTTGAAAATATGTGTCAGTTCTTTTGAGTAGTGTATTTGTAACATTAATTTGGAGTTAATTACATAATTATGTCCTAATTTCTCTTTGATGTCGGTGACTGAAACCCGAGAGAAACCATTTTTGAGCTAGTCTGATAAAACTAATAAAGGGTGTTTCAATAATGGTGCAAGATTTGAATTGCACTCCAGTTTGGCTGTCATGATGTCACAAGATTATTACATGCCAGGTCGATAGGAGATAGATGGAAATTAGTAAACGTGGAGCATTACACGATAGAACAACGTATCCTGATTGTTAAACATTATTATCAAAATGGTGATTCGACGCGACGCACGATTCATAAAGTGTGTCCAATTTTCAGTCGAATAATGTTCCTCATTCTTCTACTGTGAAAAGAATAATCGAAAATTCGAAAGTTCTGGTTCGGTTAGTGATGCGAAACATACGATACGAGCTCGTAGAGGTCGTTCAGAACAAAACATCACGGTAGTTCGAGAGACCGTGGCCAGGTACGTCGATTCGTCATCGTACACAAGAATTGGACGTTACAACAGCCACTCTTCAGCGTATTCTCACTAAAGATTTGCATCTCCATGCCTACAAAGTTCAACTGACTCAACAACTTCTGCCAACGGACCATGCACAGCGAAGAGAGTTCGTCAATTGGATCCTTGAACAATAATAAGTGAATGCCGATTTTGCGTATAAGATCGCTTTCAGTGATGAGGCCCATTTTTACCTCGATGGCTTCCTTAAATGGCAAGACTGCCGCATTGGGGGCTCAGAAAATCCACGAATGATTCATGAGAAAGCAATGCATCCAAAACGTTTCACTGTTTGGCGTGCATTGTGGTTTGGAGGAATCATTGGGCCATTTTTCTTCGAAGACGAGGCAGTAATGCAGTAGCGGTGAATGGCGAACGTTATCGTGCTATGATAACCCAGTTCTTTATGCCTCAATTGGAAGATATTGCTCTCGACGACATGTGGTTTCAGCAGGACAGTGTCACTTGCCATAACGCCCGTGAAACATTGATGGTCTTGCACGAGTCTTTTTCTGGTCGTGCCATGTCTCGGTTTGGTGACCAGAATTGGCCGTCACGCTCTTGCGATTTAACACCTTTGGACTCTTGGCTGTGGGGTTATCTGAAGTCACAGGTTTATGCCAACATGCCCGTGACCACCGAAGCATTGAAGACCAAAATCAGACGCTATATCAACGAAATACCGCAACATGTATGCATCACCGTTATTCAAAATTTTGCCAAAGGAGTACACATATGCCAGCAAAGCACTGGCGGTTATTTACCAGATGTGTTGTTCCATACATAACTCCCTAATGTCTTCATTATAACTCAATAAATATTTTAATACTTTGCTACAGAAAACCATGTTTTTTTGAACCTTGATATATTGCGCTTTTATTGAAACGCCTTTTACAATCAAATCCTGTTTTAATTAAGAAATTACTGATGAAGATGAATGAGGTAGATTGTCTGAATGTAAATCAATACGTATATTTATCTACAGTACTAATACTTAAAAGATTTAATTAATTATAATAGTTATTTATGATACAAGTGTTAAAAATGACTTTTTATTTTGTGAGTGGAGAAGTTTGCGAAACGAACGTAAGCAAGTGGAGCAACTCCACGAACAAAATAAAGTCATTTTTAACATGTGTATCATACAATGTTTTTTCTACAAACACCATTAAAAAAACAATAAAGTTTGTTTAAAAAGATTTCAAATCCTCTTAATGGTTACTTCATAATTCTAGTAGTTTGTAGGATTTATGAAATAAATAAATCAAGTTTGCCCGTTGTTTGACACATGTTTGTCAAATGTGAAAAACTATTGCAATATGATGAGTTCCAATATTAATTATAGTCCCGAAGGAAGCGAATCGATTCCTCAAGAAATTGAAGAAACAGCTACAAGGGCAACTTTAGATTTGTTGCCCACAAAATCCAAACAACAATATGAATTATCGTACAAACGCTTTGTGGAATGGTGCGATCGGAACAATGTTGCAGGCAAGTACAGTGAAAATGTAATGTTGGCCTATTTCGAGCAAAATTCTAAAATTTGGAAGTCTTCGACGCTTTGTGCACATTTTTCAATGATAAAGGCTATGTTAAATGTCAAGAACAATCAAGATATAAGTAAGTTTTATAAACTCATCGCATTTTTGAAGCGCAAAGGAGAAGGATATCGTCCAAAAAAAATCAAAAATTTTTACAGCTCCAAAATATTGATAAGTTTATTGCAGAGGCGCCAGATGACAAGTATTTCATGTTTAAAGTAGCTGCTGTAATGGGTATACTAGGCACGTGTCGCCATGAAGAACTTTGTCAAATGAGTTTAAACAATATTGACGATTTAGGAAATACACTAGTTGTAAACATTCCAGATAGTAAGATTAGAGTTTCAGGAACCTTTACTATTATTACTAGGACTTATATTGACTTATATCATAAGTACTTAGCATTACGTCTAGCTCATGTCAACCACCAACGTCTTTTTATTAAATACACTAGTAACTAATGTACGATTCAACATGTTGGAATAAATATTTTTGGAAAGATGCCTACAGATATTGCAAGATTTTTGAAATTACCAAATAGTGAACTTTACACCGGACAGCTTGTTAGCAGACTCTGTTGCAAATTTATGTAGAATAAAAAGATATGGAGGATGGAAAAGTTCGAGTGTTGCAGAAGGATCTTGGAAGATTCGTTAGAAAACAAAAAAGAGGATTGCTTGTCACATTCTTCCAAATAATTGCCCTTCTTCTAACAATTCAGAAATAGAGTATATTAATAGTATTTCCTCCACTGCTTCAAGTTCAACTTCAACAATTTCTTATTGTGAAGTAGCTTCCTCACAAGGGATAAATATTACTAATTGCTCCAATTGTACAATTAATATAAATATTTCTAAATAACTTGTAATTTTTTGTTAATAAATATATAAATGTCATTATGACAAACGACTTGTCATTTTACTTTTTGCACTAGTGTTAAAAGTAAATCATGTGATCATTTTTAACGCGAGTTTATATATTATTACATTTTGAATTCAAGTATGCCGTGTTAAAAATTTAGTTTTTAATGGTGTTTGTAGAAAAAATACATTTTCTTAGCCCCGTGCAATATAATTTAAAACAGTTGTTAATCATAATTTACTTATTCTTATCTACCACTGAATTTCGTCTCTATTTCTTGAGCACATAAAAAAGTAATTACTGCTAACTTTTCTGTTTTTTTCATTGTAACAGTATCTAATATGTGACAATTCACAAGACTAATTCGTTGGTGGTCGGCTGGTAATTGAAGTTTCTTAACTTGAGTTGTTTCTTGGCGTGGACTAAGTGGTAAATATCTCCACTTTCGCGGAAAGTTAAATTTTTGTTCTGAGCGGACGTTATGGTAGCACACAGACAGGCATATGAGCATTTTCTCAAGGGAGATTTATAGACTGCTGCGAGAACAGCATTTTATCAAAATAAATTACTTTTTCTGAATTTACAGACATCAACTGGATATTATAAACATTTATAAAAACTATAATCTTGTTTATTTTTCACGTCTATTTATGCTGTTTAACTTGACGCTCTATGACAGACAGTACATAAATGTCTCCCCTATATTTCAACAGCTATACCTATTTTTTTATCTTTTATTCTTCCCAATAGGTCTTAAAAATACTTATTTATATACCGGGTGCCTACGATATTACTAGCCAACCTATAACATCCTTGTAAAAAAAGATATCTATTTAAAATTTTGGGATGTTGTATGGTTGATTACGGTGCACAGTTTGATTGCTCCAAGATCTGATTTACGTTTCCGGTTTAACCGGAAACAGTATAAAGTTTGTTATTTTTAATGGAACACCCTGTATATTATTCGAAATTTGGATTGCCCAGGAAATTGTAGGTCCAAAACATGTAGCGTACCCTATATATATATATATATATATATATATATATATAACAAAAATTATAAATTAACTTCGGGGATGCAGTCAACGGGTTCAAAAAAGAGACTCTTTTTTCAAATTCAAGCTTTCGAAACTTTATTGTTTCTTCCTCAGGAATTCTACAGAATTGATATTATAATAATTTGTTAAAAATTGTTTAAAGTACTTACTAATTTGAGGTTAAATAATTAAATTGACATGTCTTAAGGACTGGAAACACATTTATATTGCAAAAATACTAGCAGAAAAGTTAAAGATAGGATTACATCACACAGAAGTGACGTTAGACTTAACAAAGATTCATCGATGTTAGCTAAACATGTTTTGTCATTAAACCACAAACCACAATCTTAATTACGATGATGTTAAGATTTTAAACTTCGAAAAGAACCTTCATAAAAGGACTTTTCTAGAAATGTGTCACATCTTTAACGAACCAAACGCTATGAACGCTAGAAATGATATCGAAGGTCTCAGTATATTATATACTTATTTATTGCATTTACAGACATATAGCAATAATACAAATAACACCCTGTATAGTACTTTTGTGAATTAGTGGTTTTTTGATTTGATGTGTTGGCATCCATATTTGCCAGGACTGAAACAGAGAGAGAGGACAAGTGACAGCCCTCTCACTCTGGTTCAGACTTGGATATGTGGTGTTTTTTTGGTAAACATTCCGATGTTTTTCACCAACCAACAAAAAATGTAGTTGACTGCTATTTATTCAGTTTTCGCAGTTGTTGATACAAATTTTTAATCAAGCGTTTTTGATTTTAACATCCTAGTAGAATGTAGTTTACAAATGTGATTTATTTTTGCAATATAAATGTGTTTCCAGTCCTTAAGACATGTCAATTTAATTATTTAACCTCAAATTAGTAAGTACTTTAAACAATTTTTAACAAATTATTATAATATCAATTTTGTAGAATTCCTGAGGAAGAAACAATAAAGTTTCGAAAGCTTGAATTTGAAAAAGAGTCTCTTTTTTGGACCCGTTGACTGCATCCCCGAAGTTAATTTATAATTTTTGTTCTTAACTTAGACAGTCGTCTAACTTGTCTCTGTTATATATATATATATATATATATATATATATATATATATATATATATATATATATATATATATATATATATATATATATATATATATATATATATATATATATATATATATATATATATATATATCTTTGACAGTTTTCGAGAAAATGGCGGTTGAAAATGTTATATCAATCATAAATTATTTCATTTTCACATAAAACAAATGAATGTAGGAACAAATCTGTTACGGTTATTTAAGTTTTTTGGTGAGTAAAATTTTAAAGTCATGAAAATTTCATTTCCGGCTGAACCGGAAGGACTACGAAAAGTGATTTTCAGGCTCAAACTACTTCGATATTTTTTATGGAACACCCTGTATTGAACCTTAAATTTACATTCTACTAACCTTTCTGGATATTTCTTGTTTCTGGTGTCCCCTGTCTAAACCTAATAGTTTATGAAATATCGGCGACTGAATGTTCACCTGCACTAATATGTCACAAATCTGCTCGAAACAGAAAAATACTATAAGTATTAAAAGTGAAACACTAAAAGTAATAGGTAGGTATAATTTATTTTAACCATAATTTAAATGTTCAAAATGTACACCGTTAACTTCTCGGCAAGAATTAATCCTTTCTTTAAATTCCCGAAAAACGTTTTCCATCTGAATTGGAGTAATAGAGTTTATCACTTGCGTAATTCTATTTCTAAGGTCTCCTATGTTATGTGGTTGTGTCTTATACACCTTTTCCTCGATATGGGCCCAGTAAAAAAAAATTGAAAGGTGTCAGGTCTGTGGATCTCGCCGGCCACCGTATAGGACCATTGGTACCTATCCAGCGATTATTAAAAGTTTCACTTAAATAGTCGGTGACTACTCGGGTGTTATGGGGCGGTGCACCATCTTGTTGATAGAAGACATGTTCATGCTGCACAGGTAAAACTTCAATAAAATTTTGAATTTAGTTCTGTAGAAAATGTAGATATCGGACCCTGTTTAAAGGTCCATAAAAAAATATTGGTCCTACAATGCGTGTTCCTATAATGCCCAGCCAAACGATGATGCCGAATCTTTCTTGGAAAGCCCCTCCTCTAAATAGATGGTTATTTTCAGTTGCCCAATATCTCGTATTGTTCCTGTTAAACATTCCCATGTTGGTAAATCGAGATTCGTCCGAAAATAAAATGCATGATTTTATATTTGGCTGATGACGCTCAGTTTCTAGATACCAATTGCAAAAATTCTATCTTCGTTGATAATCTCCCTCGTAAAGATGTTGATGGATTTGGTACTTAAAAGATTTATACTTATGTTTATGTAGAATCTTTCTAACACTTTCGGGAGATATCCCGATACCATTGGCAATTTGCCTTGTAGAACTTGTTGGATCAATCTCAACACAGACCAGTGTGTTTATCTCTGCCTCCTCATTTACAATAAATGTGTTCTCATGTTCATTATGATTTTCCCTTTTTAAATGTTCTTCCAACCATGGAAAATATTGTCCACAAGGTTGGTAGCGTTCTGGATAACGTCGACCATACAATGCTCTGGCTTCCCTTCGGTTTTTTCTTACCTCTCCATATACTAATAACATATCAATTTGATGCTCGTCTAAACACAGCCATTTTTAACAACCAGATAACACTTTAAAACTTACTAAAAGGCAAACAAGAATAAAACGCAAAAATTAAATGACAATTGTCGAGAGAAACTTTTAAATAATGCAGCAGTACTGTCAAAATCTAAATGAAAATCGGTGCATGAAAGTCAAAAAGTGCATTAACGTTATCTGTCAAATATTCTATTTTCGTATCATTGTTATCTATATATAAAATGTTTTGCCAAGGGATGTTTAATAAATCATTATTGAAATGGTCAAAAGTCAAAAGTTTATCAAAACGGTTTTTGGGTCAAAACTCAATTGATTTATGAGCAAATAAAGTTCATCAAAATGGTTTTTGGGGGAGAAACTCAATTTTTTCAAATGGAACCATGTTCGTACCGTGGTACCATTTATTAGTACTTAGGAATTTATTCATATGACGTATAAAAATGTGCGATAAATACAAACAAAATTACAGCTAAAAGAAAATAAGAAAATACAATTTTGTTCTAATTGCCTTGTTATACATAAAGTGGCTTTGAAATACAAAAAAATGAACACAAAACATTATAACAGTTTTTCAAAATGCTGTCCATTTTAAATGATCCCAAACAAAGAAACTAAGGGGTGTTAAATCAGGTGACCTTGGAGGCCACCTCACAGGATCATTCGTCGAAATTACGTTTTCTCCGAATCTCCGTTGAAGGTAATCAATTACTATCCTTGACATATGGGGAGGAGCGTCATCTTGTTGGAAATACATTCCCTGTCGTAAATGGAAAGGTAATTTAGCTAAACTGTCGTCAATTTCATTTTGCAGAAATCCCAAATATCAGGCACCAGTCAGAGGTCCTTCAAATATTATTGGACCAATGATTCTACTACCGATTATTCCAAGCCAAACATTGAAACCGAACTGCACTTGAATGTTACCCTCCCGTAATAAATTTAGATTTTCTTGTGACCAATATTTTGTATTTTGTCGGTTAAATAACACTGATGTAGTTTTCCATGAAACACCAAAACACTATATACTGTACTCGACGCGCGTTTTGCCATCCAAGTTGGCATCATCTGGAGATGATTAAAAGAGTTTTATTCACCTCCAGATGATGCCAACTTGGTTGGCGAAACGCGCGTCGAGTCAGTATATAGCGTTTTGGTGTTTTGTGAAAAACTACGTCAATGTTATCTTCGCATCAAAGGTTCCAACCCATTCCTGGACTCGGTTAAATAATCCCAAATTTGTAAACCTAGACTCGTCCATAAATAAAATCATTCCCAAAAAATCATTGTTTGGCTGCACGTTATTCTGCAAAATCCAATTGCAATATTCCATCCTACGTTCGTAATCATTTTCATACAAGTGCTGGAGCAATTGGTATTTAAAAGATTTATAGTGGTATTTGTGCAAAATTCGGCTTACTGTTTGGTGACTGATTTCCAATTTAAACCAAATTTTCCTTCAAGAAACAGTCTTATCAACTTCTACTCAAGTCAACACATTCATTTCCGTTCCTTCGTCAAAAATAAAATTTTCTTCGGGATCATTGTTGGGCTCACTTCGGAATTGATTTCCAAAACGACTAAAATAATTTCTCGCTGAACACTGTCTATCAGGATATCATTCGGTATAAAGGTGTCTAGCCACAAGGGCCTTTTTTCTACATTCCTCATAAATAATTAACATGATCACTTTTTCATCTCTCGTATAAATTTGCGGCATTTTGAATACAATTAACAAGCATTTTAAACATTTTTTAAAGACACAGTAAAAACACCTGTTTGACAAGCTAAATATTTCATTGTTTTCAAAGCCACCTTAGTTAGTTACTTCTTAACATTTAATTAAAACAAAATTGTATTTTGTTATTTTATTTTAGCTGTAATTTCGTTTGTATTTATCGCACATTTACGACATTTGAATAAATTTCTTATTAATAGTACTAATAAATGGTACCTCGGTACCAGTATGGTTCTATTTGAAAAAAATTGAGTTTTGACCCAAAAACCATTTTAATGAACTTTACTTGCTCATAAATCACTTAATTTAGTATATCTGACGGGATTTCGATTTTTCTAGCATTACACGGGTCATTTTGAATAAATCGGAACCGTCATGGCACACTTAAATGGAAAACTAAAAATTATATAAAAAAAAATATTGATGTTTGAAATGTCACTTATTTGGTATCGTTGAATTCAGAAAATTATGCAGAATTCAAAAAATATACAGGGTACTCCATTTAAAAATCGAAAATTAGTGTCACTTCTGGCGAAGTGAAAAGAAAATCACTTGTATGTCAAAAAGTGCCACTTATTATGTATATAGGATATCCCAAATTCCAATCAATTATCTTGTGTACCATGATCCTGTTACACCCGGTATAGTATATAATATTAAACATTGTTAAAGTCAAGCAGCACCAGAGATGCCATAGAGATAGAAAGAAACTACAAATACGAAAGTATTTTACAATAGACCCAAGAATACAAGTAAAAAAAATACAAGTGTCATTTTCCATAGGAATTTACTAAAAATCGTAATTTTATATATTGCGCACATATACGTAAGGAGCTATTTTTAAAATGCGCACGATTCCATTTGGAGATTCTGTTAAAAATGCCGCTCTCGAATACTAATAATACTAAATAATTTAAATGGAGTCAGAGCTCATATACACAATAGGGGTTCAAAATAGTGCACTAACTGATCATATTATATGTATGAATACGTTACAGGGCAATCTGGTAGAAATGTTTTGTTCTGCCTTTAAAAATCTAAACAATTATACATAGCTCATGTGCTAAGCATAGAATAAGCAGTTTTATGAATCTAAACTAAGATATTTTACAGTGTATCTAGCATAAAAGTGTTAAAGTGTGGAATGTGAGAAATGTTTTTGTAATCGAACATTTTTATACAGAAAATGTTTGAGAAATATCTGTCCGTAGATTCAGGGGAATGTAAAATTTTGAGTTCCTTATCTCATAATAAAAAATTCTGCTGATAAAAATTTCTCAAAATGTGGAGGTCTCTCCGGCATAAGGTTACGTTAAAGGGGTTGTATTATCTGTGGCATTTATTGTTAACGTTAAACGTGGTACATGTCTGACTATCTCTATCGCTTCATGCAAAGCGTATTTGGGAATAGACTTCATATGACTGGTCTTTTTTGTAGAGTAAGCCGGTCTCTCTTAGGAAGTCTTGAGTTCAACGGATCTTATGTTGGATCTGCACTTTTTATATTATTATTATAAGAGAGTATTTGCTACGCTCTGTCTAACGTTACTTCAAAATGTTTAGGAAACTTATAGGTGCATATCCCCATATAAGGAAATGCTATTCCAAAAAAACACAGGGGACATCTTGTGGATAATTGCTGTAATGAAATTGCTACTATTCCCCAATGAACGCAAAGCTAGATACAATTTGACTTAACTAATAACATTGGGTCCATTTCCATTTAGTTATCTTTGAGCACATACTAAACAGGCGGGGCGAAGAAGATTTTCCTCCCTGTTACAATATTTTATATTATTGCTATTTGACTGTTTTTAATAATCCGAGTTGTCTAATATTTGCATCGGATTTTATGACGGATCTGCATTTGCACTTATTATTACTATTAATAAAACAAATTGATTGCTGGCACGCTGTCTAGTAGTCCGGATATGTTATTTATGTATCAGTGTCTTCGTGGTCGAGTGGTAAAGACACTTGCCACTCATCCTGAAGTCCTGGGTTCGTTCCCCGGTTGAGGAGCTAGGATTTTTTCTAAACCAGAAATTAATCTTAGCATACTCGGACATTGGGTGTGTGTCCATTGTCTCTAAATGTGTAGCTCTTTCCCACACAAGGTACCTTGAGGTGCCCTCAGGGATACAGGGGGTCGTATTATCTGGGTGTATAAAAAAATCAGTAACGCAACTTGTGCTAAGCAATCTTCATTATATCACCAACCTTTTGCATGGTTGTATTTTGGATTTATTTCAAAATATTTAGGGTAGGTATAGATGCATATCCCCATATAATGAAGCATTTTTTTCAAATAAAGACAAAAAATAAAATAAAAGGAACAATTGGTACCTTTTGGGATACATTTTTGTAACACTGATGTAGTTTTCCACGAAACACCAAAACACTATATACTTCACTCGACGCGCGTTTCGCCAACCAAGTTGGCATCATCTGGAGATGATTAAAACTAAACTTATGCTAACAATCTACCTTATTTATACTTTAACTATTGTCACGGTTCACCGAACCGCCACGGTTTGGTGAACCGTAACCCATTAACCAATAAAGCGGGCTATTTGGGATAGGCCCTCTGTCACTATTCATACCATTTTTACACTTAATGATTTCCAAGCTTTCAAATGCATCTAGCTGTCAAGTATTTGTTACATTCCTAATTAATCTTAAATTGCTAGTATCTATTTTATGGTTGTTCCCAAACGCATGTTGGGCTACACTAGACTTATCTGTTTTACCATATTTGAGATGGGCCATATGCTCTTTGAATCTAGTTTGAATTGATCGTCTAGTCTGTCCAACATATTTTTGATTACAGTCCTTACTGCTAATTTCGTAAATCCCCGGCTTCTCCTTAGTTTCAATTTTGTCTTTTGGATTGCCTAAAAGTTGTTGAAGTTTGTTTCCCGATGAATGAACCACTGTCATACATACATCTTTAAAAATCTTACCAATACCACGGGTGAATCGAAGATCGAATGGAATCGATACAAATTTCGGATTTTCTCTTTCATTTTGAAAGGTCGAGGAATTTCGAGGCGACTCTTTAAACTTTCGTTTCATAATTATTTTATCAATTAAACTTACAGAATATCCATTACTCGCAGCTATATCCTTAATCAATGCCTTTTCCTCTTCAAACCTCTCCTTACTGAGGGGGAAGCTTAATAGACGATGGACTAGAAATTTAAAACTCGCCATTTTCTGTTGAGCACAATGGTGAGTCCGAGTCCTTGGGGATATATCTTAGAATATTGGTATCTTTTCTGTAAATGTCAAATTCTAACTTATTTTCACTATTTCTAATTTCTAATACATCTAAAAATGGTAGTTGTCCAGAGTTTTCAGTTTCATATGTAAATTTAACTGACGCGAAACGACTGTTTAATTTAGATACAGAGTTATCAATATCAGCGACTTTTGTATCGAACACTGCAAAAATATCATCCACATACCTAAGCCAAACCCTGGGGAAATACTCGAATTCTTCTTTTGCTTCCGTCTCGAATTTGTTCATGAAGAGACTGGCAATGAATGGTGACAAAGAGTTACCCATTGCTGTTCCTTCATGTTGTTTGAAGAAACGAAACGAAAGTTTAAAGAGTTTAAAGAGTCGCTTCGAAATTCCTCGACCTTTCAAAATGAAAGAGAAAATCCGAAATTTGTTCTATTCCATTCGATCTTCGATTTACTCACGGGTGAAGCTTACCAATACCACGGGTATTGGTAAGATTTTTAAAGATGTAGGTATGACAGTGGTTCATTCATCGGGAAACAAACTTCAACAACTTTTAGACAATCCAAAAGACAAAATTGAAACAAAGGAAAAGTCGGGGATTTACGAAATTAGCTGTAAGGACTGTAATCAAAAATATGTTGGACAGACTAGATGATCAATTCAAACTAGATTCAAAGAGCATATGGCACATCTCAAATATGGTAAACAGATAAGTTTAGTGTAGCCCAGCATGCGTTTGAGAACAACCATAAAAGACATATTAGCAATTTAATTAGGAATGTAACAAATACTAGACAGCTAGATGCATTTGAAAGCTTAGAAATCATAAAGTGTAAAAATAATATGAATATTGACAGAGGGCCTATCCCAAATAGCCCGCTTTATTGGTTAGTGGGTCACGGTTCACCGAACCGTGGCGGTTCGGTGAACCGTGACAATAGTTTACGTATAAATAGGGTAGATTGTTGGCATAAGTTTAGTTTTAATCATCTCCAGATGATGCCAACTTGGTTGGCGAAATGCGCGTCGAGTTCAGTATATAGTGTTTTGGTCTTTCGTGAAAAACTACGTCAGTGTTATCTTCACATCAAAGGTTCCAACCCACTCCAGGACATTTTTGTAATTAAACATTTTTCCTTAGTAGGCGAGCTCTGCACCACTTAGGTGTCCAGTTACTAGCTAGATACACTAACTACAAGAGGAAGGTAAAAATAATAATAATCGACTTTATTAAAGAAAAATGCTATCCATACAATACATTTTTATTATTACACATAGAGGCGAAGTTTAGCTTTAGAGCTACTCTACCACTCCATGAAAAATATTTTACACGTGTATTCATTACAAACATTTGCTTTTGTTTTTAGTACTCAGAGTCGTCTAATAGTTAGTTCTTTATTAGTTCTTGTAAGAATTACAATACCCTCAGGGTGTAGAACATGACAAATATTAAATCATAAGGTAATACACAATAAATACAAACTTTTATGACTACTACAAAAATAAAATTTTGAAACAAAATTAAACTGAAAGTTAAAAGTTAAAATCTACAATTATTTCCACAGGTTAAAATTTACATACAGTGTGTAAAGCATATATTTATGTTTAGGTAGATAAATTATGTAGTAGTGAGAGGTATGAAACTTCTCGTATGGTCTAAATGCTACTATCCGACCGACATCATAGATGTCTCTGTGGCGGATAGCGAGTTGCGAAGCAAGTACCGAGAGCCACGACCTGTAGCCCAGGTGGACTAAACTACTGTTATTAAATATGATTTGAACGAAACTACTACTCAGCGGGCAAATACCCCGACCTGCATTGGATTACACCTTCAAATAAATAAATACATATAATAGATAAATTATGATCATTATAAAATTCTGTAGTAAGCTTTCTTTGTTCGTACATCATGCAGTAATATAATAATTTCAACTGTTTTAATGGCTGATTCCTGATATAACATTATATTCTGTTATAAATTTTTATTATTGAATATTTTACATTTCCTTGCAGGTAGGTATAATCAATTTATTGTTAATCAAATCAGACTTATTTCTTGCATCATGTTTATGTTGCTTACCACAGTCTCCAAATAGGTCCCTATTATTACAGATGAATATCACAGCTCACTAAATATAAATACATGGTAGGGTAAATAATTTGTTATTAATAAAGTGGTTTTTGCAGGTTTCATAGTGTTGTAAATGATAAATATTTCTTATGCATCTCTTCTGCATACAAAGTGCATCTGGGGAAATTGCCCAAAAAATAATTCCGTATCTTATTCTGGATCGTATATATGAATTGTAGGCTATTAAGGCAGTTTTTGCATTGGACATGTTAGAAATTATTTTTAAAGTATAGTAATAAACATGCTAGGCAACTTGCAAGAATTTCCACATGTGATCTCTAATCCAATCCGGAATCAATCTGTATGCCTAGAAATTTCACACTGTTGACAGTGGTCATCCGTTTATTTCCACTAGAAAGTGATAATTCGGTAGTTTGTAAACTATAGTAAAATTTTAGCAGTTGAGTTTTTTCTTTATTGAGTAAAAGATTATTTGCAGCAAACCAGTTTTCCGACATATCAAAGGTGGAAAAGACATGTATATCAAGCCTTATGTTTGACTGGTCACTAAATATTACGGGAGTATCATCAGCAAACTGAATTGCATTCTCTTCAACAGCGCAAGAGAGATTGTTGGTATAGATGAGATAGAGAAGTGGGCCTAACACAGAGCCTTGTGGAACCCCTTTTTTGACAATAATAATGTCTGATTTTATTAGTTCAACCACTCACTATACTCTATCTTGGAGATATGATTCAGTCAGTTTCAGTGCTACCCCCCTTACTCCATAACATTCAAGTTTTCGTAATAATGTTTCATAGTCTACGCTGTCAAAAGCCTTTGATAGATCCAAACACATGAGCAGTGTAATTTGATGTTTGTTTTGTGATTCGATAATTTTACATAGGGCCTGATACACAGCTGTAATGGTTGATTTATTTTTCCTAAATCCATTTTGTGTTGGAGATAGGACATTGAAGCGGTCAAAAAAATGTGATTAGTAGGGCTGTCAAAAATGTTCCGTGGGACAGTGGCGTACGCGAAATTAACTAATACGAGAAATAATAAACTGTTACAATTTATAACAATGTATGTAAAACTTACCTTTTTAACTAGCTTAGTGAACTAGCTTGCTTATCACAAACTGGAAAAGATGTGTAGCCATTTTGCAGCATCAAGTATATTTCTATAGTTGTCTCCATGAGTGAATATATTCTTATATTTTGAAAACGACCGTTCGACATCTACTGATGTAATATACGCATAAGTAAAATAGTCTTTGAGCGCACTTAATGAATCTGGGGCTGCACCATCACATATTTGTCTTAATTTGGTAAAACCGGTGTCTTTCTTTAACACACTTGCGACCTATTCTTTAATGCGCTCATTTGTTGCGTCACCTATAGCGTGTAGCAGTAGATTTACTTCGTCCACTATTTGCAGTGACTCCGCTAACGACAACGCACTGTTTTCTAATTTTTTTATGCTTTCATGTAATGGTTTATAGTTCCTCGCAATATTTTTTAAAGTTGTTTCAACGGAAATATCTTCGAACTTTGTCTAGCTTTCCTTAATAGCTGCAGCCTCATCTGGATTGAATTGTAGTATCATAGATTTTATTTGTTGGAAATATTCAGCATAATAAAAAGCTGCCTACAACCATGTTCCCCAACATGTAAGAATCGGTTGTGGTGGTTCAGGCATACCAGGGCATTTGCTATGAAATGCACGGAGACGTTTAGGAGATTTAAGAAACACTTTTTTTGTACTTGCTATTAATGCATCCACCTCTGGAAAGCCTTTTCGAATAGTTTCTGCCACAAGATGTAAAGTATGCACTTTACATGTAACATGTATAAACCTTGTTCTTGTAAAGAACGGCCTACCGAACGCATTGTCACGGCGGCGCCGTCAGTCACAAACATCAACACTTGATTTTTTGATAGTTCAAATTTTTCTAACGTCTCCAGCACTACCCTGGTAATTGTTTCGCTAGTACACTGACTTAGTCTTTTGCTAGCTAGTAACAGTGGAACTGTAGGTTTAAGAGGGTCCAGTACTCGTACAATAACATTTTTTTATAATCTGTTGTCTCATCAACAGATAACCACAGCCGTGTATTTTTTAATTCACATTTCGTCTTATTTACCATGTCTACGTGTACAGTTGGTAGATAGTTACATAACGTTGTGCGACTTGGTAACTTCACCTGGACTCTGTATTTATTCCAGAACTCTCGAAATGGTTGTTTATCGGGTATGTGCAACGGAACATCACAGGCAATCAGCATTAGTAGTAAATCAAACATAAACTGTGTTGTCGAAGGCACGCCATTTTTTTTATTTTTATGGTGTACACTATTTAGGTGAAGTCCACAATCACGCTTATCCCAACACATCAAATCTTTCTCGCACACTTTACAAATTATTTTAGCACCATCATAGAATAAATCCGGGAATTCACCTATGAATTTATTCACTTTGTCAGCAAATGGCCGTTTTCTACCCCTGCGTACGTCTGCCATGCTTTATTATTAAATTAATATCAACAATACAGTACAACAAATAAAATAAAAACACAAAAACAGTATGCAATACGCCCAAGTGACTTAACGTGTACATAACTCGAAAGCTAATAATATACTGGACTGGAGAAAGAGTTTCGCGGTCAAGGTGAATGCCGGCGACAGTAAGTACATCTGTACTCTACGACCATGATACGCAGAAACGATTTGCAGCTTTAGTGATTAGTCTCTTGTAAATAATCTTTTCAATTATTTTGCCGATATTGGATAACAGTGCAATTGGCCTATAGTTGGAGATTAAATGTCCATCTCCATTTTTGTACAATGCAATTATTTTTGCTATTTTTAACCTATCTAGAAAGATTCCAGTATTAAAGATTAAATTTGTGATATATACTAGAGGTGGAATTATCTCACAGGTTACCGCTATCAAAACTAGTGCTACTAATATCAAAACATTTGCTTAAAATGGTATATTCTTTGTATTTAATAATAACATAATTCAATCAATACTTTGAAAATAGTACTGATAGAAATAGTTAGTCAAGTTCAAACCCAAAAAAAAGGGGAGAGAAAGTAATTTTAAAACTTTTCCAGAATCTCATTCGATCTTAACGCCTAACCTAAAAATCTCTTTTCTAATTATGTTTCCCACTGTTGATATACTGGTGCAAATTTACACTATTCTCTACCGTTATGAATATAAATAACCCCGAAGAAGCTTCAGAGAAAATTAATCTATTACTTACTTTAACCACGTTGTCTTCTGCAAATAAAATATTATTTTGCATGAGCGTATACAATAAACATTGCCTTTTATTAACCATAATATGATAAAACAAACGTAGCGATAATTAGAGGCATAAGCATGAATATTCCGCAATTTCATTTTATAATTACTTAGTTTTATTCCTTTCTTTAGCTAACGAGACAAGATTTGAGTTCAACAAAAATTTAAAGACGTAACAATTTTTCGCAGACACAGTCAAATTCACTAATAACTTATTTCTAGTTTTTATTATTTTGGTAAAAAAAAGCAATTAAATCGTTAAAAAATTCGCAGTCGATCAAGCCATTTTGACATGGTTTTTAAACATTACTTTGTCTTTTGTCGTTGTCGTCTTTGAAGATTTGCATGTATATGTACAGGGTGGCCCATTTTCGAGCCTCATCATTGGGATCTTGTAAACCGCAAGAGATACAGGGTCGGTTAAATTATGGCAAATTTGCGCATTTTGATGCTTATCAAAATGCGCAAGGTGGCGCTGTCAAATTTTAAATCCGAGGTTTCGTCTTCCAGAAACCATCATCAACTATTTTTTTTTTAAATACGGACCTGGATTTTTTGTTTTATTTTTTGTTACCTTTGGACTCCCTAAATGCTATGACCCATCACAAATTTTGATTTTCTAACGTTTCGATGACAGATACTGGCATTTTCTGTATTTTTTAAAAATATTTAATACGACACTGTTTATAGAACAAATTATTACTTATGGCTAAATAATGTTAATAATAATTAATTGATTAATTAATAACAATATACCTAAACTTTAACAGGAACAAAATTAAAACCTAAAGTAAATGCTCAAATATTCCCCCCTATGCATTTTCACATGCGTCTTCGCAGATTGCCCGTAACCGCCCGATGGATTACTCTTTCTCTTGCTCTTAAATCTGTTATCTCCAACATTAAATTTTGGCGCAAAATGTTTATGTCACGTGGATTATCTTGATACAAACGGTTTTTTTAAAAATCCCCATAAAATATAATCCAGCGGGGACAAATCCAGGCTTCTAGCAGGCCAGCGCACTTGGTATCCAATCCACTGATTAGGAAATGTTTCATTAAGAAACTGTGTGACGGCCCTTGCATTTTGGGCTGGTGCGCCATCATGTTGCCACCACAGTTGCCGAAGCATATTTAAAGGCTCGTCGTCAAACGCATCTAATATATAATTTCGGATGAAATTAAGATCGCGTTCAGCATTTAAGTTTCCATCGTAAATAATTGGCTCCAAGATTTTATTTCGATACAGCCCAAATCAAACATTAAATGATGCCCGTCCCTGCCCTCGCACTTGTTGATTTTGGTGCAGATTTTCCATTGCATAATAATGCTCATTGTTCCTGTTAAAAAGACCGCATGTGGAAAAATTACACTCTTCAGTCCAGATAATTTTATTTAAAAATTCGCCATCTTGTTGCAATTTTCCATCAAGCCAATTGCAAAATTCAATCCTTCTCACTGTCTCCTGGCCTTAATTTTTGGCTTACATGTAGTTTATAGGGATGATACCTATGTTTTTTGAGAATCCTCTGAATTCGGATTCTAGGCATATTTAAGTTCTACGGCAAATTGCCGAGATTTTCCGTAACCTTTAATAAAACGTTTCGGTGCAATTTTACCACAAAATATATGTAATAAACTGCATATTATCATTTTATAACAAGACTTACAGCATTTATAACAGCTTCTTCATCTTCAGCTTCTATTCGTCCGCCATAAGCATTTCGGGGTTTATAAAAACTACCAAAAAAGTCTCAAATTTCTGTCCAAAGTATTAAAATACGAATAATGGGGTTGTGGACGCTCGGGGTATCTTTCTAAATATCGTTCACATGAAATTTGGGAATTTCTATTGACACTTTAATAAATCCGAAGCATATCACGTTTTTCTGAATTGGAAAACACCATTTGTACTGTCTCAAATTATTTAAAAATTTAAACTGTCATATTTTAAGCAGCTAGGGCGATTTCTTGTTTTAATATCAAGGTCGCCTTTTTCATTTTCCGTTAATATTACCGAAATAAGCTCAGTATAAACGAGGTGGATGGACACATTAGATTGAAATAAAAGTATTTGACTTATCTTATTTTTTTAAAGCCTATTTACGCATTTAGGATTTGGAAATAAATAAGAAATATTACGTTGGTATTTACTATTGTAATCTAAATTAGTTACCTCCAATAAGTGCTTTAGTTATAATTATAATGACTTTTTATCCGTTTTAATATAGCTTTTCATCAGTATCATAAATTTAGATAATTATTTTTTACCTAGCTAACAAATTTTGAATTTTGAAAGAATAATTTATTTTAAAAACAGTGCCGTATTAATTATTTTTTTAAATACGGAAAATGTCAGTTTTTGTCATCGAAACATTTGAAAATCAAAATTTTTGATGGTTCATAACGTTTAGGTCGTCCAAAGGTAACAAAAAAGATAAAATAAAAAATCTAGGTCCGTATTTAAAAAAAAATAAGTTAATGATGGTTTCTGGAAGACGAAACGTCTGATTTCAAATTTGATAGCGCCATCTTATAGATGATAAAAAGTGGCAATGGGGAAGTGTTATTCGTTTTAAAATTTGTTTTCAAATAACGTCAGAAAAAAATATGGAGATACATTGAAGCTGAGGTTCTGCTTGACAGTCCAGTATTACAAATCTTATTGGCAATGTCAAACAGAGAGTGTTCAGTATATTAGTGAGCCCGAGAATTCGCTAGCCACTTCTGTCCATACTTTATCTAGGATATACCCATTTCTACGATCAGGGGGTGACTGATTCCATAGTGCTTTTCAGTAATAAATCGATGAAATCAATTGTTCGGCATTCACTTTCTATACTCTAAGCAGTTTTGTATGACGATTAAAGTGTTTATCGCGCGTTGAATCTTTTAATAGAAATCGCAAATTTAAATCGTGAAGGGATGTTCTGCTAGCATCTATGGACGCGCGTGCTGCTTGCATCTTTGCATATGCGCCTCCTACTGAATATACGTATATAAATCGAATATCGCTGCTTAGCTCACTCCCTGCATCCAGACTCGACGCTCCACTATGTTTGTACCTTTAAGGTGTGAACAAATTTAAATCATTAAGAGATGCTAGGCTAGCGTCGATGGACGCGCTCTGCTTTCCTCTTTACAATGTGCGCCTCCTACTGAATATACGTATATAAATCGAACATCGCTGCTTAGATTGCTGCATGCATTCAGACTTGACGCTCCATTATGTTTGTACCTTTAAGGTATAAACAATTTCAAATCATTAAGCGATGCTTTTCTAGCATCGATGGACGCGTGCGCTGCTTGCATCGTTACATGTACGCCTCCTACTGAATATACGTATATAAATCGAACATCGTTGCTTAGCTCGCTGCTTGCATCCAGACTCGACGCTCCACTATGTTTTTACCTTTAAGGTATAAACCAATTTAAATCATTAAGCGATGCTTTGCTAGCATCGATGGACGTGCGCGCTGCTTGCATCTTTACTATGTACGCCTCCTACTGAATATACGTATATAAATCGAACATCGCTGCTTGCATCCAGACTCGACGCTCCACTATGTTTGTACCTTTAAGGTATAAATAAATTCAAATGATTAAGCGATGCTTTGCTAGCATCGATGGACGCGCGCACTGCTTGCATCTTTACTATGTGCGCCTCCTACCTCAATATACGTATATAAATCGAACATCGCTGCTTGCATCCAGACTCGACGCTCCACTATGTTTGTACCTTTAAGGTATAAACAAAATCAAATCGTTAAGCGATGCTTTGCTAGCATCGATGGACACGCGCTCTGCATTTATCTTTACTATGTGCGCCTCCTACTGAATATACGTATATTAATCGAACATCGCTGCTTAGCTCGCTGCCTGCATCTCGATTTGACGCTCCACTATGCTTATTCCTGCCATTGACCCAAAGAATCACCTGCTTGAATTTTACAGTTACTTATGAGACACCTTGTATATAATTATAAATAATATATTATCCCGTTTCGTATTAGATTTTCATTCAGAATGTATTATTATAATAAAGGAGGTGACATTTGCTTATTATTGTACTAGGGTAAATAAGTGACATTTTCCCTTTATATCCACACGCATTATATTTACAAACACTAATTATGTAGACTGTTCTTTATTGTATTATTTAATTCTTTATTACTATTATTGTTTCAGCAATTAGATCGCCGACTTACCACCTATCAAAATGGTTAACGGTGGAACACGAAAATTTACCTATTGCACCATCTAGTATCTCTGTGATTAATTCCAATGATTTCATTAATAGGGTGAAAAATATTCAGTTGCAAGAAGGTGAAATTTTGATCTCCTTTGACGCTTGTTCATTGTTTACAAGTGTTCCGGTACCACAGACCTTCGACTACCATAAGGATCTACTCGAATTAAACAATCTCAGTGAGGATGTAGTAAAAAGAATATCTTCAACTCACTAAACTCTGCATGAAACAATTCAACGATAATTTCTTTGAACGACATGAAGGAACAACTTCAATGGGTAACTTTTTGTCACCATTCATTGTCAGTCTATTCATGAACAGATTTGAGAGAAGCAAAAGAAGAATTTGAATTTTTGCCCAGTGTTTGGCTCAGGTATGTGGATATCTTTGCAGTATTTGATACAACTTTGTTTCTAAATTGATTAGTTGTTTCGCGTCAGTTAAATTCACATACGGAATTGAAAATTCTGGAAAACTACCATTTTTAGAAGTATTAGTAATTAGAAATAGTGAAAATGTTAGAATTTGACATATACAGGAAAGATACCAGTATTCTAAGATATATACCTAAGGACTTTCACCACTGTGCTCAACACAAAGTGGACTTTTAATTTTATAGTCCATTGTTTATTAAGCTTCCCTCTCAATAAGGAGAGGTTTGAAAAAGAAAAGACATTGATTAAGGATATAACTCTGCGAGTAATGGATATTCTGTAAATTTAATTGATAAAATAATTACATTTAAAGGGACACTTCGAAATTCCTCGACCTTGCAAAATGCAAATCAGAAATTTGTATCGATTCCATTCGATCTTAGATTCACTCGTGGTATTCGTAAAATTTTTTAAGATATAGATATGACAGTGGTTTATTCATGGGGAAATAAATTACAACATTTAGGCAATCCAAAAGACAAAATTGAGACAAACGAAAAGTCGAGGATTTACGAAATTAACTGCTAGGAAAGTAATCAAAAAGTATGTTGGACAAACTAACCCATCAATTCAAACTAGATTGAAAGAGCATATGGCCTATTTTAAATATGGTAAAACAGATAAGTCTAGCGTTGCCCAACATGCATTTGAGGACAACCATAAAATATTAGCAATTTAAGATTAATTAGGAATGTAACAAATACTAGACAGTTGGATGCATTTGAGGGTTTGGAAATTACAAAGTGTAAAAATGGTATGAATAGTGACAGAGGGCAAATCCTAAATAGCCTGTTTTATTGTTTAGTGGGTTCACGGTTCACCGACCATCGTCAGATGATGTCAACTTAGTTGGCTAAACGCGCGTCGAATGCAGTATGTGGTGTTTCGTTGAAAATTACGTCAGTGTTATTATTATTACTATGAAAATAATTTCATTTAATACCTCTATTTGGCAATTTCTGTAATGCTGTAATAATTGAATAAGTACACGGAATGAAATGTCTTCTTTTCATTTATTTAGAAAATTCGGAAAAATATTCAATTATCGAGACATGCCCTCTGTGATACGTTTTAATCTCATTGTTTAGCTTTAACATGCGAAGAACTTCTGCGTGCACGATAGGCATGGTTGTATTCGACAACTTAAACTTTTCCTATCAATTATCAATACTCATTGTTGAAAGTTAAAGAGTCATAAAATGTCTTGAACAGATCTGCATACATAATTATATGCAAAAGTAAGGTCTAGTACAAAGTTTAAAGTGTAATAACTCCCCAGCCCTAAAGTGACGTAAATAAATTCTTATAAGTTAATACCTAATTCACAGTGCACCCGTATATTTTCATTCGGTTTACTAACACTAACTAAATTTTATCATATAAAGATATAACGAATTTTAAAATGTAACTACCCAACTCATCTTGCTCTTATTATTTGTTAATATTACTTTGCGGATTACATATAAAAAAGTTAAATAAGTTCTCGGTTATGTGAGATATTCTTCAAAGACTAGGTATACTAAATTTAGCCAACCTTGTCTTAAATATACCGGGTGGCCACGAGTCAATGTACGCCTCCAATATTTTGGTTGTTTTTGAATTTAAAAATTTGGTTTTTGGTACACATAAATTAGACAATAATGGGCTACTTTTAGACTAACAGAAATGAAAATATCACTTCCAGTTGAACCGGAAGTGACAACAACTTTTTTTCTTAAATAGAATGACTATATTTATTGATGGTTTCTCATTAAGCATACATTTCTAAGTGCAACAATTTTTTCAGATTTTAAAAAATTCCAAAAAATAAGTGAGATACGAATAATTTTTAAATTTTTTCAAAATGGCCGCGTCAGATGAATGCGATGTAAGAAAATTACTAAGTAGGCTATGGAAATTATTAGTAAGATTGTAGACTAGTCTGTAAAGAAGAAAATAGTTGTTTGAATTACTGATAGGTACCAGAATTTTTAGGTTATTTTTCAAAAAAACGGAATTTAATTTTCATTTTCATTTCCGTAGGGGTCCTATGGAAATTATTTTAATGGAACTGTGCTATTTTTCTTTATTAATCAGAAATAATGATACATAAACTATAATTTTTTCGTCATTAATCATTTCTTAACGATATGCTTCGTAATAATAAAAGTATTTTTAAAAGGTAAACACAAATTAAATAAGAAATAATTTTAATAAAACGTTACAACCATGAATAAATAGAATAATAAAACTATTTAAAACCGAAATTATAATAAACCATTATAAAAATTGTTCAAACTGTTCACCGTTTTGATTAATATACAGAGTAGCGCGACTTATTGTTGCACGTCTAACATTTTGTAATTGTTGAGGTGTTATTTGTGCAATTTCGTGTCGAACTCTTTCTTCCAAATTTTGCCTTGTGGTTGAAGCAGTCATGTAAACTCTATTTTTCAAATGCGACCAAATAAAACATATAGTGGGGTTAAGTCAGGCGACCCTGCAGGCCATCTGACTGGACCATAGGTCCCAATCCAACGATCTGGAAACAATTGATTTAAGTAATCCCTAACAATAATAGCATTGTGTGGTCCAGCCCCGTCTTGTTGGAAGCAAACCTCGTCAATATTGTTATTGGGAATTTGATTAATCTGTGGAACTATTATATTCTGGAGAAATTTTAGATACCTTGGTCCAGTTAAAGTTCCGTCAAAAATTGTTGGACCTATGATATGGTCGCCCAGTACGCCTAACCAAACATTGAAGCAAAACCGCTCCTGAAACCGCCCCTGTCTCATAATGTGAGGATTTTCAATTGCTCAATATCGAGTGTTGTTTCGATTAAATAACCCAAGGTTTGTAAATCTCGATTCATCAGTGAACTAAATGTTTTTGATAAAATTCTCATTTCTTAATTGGCGTAACTGTAACCAATTACAAAAGGTTATTCTTCGTTGATAATCATTCTCATACAAAAATTTTTTGTTGTATTTTAAACCCCAATAAATCTATCTTTTTTTTGTTTGTACGTGCCAGGTGGAAACGGGCAGTACACATAGTGCTCTGTGTGTCGACTGTGCTCATCGAAGCCCCATTTGTGGCACATCGGAACATGAAGGCACTAATTGAGTAACAATTCCTTAGCTGCACTACGCTGATGAGGGGCAATAACCCCGAAACATGTGTCCGTAGTTGCAAAATTCTTTTTTTGGGGATATAACACTAAACCTTCTTTGTTTTAAAGATTTTATTGTTGTACAGGGTGGCTAAAACATGAAAGATCTAAAAATGGCACGATTTCACATGAATATAATTTTAAATAACAACTTTTAGTGGTTTAAAAGAAACTACACCTACTATTAACACGTTCGCTGACACTCGTTTTTATACGTGTGAGCCTAGGAGGGCAGTGACGACAATTGCCGCATATATGTTTGCACGTACATGGACACTGTCGGTATTTGCCGACAAATGTTTATATCATGTTATAGACGACACCAGCATTAAATACCGTCAATATTGTATGTATTACGGGATAACATGTCCCACTGGACACCCAAACTCAGAAATTGAAAGAAAATTTTCTGCTAGTTTTGTGGTGGGGGCAATATTTGAACATGCAACTTTAGCACGCAGTTATCCGCTATTCAGTCGTGCACTGGAATTCAAGTGGTATGTTTATTATCATTTCTGTGAATATTATACGTGTGGTAAAAATATACGAGAGCACAGAAAAGCAGTTACTTCAGTGGTTCGAAGAAACTGAACCCGAGGATCAGTGCTTGAACTCCGACGAAGATTCCAGCACACATGATCCATATAGCACTGACGATTCCTTGGCAGACCCAGAATATGTCCAAAGTGAATCTGGTCATGATGATTCTGAATATGAATTTTCCAAGGATATAGATAAACGTAAGTACTATGCAACTAAAAATATATAAGCATTTTTATCAAAAAATTTATTTTTGTAGCGGGTCCATCGCGACAGAAAAGAAAACGGTAGTTAGAAAACGTGACAACTCTGAGTTGTGTGAGTATAAAAGACGTTTGTAGCGTTGAGTGAGATTTAAATCTTTTACTCACCGTATTTAGGTATATAAGATATAAGTAATTATGTCTACAATAGATTAATTATATTAGGTCCCCAATCAAATGATTCTGATACAGACGTAGAAGTTGTAGATGACGAAATAAAAAAGTATGTGTGGTAAGAAACATATTGTGATATCAAAGATTTTTCGTTTGACCAGACCTCTGTCGGTATCAAACAAAATATTGAGAATAAGTAACCACTAGAAATTTTCGAAATGATTTGGACAAAGGATATAATGAAGTACATACTTGATAAAACGAATGAATATAGTGAATCCCTATATCTGAAAAACAGACCTAAAACTAGAAACGAACGGTTTAAATCATTTACAAAATTTTCCCTAGATGAAATGAAGAAATTCTTTGGACCCTGTCTTCTGGCCGGCCAATTAAAATTTCAGTGCCATATCCCCAAAAAAACAACTATGCAGCTACGGACACGTGTTTCGGAGTTATTGCCCCTCATCAGCGTAGCGTAGCTAAAGAATTGGATCTAGGATGGGATAGATCAGGAACAAGAACTAAAATAAAGCTGGAAAGTACAGTACACAGTACTCAATTAGTGCCTTCATGTTCCCATGTGCCCAATTTGGGGCCTCGATGAGCACAGTCGACACACAGAGCTCTATGTGCACTGCCCGTTTCCACCTGGCAAATACAAATAAAATAATATAGATTCATTGGGGTCAAAATAAAATAAAGAATGTTTAGTGCCATATCCCCAAAAAAAACAACTATGCAGCTACGGACACGTGTTTCGGAGTTATTGCCCCTCATCAGCGTAGCGTAGCTAAAGAATTGGATCTAGGATGGGATAGCTGCATAGTTGTTTTTTTTGGGGATATGGCACTAAACATTCTTTATTTTATTTTGACCCCAATGAATCTATATTATTTTATTTGTATTTGCCAGGTGGAAACGGGCAGTGCACATAGAGCTCTGTGTGTCGACTGTGCTCATCGAGGCCCCAAATTGGGCACATGGGAACATGAAGGCACTAATTGAGTACTGTGTACTGTACTTTCCAGCTTTATTTTAGTTCTTGTTCCTGATCTATCCCATCCTAGATCCAATTCTTTAGCTACGCTACGCTGATGAGGGGCAATAACTCCGAAACATGTGTCCGTAGCTGCATAGTTGTTTTGCTCAGACGATAAAAACAAAGAAGATCCTTTGTTCAGAGTAAGTTGGTTGCTAAAAAGTGTTATATTGTCAAGCTAAGATATGTATTCTCCTCAGTAGGCCTTGTCCCTCGACGAATCTCTTTTGCTCTTTCGCGGCAGGTTAAAATTTCGTGTTTATATGAAGAATAAAAAATAGAAATATAGCATAAAATTCTATGAATTGTGTTCATCAGATGGTTTTGTCTTAAACATGGAAATTTACAAAGGAATGAACAACAGTGATGACGCAAGAAAAAGTTCAAAGGTGAATTCATTAGTACTTAGGCTTATGGAACCAAATTTGGACAAGGGCCACCACTTGTATATAGACAATTTCTATACTAGCCTAAATTGTCAGAATGTTTGCAGGAACGAAAAACTCATACCACAGGAACATTGCGTTCTAACAGAAAACGAAATCCAAAGGAGACTACAGAAGCTAAACTAAGTGCGGGTGAGCATATTTGGAGCAGATGTGGAAACATATATGTTTCTAAGTGGCGCGATAAACGCGATGTTTTGGCTATCACAACCGGATATCAACCCAAGCTTATTAAAACAACTAATAAATATGGTCAAAATAAAGTTAAACCTATTGAAGTTGCCGGTTATAACGACATGTCCGGGATTGATAGGGCTGACCAAATGATCAGCAGTTATTACTCATGTCCCAAAAAATCAATTAGGGGGGAATAAAAAAGGTAATATTCCACATTTTGGACATAGCTGTGTGGAATGCATTTTACTTATATAAAAGGATAGAAAGTAATAAAACCAATTCGTTTGATTACTTTAGAAGCGCCTTAATTAAGTCTTTGTTAGGCATTTCGCCTGATCAAAAAGATAGGAGAGTTCGTCGCTGATGTTCCAAATAAACCAAAAAAAAAAATATATATATATATATATATATATATATATATATATATATATATATATATATATATATATATATATATATATATATATATATATATATATATATATATATATATATATATATATATATATATATATATATATATATATATATATATATATATATATATATATATATATATATATATATATATATATATATAATATATATATATATATATATATATATATATATATTTATATATATATATATATATATATATATATATATATATATATATATATATATATATATATATATATATATATATATATATATATATATATATATATATATATATATATATATATATATATATATATATATATATATATATATATATATATATATATATATATATATATATATATATATATATATATATATATATCTAAAAAGGGGAAAGAAAACATAGGACATATTCTTGAAGCCATACCCACAACCAACACCTCTAAACGAAAGGGAAAATACTACAAATGATGCCGCCAGTGTTCTTCAATGAAACAAAGAAAAGAGACACCCTGGCAATGCCGCGATTGTATCGGAAAACCCCCTCTTTTTTGTAGGAAGTTGTTTTATAGAATGGCATCAAAAAATAATAAATATGATTTGAACGAAACAACTACTCAGCGGGCAAATACCCCGACCTGCATTGGATTACACCTTCAAATCATGATAGATCGGTAGCCAATATCATTTGTCAATTCCTAACCAGACATAGACCCATTTCAAACTTATTAGTTCTCCTCAGTATGCCATAGGTGATGGAACAGACAAATGATAGTGGCCAACCTTTAGTCATATTTAATAACAGTAATTAGTCCACCTGGGCTAGAGGTCGCCGCTGTCGGTACTTGCTTCGCAAGTCGCTATCCACCACAGAGACATCTATGATGTCGGTCGGATAGTAGCATTTGGACCATATGAGAAGTTTTCACATACCTCTCACCACTAATCAATAAATATTTGTTATAAACAACTGTCTGCATACTAGTTTTTGGGTTAATAAATGATAATTTTATTTCTTTTCTTAAATTTTTATTGACGGCATATGACGCAAAGTGTCCCAGTATGACTAACCGTGTGTTTTATAGGACATGACGTCATATGCCGTGCCATTTAAAAAATCGTATATTGATTAGGACATTCTTACAAGTCCAAAGCTATTTGTTTCACTTTTCTAAGATAAAAATAAACTTTTTATTACTGTGACATTTTTAGAGCACACATACAATTTGTGCGGTCCGTTAATAAATAACGTCAAAGACGTCATATGCCGACAGTGTCCGCGAACGTGTTAATTCTCGAAAACCATCCTAGCAGCATAAAATATTGGACCAATATTCAAATCACATAGGCCAAATATAGGAATGCTGGGCCTATGATTTGAATATTGGTCCAATATTTTGTGCTGCTAGGGCAGTTATACTGGTTTTTTACTCCTAACTTCCTCAAATTTTACCGATTTCAAACACTGAAAAACTGTTGTATCTGCGATAGAATGATGTATGACAAGTGGGTTGATTCCATTTTATATTGTTGGGAATGTTAGGGATTGATCATCTTTGCCTAGGCTCCAAATAATTCCTCATTGAAACAAAAGTCGACGTGTCTTGGCGAATTTTTAAATTTTTTATAGTTTTAAAGAAGCGCGAATGGCCATGCTACCACAGCCATACTCTTGATTGTAGATAGATAAATAGATAATTTTAAAGGAGAGTAATTAATTTAAAAAAGAACGCACTGCATACAGTAAAACCTCTATATTTGGCCATACCCGTATTAATGACCTCTCTAATAGCGGCACCCCCATAAAACGGACACGGCCACTTCAAAGACAATTTTCATCATAAAATACCTGCAATTGTACCTCTCATTACCGGTCAAAAATTTTATTGGCAAATATGTACCTAAAATTGTCGACCCTTCGTAGGTAGAATTTTATAAATGCAACAATTATTGGTATTTCCCATAGTAATTTCAAAACCAAAAGCGATAAAGAGGCAGCAGTTTCATAGATTTTGAGCTGGTTTATGTTCAACTGTGATTTTGTTACAATCATCATGTCGCTAAAAAGAAAACGTTTGTCTCTTAAAGACAAAATTGATATTATTGTGGAAAGCGAAAAGTTCAGTACCAGTGCTCGAAAGTTGGCTGAGAAGTATGGTATTGGAAGGACACAAGTTAACGAAATTATAAAAAACAAATCCGACTTAAAGAAACTCTTTGAAGAAGGTTCCAATCCAGAACAGAAAATTTCCCAAAACTGAAAGATTGGCTATTGACCAAGTAGTTTACAATTGATTCTGTAAAGCCAGAAATAAAAACCTCTCCATATCTGGACCTCTAATAAAAAGAAAAAGCGTTAGAATTAGCCGAAAGTTTTAAAATGACGAGTTTTAAAATCTCAAATGGATGGTTACAAAAAATGTTGTCAAAGACATAACATAGGCTTTAAAACAATTTGCAGTGAGTCAGCTGATGTTGACCTGGATAGTGTTGAAGCCTGGAAAACAAAGCTACAAGTAATATTAAAAGACCAAAAGGTGTGTACAATGCTGACGAAACCGGACTCTTATACCTTGCAATGCCTAACAAAACGTTTGCTCTAAAAAAGTGATAAGTATGTCGGTAAAAAAACTGTAAAACAAAGATTGACCATTTTATTTTGCGCAAATATGGAAGGTGACAAGGAGAACCTATTAATTATAGGGAGGAGTAAAAACCCTCAATGATTTAAAGGACCTCATCAACAAATTGCCTTTAGAATGGGTATCCGATAAAAAAGCTTGGATGACAACAGAAATTATGACTTCGTGGCTAAAAAAATTGGACGATAAGTGAGGAAACAAAATAGAAAAGTCATATTATTTCTGGATAATGCCACGTCCCATCCTAAAGTGACACTAGACAATATGAACATTATTTTTCTGCCTCCAACCACTTCCTACTGTCAACCATTGCATCAAGGGATTACTCATAACTTTAAGATGACTTATAGAAAATTTCTATTCAAAAGGCTTCTAACATTCTCAAATAGCGAAAGTTCATTTGAAGATACAGAAAAAAAGCATTAATTTAACCAGCGCTTTAGTTTGGATAGCAGCCTGAAAAAACGTTTCAATAGCTACAATTTCAAAATGTTTTGCAAAAGCAGGATTCCTGGAAAATATCCAGCAAGACGAAGATTTCGATGAGGAAGTTGAAATTCCACTGGCCCAGCTTTTTTCTGAATTACATAATGTAAATCTAGAAAATTATGCATGTATTGATAGCAGTGTTTTACCCGAAAATCCTAATTTTGGCGTTGAAGAAGTAATCAATGAATTAATTGATGATAAAGATTATGACTTAAATCATAAAAATGATGTGGAAGAATCTGGAACGTCAAACATTAAAGATATGAGTGAAGCGTGTGAAAAACTAAGAGATGTGCAAAGTTTCCTATTTTGTAATGATAAAAGTGAACTAGCTGTAAAAAATTGTCCAAATTTTAACAGATTGTGAATCTCAGGTTTTACAAACAAAAATTAAAAAGTTAAAACAATAAAACAAAAAAAAATATTTTTAAAAAAGGTAATTATTTAATATGGCAGATAATATCTAAAATACGTATATATATGAGTTTTTATTGTTTGACCTCATTTTTTTATGTACAGGGTTATTCATTATAAATTACCCACCCCTTATCGTTGTTATTATGGCTAATAAAAAAAAGTTTTAAATAAAAGTTGTGTGGTTATGACTGAGTTTTGTTAAAATGCTATCAAAAGTACAGTAGCTTGCTGATTTCCGGGGGATACAAAAAAAATAATATATTTTTTTAAATGAGATACCCTGTATATTATTAAAGTTTTGGAATGATCCTTTATTCCTGATTTCAAAAATTTACCATATGTTACCCCTACCATATACCGTTTTTGAGTTATTAAACGTCGAATATCTCAGATAAACTAGTTACTATAAATATAAAAATGTTAACATTATTAATGTGAGCTATGAAAATGACAACTATTATGTTTGATAAGTGACATTTCTTTAATGAAATAATCAAAATGGTTTACAGTGAGGAAGAAGAAAACCAAATATTTATACAAAATAGATAACAAAGATTTATTAAGGAAATTTAAATATAAATAAATGATAACTCATAAAAGATGTTCGATATGTCCACCATTATTGTCAATACATAATTGATAACGTCTTCTTATATTTATAATTGCACCGGAAATTGTTTATTTCAAGTCGAATCCTGTCTTTAATGACTTGAATACTATTACTATTATCATTATTGACAATGTCTTTTAAAAATCCCCAATAAATTAATCTATAGGGGTCAAATCCGGTCTTTTAGGTGGCCATTTAATAGGTCCATTATTCCCTATCCATATTGGGAATACATTACTCAAATGATTTCGAACTGGTAGGACACTATGCGGAGTTGCCCCATCCTGCATCCAAATCATATCATCAAGTTCGGTTTCCGGAAAATTATGCAAAAGAATATTTTCTGCTTCTGGGATAATTATTTCCAGATAGGTAACTCCAGTTAAAGTATAATCATAAAATATAGGCCTAACAATTTTTGACGAAATGGACTTTTTCTTTCTCACTGTAAACCATCTTGATTATTTCATTAAAGAAATGTCACTTATGAAACATAATAGTTGTCATTTTCATAGCTCACTTTAATGTTAACTTTTCCATATTTACAGTAACTTATTCGACGTTTAATAACTCAAAAGTGGTATGGTAGGGATAACATATGGTACATTTTTGAAATGAGAAACAGAGGATCATACCAAAAAATTTAATAATTTACAGGATATCCTATTTAAAAAAATATATATTTTTTTGTATCCCCTGAAATCTGCACGCTACTGTACTTTTGATAGCATTTTAACAAAATTCAGTCATAACCACACAACTTTTATTTAAAACTTTTTTTCCATAGACAATAATAACGATGATAAGGGGGTGGGTAATTTATAACGATGTACATAGATAAGCACACCTAATTTGTAGATATATATGTAGCTAGTTTCTTCAATGTACATAATTTAATTTAATAAAGAAAGCACACAAATAACCAACATTTTTTATTTATTTTCGATCTTTTCTCAATAACGGCCACCCCCATATAACGGCCATTTTCACAATAAATTTTGGTGGCCGATATTTAGAGGTTTTACTGTACTTTAAATTTCTTTCCTGAATATGAAATATAAAATTGTAATTATTGTCTGCAAGTGTGAGGTGACGCAAGAAAATTGGCTTCCTCACTATACCTCATTGATTTCGACCCGAATGTGAACCCGACTCGTTTGGGTAAGAGAACGCGCTGTCCGTCACACCACTGCAACTGAGCCGATTTTATTTACTTATATCCAAAGAAACCTTTCTACTTGGAATGTGTATTGAAGGTTTCACAATTGTTTAAATTATTATGGTTTGTGTAATTTAAATTACTTGAACTTAAAATGGGTAATTTTAACGTATAAAAGATAATAAGAAAATTATACTTATGATAAACTTTTAACAAGCTTAGGTAAGTGTGATATTATTATTAAGGATCGTGAGTAAATAGTAGATGACGTAAAAATCAGGGTCTGATCCAGGACACTGTGCTGACATACACATATTAGAGATATGATAAATAGAATATAATAAAATAGAATAGAATGGAATAGAATAGATTAATTTATTCATCCAATGGATCACAATACAGGATATAGGACAAGTCATACAAAAGGTAAATTAGAAACAAAAAAAAAACAAAGTAATACGGGAACAACATAGTTTAACAAACATAAATATTAAAATTATTCGGTAGATTGTTAGCATAAGTTTAGTTTTAGTCATCTCCAGATGATGCTAACTTGGTCGGCGAAACGCGCGTCGAGTGCAGTATATAGTGTTTTGGTGTTTCGTGGAAAACTACGTCAGTGTTAACATTTGAACGGTTATTGTAGGGCAATCTTGATTTTGTGTGTAGAATCGTGATATTAAATATTTATAAAAATCGACTACGATAATATGAGAAACTTCGTAACCTGGCATGTTTTATCCATTTCTTTATCTCGTCAATTTATACCACAGCCAGGATATTGGTGTGCTCTACAATGATAGGAACTGGCTATACGCCGCCCGGTGCGATACAATGTGCAAGCGAATGTGCAATTCAGAAGTAGCCCAGAGCAACTGTCCTTGTTTTATACCAGTTTTCTATTATTCCATTACTGCCTGCTACATTAAAGGCAGGTTTTACATGAAATCAAGTCCAATGGTGTATATGTGTACCTATAAAGGAAAATAGGAATATCACACAATGTAATAAGATAAGAAAAAAATTTTTATCACTTATTTAACGTCGCCGTATTTCTTCGACGAAAGCAAGTTAGCAACACCTGGGAAAATCCATCAGTGCTTCTGTAAATACTAGAACTCCTAACCTGAAAATTTTACTGAACCCTTCCATTTTGTAGACGACAGTAATGAATAGGTAGTTGGTGTTCCAAGTAATTTTACATACTCTCCAACTCTGCGAGGCATGTTTCGGATTAGGTGGGAGGTATTGTGTTCCAAGCTATCTCAACCTCTTGTCGTAAGCGTTGAGAAGAGAAAATTTATTGATGGGACCAGTAATCGATCTAACCCTCTGTCTATGATGTATCGTATTCTATTGGTCAAAGGTCAGGTAATCTTGCGAGCTAATGAAAAACATTCCCATGTGCATCTTGTAGGAACCTCCTGGTTATAACAGCAGCATGGGGTCCAGAAAATATGGTTTTCTAATCTTCGATTGTAAACGGTAACGCAATATTTTCCAAGACTCTGTAAATGTACCCTTGTGCATACATGTTCCTTTCTAAGAAGACTCGAGATGAACTGCTTCCATATGCTATTCCACTTCATATCATAACTTCTCGGATAAGTGCTGTCTCCCGTTCCAAAGAATACTTTCCCCACGTCGACGGCGAACTCTTCTGCGCCCATCGTGAGCCCACAAATAGAATCGGAATTCATCACTAACCATTAACCGATTCCATTCTTCATTCCATTGAGTATGTTTTTGGCAACACCCAAGCAGAACTTAACGTAGTTTGTTCTAGCATTTCCCTTATTGAATAAGAATTTGTTGGAACTTGCTCCTCATTTATGTTTACATTCTACAGAGATATCCAGAATGATTGGAGGTGATATCAGCAAAGAATGAATTAAAACGATTAAAACTGATTTCCGTTTCAGCAAAAATTTATTTCCTTCTCATCTAAACCTGCCACGAACTCCAAATCGAGATGCCAATCTATATAGCGGCACAGAAAAAATCTTTATGAAGCAGCAAGTTCAATGATTCTGGATCTCTCTGTTTCTAGAAAATAAAGTAATCTCTTTCATATTTTAATATATCTAGTTGTATTTGTTAATCAAGAATAGATATAAATTGTATTGACTTTAAAACATATGTATTGGAAAGTAATTATTGGTGTAAGGTTGTTAAAATAAATTATGGAGATACGAAATTATTGATAGGAAGCTTATATCATTCACCAAGTGCAAGTCATGCAGATTTCTGCAATAATTTTGAAACTATCTGTGATGAAACATTTTGTAGCAAAACTCGAAGTGTTATTATAGGTGACTTCAATTTAAATTATTTGTCATGATTATTACTGTGTAAAGTTAAGAAATATGTTAAATTCATTTGGTATTAAATAACAAGTCACAGAATTCACTAGATGTACAAATATTAGCCCAACTATAGTGGATTATGTACTCACTAATTTTGATAATGTCCATGTAAGCATTCATGATATTCCAAAAATAACTGACAATTCGGATATTTCTGTAAATCTATTTAGTGGTAAAATTGGAACAGATATGGAGATTATTAAATCGTTTAGAATCCTTAATGAGTTAAATATGCATAAGATAAATCTTGAATTGATATCTTCCCAATTTCTACTTTGTTGCACTGATGTAAATGTGTTATATGATAATTTATTAGTTACCTGTCAATACATTGTAGATGACATTGCACCCATTAAAACTTATAGTGTTAAGTCAAACTGCTTACCTTGGAATGATTGTGAAGTGAAGAGTAGGTGCAGAGAAAGGGACTTAAACTACCAAATATTTGATTATAATAAAAATGAGATAAATCGGAAAAATTACAAAAAAACCTCGTAACGAAGTTGTAAATCTTCTAAAGCAAAAGAAACAACAATACTATTATAATAAAATAGATATATATATATATAAAATGATCACATTAAAATGTGGAAAACTCTGAAAACACTTATTAATAATAAAAATAATACGTCTGATTTTAATAATGGCATTCAGTTGACATAAATGGTGAAATAAGAACAATTAAAATTGATATTAATATAGCTGAACAATTTGGAATGGAATAATAATAACGATGTTTTAACTAGCTTTTCTGAATTTAGAAAAATTGATTTAAAAGAATTAGGTACTATTGTAAATGGTTTGGATGGAACATGCTCAGTTCACGAAACTTTAAACGGTGAATTCTTGAAAGAAACATTTGGTGTAATTGGTCACATATTACTTAACTTCATTAATACACCTCTGCAAACAGGACTATCTCCAAATGATTTAAAAACTAGCATACTAACACCAATTCAAAAAGTCTCAAATACTAATAAATCATGGGAATTTCGCCCGATTAATACATTGCTATGTATTGAAAAGGTTTTAGAGCTTGTAGTGTACCAACAGCTTACAGAATATCTTACTAATAATAACTTATTAATGGTTAATCAATCTGGTTTCCGCAAGAAACATTCATGTGAAACGGCATTACAACTAACTATAACTAAATGGAAACAAGACGTTGACAAAGGTTATTATGTTGTTGCTGTTTTTTTAGACTTAAAGAGGGCATTTGAAACCATAGATCGCTCTTTATTATTAAAAAAGCTAGAGAGTTATGGTATTCAAGATACAGTTCTGTCGTGGATAGGAGATTATTTAACAGACAGGAAGCAAATAACTAAAATAAATGATAACTTATCTGAAGCTAAAATTAATGAGTTCGGTATACCACAGGGCAGTGTGCTAGGACCTTTATTATTTTTAATTTACATCAATGATATAAATGAATGTGACTTTATACATCTTTTTGCAGATGACACTCTCTTATCAGTATCCAGTAAGGATTTAAGTATGGCAATAAACAAAATGAATAAGTCTCTTGATCTAATTCAAAAATATTTAAATACTAATAAGCTGAAGCTAAATGTAGCAAAGACTAAGGCCATGATATTAACAACTTCTTTTAAATATAATACCATTGATTTTCAAAATAATACAATCAGAATAAATACTAATACAGTTGAATTTGTAACTGAATTCAATTATCTTGGTTTTATGCTGGATAATTACTTATCATTTAATGCTCATTATAATTATGCATACAAAAAAATATCGAAAAAATTATACTTTTTTACTAGAGTATCCTGTGATTTATCTCCCTACTCTGCTGTTACTGTTTATAACACAATCATATTACCTCACTTTGATTTTTGTGCTAGTCTAATGTACTCCTTTAATGAAAATAAAATATCAGCCCTTCAAAAACTGCATAATCGTTGCATGAGGATAATTTTAAAATGCAGCAGATACACTAATATCTCGCTTATGTTAAACACATTACAGTGGATGTCAGTGCGTGATTGATTATTTTGTGTATCTATGACTTGTATCTTCAAAGTATTAAATAACTTGATTCCAAATTATTTACAAGAATTTATTACCTTTAATTTCCAAATACATGACTATTCAACAAGAAATAGAAACAACTTATATGTATCTAGGGCTAATTTTGCTAATAATACAATGATGGTGTTTTATAAAGGTTTAGATGATTATAATAAACTTCCTATCTCTGTAAAAAATTCAATAACTCTTCAGGAATTTAAATCTAAAATTAGTGACTATATTAGGTCAAGGTGATTTAGTAGATTATTATACATTATATTATATAGAACTTAGGTCAGTTTTATTTAAGAGATATAGTTATTTTTATAGGTTCATATATCTTTATCAGAAATAATTCACATATAGTATACATTTTTTGTTTAACAATTACCTAGTTATACTTTGTCTTATTTTTTCTCTTTTTATTTTTATTATGTATTATAAAATGTTATATTCACAACTACCGTTCATCGTATGTATATTAGGAATTACCTATTCAATCAATAAAGATTCTTATCTTATTCTTATAAAATGCAAATATTTATTCCTAAATGGAAGTAGTTGTAAATCGCTAAATTCAGGACTTACTCCTTATCTTATTCTCAAGTAAATTTAGAAATAAAAATTTTTTAAATTTGTTTTTCCAACCAGTGATTTTCCTGATATAGAGACTTATTTTATGGCGGTGATACAGAAACCTCAAACTGTGTTGCTTATATCCACACTATTCTCTACATTATGGATTCGATAAATTAAATCATGTTATACTTTATTATTATATTAATATTTTTACTCCTACATTAATTTTTGCCCATAGCTTAATTGCGTATGTCGTTAGTCACATTATTATAAATAAAAATATTATTATATTTGTATCTAATAAACATCGACAATACTCATTTATTTAAAAGCATTTTAATATTTTATTGTAAAAGTTAATTGCCCCAGGCAGGGAAACATTAATAAAAATATTTTCTGGAAGAGAATTACCATCACAAAAACTGCATTTAAAATTTTAAGGGTACATAAATGTTAATTACTTTTTTTATTGGATGCTTTTAAAAAATCACCTATTTTTAATAAATTTTTCTGAAACCAAGCATACGCGTATTTTATTTAACTTTTTTCAGTTACCGTCAAATAGAACATATACACCGTGTTTGGAAAGTGCTAGAATAAATTTCTACACACTAAACAGTATTAGAATATAGTTTATATAGTAATAAATTCTCAATGTGTGGCATCCGCGCAAAAAGTTGGAGTGGTACTTCTAGTACTACAAATTCACTTTTTATAGAAACATCGTCATACTTTCAGTAATCTGTCATTTCTATATATTGTCACGGAGAGTGCTCAAATAAATGACGTCACTGACATTCACCCGTGCAGCAAAATAAACATAGCAACCCATTTTTTGTTCGTCATTTTAAAAGTTGTTGAACTTAATCACAACAATAAGCAGTTTGTGTCAAGCAGTGCAGAGCTGTGAAATTTATATCTCAATTATACTCTTCATGAGTCTTTTAATACATAATATACTCAGAGCACTTCTGGTTTATGATAGGCTTAGTCTTCCTAATGTACCACTTATTAAAATAAAACTTTTGACAAAAATAAACAGAGACAATAACAATCATGCAAATCGTATCCCGTTGTAAAATGCTGTGTATATTGCTTCAAGTGGTTTTACGTGCTTGATGTGATTATTATACTTTATACCATGAAATATTCGAATCAGAATAAGAACCACAAAGAACTGTCTTGATGATTTGTTGCCCTCTAGATATTCTGTACTGTATTTTTAAGGCATTTTTTTCTACAACGGATACGAGACATAGCATCCAATAAATCCGCATCCTACATTATCGTGGAATTGTACCCAAAGCAATTGTTTAGTTTGAAGTAAAGTATTCCCGAGATCTTTTTATTTTAAAAAGATCCAACAATTGATCTATACAGGGTGGGGCAATAATGCGTCGGACCACGATATCTCGAGTTCTACGATAGCTAGACATTTTTTAAAAAATTGCAAGTAAACTAGATAAAAAAGTCTATAACTGAAAATTATTTTCGAACATACAGGGCGAGCCAAGACGAAATTACAGGACCAACTGCCTTTTATTTACATTTTTTAAGTACTTCCCTATGGCTAATTGCAACCATTTTCATTTTATTGAGCAATAATTACAACATTCAAAAATAAACTTAAAAAACGAGGTTTCTTCAAATAACTCAGTAGAAAAAATTATAAGAAATGTTCCACATGTTGGCCATTTTGATTGACACACATCTCTATGCGCTTTTGAAATGAGGTTCCCACTGTTCCTAAAACTGCCGGTGTGATAGATCTAAAGGCAGTTATCTTTCCTTCATATTTTGTACTGTTGTTGGTGTGTCTCTATAAACAATTTCCTTCACGTATCTCCATAAAAAGAAATCCATTTTTGTAAGATCTGAGGATCTAGCAGGCCATTTAGTGGGTCCATTTCTTCCAATCCATTGATGAGGGTAGGTATTATTTAAGTGGTCTCTAACTGCATTTAAATAATGTGGTGGAGCACCATCTTGCTGAAACCACATCCTATTTCGAATTCTTCCAGGGAGATTTACCAATAATTGTGGCAGATAGTTTTCCAAAAAATGAAGATAAATAGCTCCAGTCAATGTACCATCAAAGAAAGGTGACCCTATTACATGTTCTCCAATAATTCCTCCCCAAACGTTTATAGACCATCTGTGTTGGTTATCAACTTGAATAAAAAAGTGAGGATTTTCCGAAACATAATAATGGAAATTATGCCTATTAACAAATTCATTTTTATGAAAAGTTGACATCAACTTGCATTTTACCTCTGGCCCAATTACAAAATTGTAGGCGCTTTTGAAAATCGTCATCAGACAATTCCTGGTGCATTTGAATATGATATGCATGCAACTTATTTGTTTTTAAGATTCGACCCACAGACCCTCTACTTATTCCTACTAATGAGGTCACTTCTCTTTGACTAACATGGGGATTTTCAACCGTTACCAGCACCACAGAAAACTCATTTTCTTCGTTCACAACACGTTTTATTCTTTCACTTTTTTTATATTCGACATTTCCAGTTTCCAGAAATCTATCGAGACGGTTTTGGAAGCTGCTAACATCAGGAAGCCTTCTTTCAGGATAACGTTGGTGATAAATTCTATTGGCAAGTAAACAATTTCTGTCTAACTCGCCCAAAACAAAAATCATGTATACAAGTTCTGCTTTATTAAAATTCATATTGTAAAATTCCAAATATTTTAAATTCAATACAAATTGTAACTAACGACCGATAAGTGTGATAAATGCTCCTTTGTACACGACAATTTATACCAAACTGAGGTTTCATTGCTTGTCGAATAACGAAAGCAAAAAAAATGTACAAAAAAACATTACAGTAAAGGACTGGTTAAATACTATTTACTCATTTCAATGGAAATGGTCGCACTAAATGACCTCATTTCAAAATTGCATAAAGACGTGTGTCAATCAAAATGGGCAACACGTCGAACACCTATTATAAATTTTTCTAATGAATTATTTGAGGGAACCTCTTTTTTTAAGTTTATTCTTGAATTTGACACTTATTTATTTATAAAACGAAAATGGTTGCAATTAGCCATAGGGAAGTACTTACAAAAAAATGTTCGTTTTTCATTTCTACATCACATCGTCGAAAAATATACAGGGTGTTTCATTTGAAAAAAATTGAGAAAATTCAATTTAAAAAGTTCTTAATTGAAAAATAAACACTTATTTATTTATAAAACGAAAATGGTTGCAATTAGCCATAGGGAAGTACTTACAGAAAATGTTCGTTTTTCATTTTTACATCACACCGTTGAAAAATATAAAGGGTGTTCCATTTGAAAAAAGTTGAGAAAATTCAATTTAAAAAGTTCTTAATTGAATACTAATTTTTGGCCACCCTGTACATTTTTAGGAAATGAAAATAATTCAAAAATATTAATTAGATGTCTCGTAACTAGATTCACATAAATGTTTCTTAAAATCCATAATTGTGGCTGTGGTGATTTTTTCAATATCCATCTGCAGATGGCATTATTTCAACAAAAAAAATTCATTACATCAAAGTGGTTGAGAGGTAGCCAATAATAATATAGGAATGAATAGAGCCTAGAAAGAGGCTTCAAAAAAATGTACTGATATACATAGCATTCTATTTTAAAAAAAAGGCACTTGGTCCTGTAATTTGGTCTTGGCTCGCCCTGTATATTCAAAAATAATTTTCAGTTATAGCCTTTTTTATCTAGTTTACTTGCAATTTTTTAAAAAATTTCTAGCTATCGTTGAACTCGAGATATCGAGGTCTGACGCACTATTGCCCCACCCTGTATATTGAATATAATTTGTAAACTCTTTCAAGTATGCATGCACAAATGTTGCTTTAAAATAAAGGTTGAAAACAAACGGAAAAATCCATTTATAAAAAAAAAGATTGGGAAATTTACCACACGAGGAAAAGGCATGACTAGGTGAAATTGGTTTTTTTTAGTTCAGAACTACTGTGCCATTTGTATACTATTTGAAAGAATATTATTTAGGCATTAAACCGGCAAATTTATGACAAATAGTAATCTCCCGATCTTCTCATTATGGAATGTTACTGTTTATATAGAATAGAGCTTATCTGAGTCTAGATAAACACCACAGATATTAGACAACCCGTGAATCCAAAGCCGAAGCTGAACAAGCGAGGGTTACATTGATAAAAAAACGCGGATACACAACCATTTCCATCGGCATTCCAGTGCTGGTAACGGGATTCGAACTGGCAGCTACGTTAGAGAGATTATCTAGTCACATTTGCGTCAACTACTCCACCGAGCCGATGGCGGAGATATGCAAATATAATACATACAGGGTGTTCCAAAAGGCAGATCGAAATCATATTCCACGTTAAAATTATGCATAAGGTTCCTGAACAATTTAATAGGTTCAATGTTTTTAAGTTTCTAAGAACAAATACATTTATTGATATCTTTTGCTTTGTAATCTACATGATGGAACCAGATTAAATTTGGGCCAAGAAATATGCCTAAGAATTTAACTTTTTCTGGATTTGGCAAATTATCAAGAAGCCTATGAGTGAAAATCATATTTATGGTTTTAATTTAAATCGGCTCGGTGGAGTAGTTAGAGCGCGCGATGACAAGTGTGACTAGAAAACTTTCTACTGTAGCTGCGAGTTCGAATCCCGTCACCGGCACTGGCAATGTCTATGGGAATGGTTGTGTGTCCGCGTTTTTTCATCAGTGTAACTCCCGCCCGTTCAGCTTCGGCTTTAGATTCCAGGGTTTTCTAATTTCTGTGGTGTTTATTATTTTAATTTAATGACAAATTGTTTGATGTGAACCAATCTAGAGCTTTTGATGTTACGTTGTCTCACACATTTGCCTTTGAACTACATCCAATTTATTGTCAGGTATAAGAAGTTTGGTATCGTCTGCAAACAGCACCAAGTCAACATGAGATAAAGATTTATTTAGGTCATTTACATAAATTGAAAATAGAGTTGGTCCTAGGACCGATCTCTGAGGTACTCCACTCCTTACATACTGATGTCAAATGCCTTTTGAAAGTCACAAAAGATGACTCCAACATAGTATCCACTCATTCCCTTCAACAATTTTACTTAATAGATGCATAGTCGCATCGTTTGTAGTCGCTCCATCGATCGCCTAATCAATTGAAGTATCGCTGGAGTTCGCAGTCATTTATAATTTTTGTCGTAATTATCAATATTTGGAAGGATATTGCGCAGATCGATCATACATACAAATTTATGGGATTTAAATCTAGCTAGCGGGTTAGCCATGGGTGTGGTCCATCTCTTCCAATCCATTTTATCCATACACGATTTTCAGATGTGTTCTTACACCGGCTATAAAATGTGGAGGAGTACCATCATGTATGAACTAAGGCTGGGAATATTCCAGATTTTAGTATTCGAATATTCGCTCAAAAAATATTCGAATATTCGAACTAATCGGATATTCGATTATTCGGATTATTCGAATAGGTAATCGAATTATTCGGATATTCGAATATTCGGAAATTCGAATTATTCGAGTAATCGAATATTCGAATTATTCGAATACCTATTCGAATAATTCGAATATATATATATATATATATATATATATATATATATATATATATATATATATATATATATATATATATATATATATATATATATATATATAATAATCCACTAAGCAGGCGATTTGATTTGCTTTCCATACCCACAATAGGGTATGTCTCCTGTACATGTGCTTTAAGGGTCAGAATTATTTAGTTAGTATTTTATTTTAGGATTGAGGCACTATTGTTCACATTTAACTATTGAAGCTTAAATAAAACGAAAACAGAGCTAGTTTATTATACCTCTGTGTCATGAACTATTTTTCCTTTTCGAAAAAAATAAAAGTGCTCTAAAATTAGAATGTTTTTAAAAAAGACGTAGATTGTGAAGATAAAACAAATACATGAAAAGTCAATAGTTAAATATTTACAGGTTTTCTAAAATTTAAAATTTAATTTTAACCCCTGCCTTAGTACGGTAAAATAAGGTCGAGGCGAGAAAGAGATGGAATAGTTTGACTGGGAGTAAAACGTGCCACTAATGTGGTCTATTTATATATTTGGATTTTAGAATAGGTACCTATCTATACCTACATCTACCTACTTTAGTTGGATGCATACTGCATACCTATTCGTACATAATTTAATAATGTATTTTAATATTCAAATTTACTCAAATATAATCAAATTCGAGTATTCGAGTATTCGAGTATTCGAGTAATCGAATATTCTAGTATTCGAGAATTCGAGTATTCGAATATTCGAATATATTCGAGTATTCGAATATTTCGAATATTCGAATAATTTCCCATTAGAATAATTCGTATTTGAATACTCGAATATTCGAATAGTCGAATTATTCGTATTCGATTCCCAGCCTTAGTATGAACCACATTTGATTTCATATTCCGTGCATTTTTTGCAATATTTGAAATCCCAACCAGTACGAATAATAAAACCTAAAGTTTACATCACCTATTAACGTATCAATATGATCGACAATAGTTAGGTTTTTGTCAAAACTTACTCCAAGGTCTTTAAATTTGTTCGGTCGAATTAACATCGTCGTTCAACGCATAATTAAAGGTATAATCAGAATCTTTAGTGGAAAATATCATTACATTACATTTTTGCACAATTAATGTGAGACTGTTCTCGAAACACTAAGAGCTCTAAATTTGGATATATTCTTTTATAATTTAATACAATCAATTAAGTTAGAGAATCTTAGCAGTTTTGTATCATCCACATACATTAAGAAATTAACATCTAGCACATTACATACATCATTTAAGAAAATATTAAAAGGCAGCGGACCAAGAACAGTTCCTTGAGGAACACCTTATGATGAGACGTAATATCAGGAGACTTGAACCCATTATATGCAACATTGCAGTTTGTTAGTTAAGTAGGATTCAATGAGAGTTGTCAGATGGTCTGAAATTCCCAAAGTAAAATGTTTTCTAGTAATTATACGATTAAACCTATCAAAAGCTTTCGTGAAATCTAAGTAGATTACTTTTTTAATAATAATAAGCAAAGTTATTAAAATCTATGGAATTTCAGACATAATTTCCTATCATCTACTTAGTAACAACATATTATTTCCTGGAACTAAAAGTTCAACTTGTGAAATTTCTTTATTCAGTCAAAGCAATATCTCGATTTGCCTACTTCTCGAAACATTTCTGAATATGCGAATTAACTTTTATTTTTTCAATTGTATTGAATTGTCTTTTTTAGAATAATTTCTGTATAACATCTAATCACGGGCAACGATACTAGGAAAAAAAATAAATTTAAAATGAAAGGAGAAATTGGTTGTAAGTTAAGCAGATATATTTTATTTACCGTATAGACGAATGGATCCTTCTGTCTCCCCTAGAGAATTCTTGGAGATGCATCGATAGTTACCAAAGTCTCCTACTTGTAGGTTTCGCACCGTCAATTTCATGTGCGCCCGGTAGCTGTTTTCCATCGTTTCTGTGCCATACTTCTTAGTTGGAAGTAGCATGACATTGTCGTATACCCAATAGCTAATGGCCCTGGGATATGCTTCAGTATGGCAGTCTATTGTTACGTCTGTTCCTGCTGGAGCACCAACTAACTGATTTGGAACCCAAATCATTGGCGAAACTGCAACAAATAGTCAAATAAATATACATAATAAGAAACATAACATACAGAAATACTCGTATATGGTTATACAGAATGTTTTCTTGTGTGAGTAACTGAATGTTTATGTTCGGAATATCGACGCTTAAGAAACAATACCTCTTATCTCCAAATTAGCAGTTTTACAGGAGACGAAAAAAAACTAATTTTTCTTATTAATAGATATGAAACCTACATGTTATTTTTATTTTTTATATTTTTTTATTAAATTAAGGTGTTGTATTGAAAGTATAATGTTTTTTAATTTTTTTTTACTTTTGAAATGGATATACGAGGTATTAGATTTTAACATATTTCAAAAAAGGGATATAAAAGGTATTAGTTACGAATATTTTTACTGATTTTATTTAACAAAAAGCAGAAGTGAAAGGAATTTCAAATAAATCTTACGTTACAGTGGTAATATTTATTTAACAAAAATGAACATAAAATAGTTGTCAAGTTATCTAAAGCTACAGTGGTAAGTGTTATTTTTTAAGGAACACAAAGTAGTACCGAAATTAACTAAAATTATAGTGGTACAAACAAAATTAACATTAATAACAAAGTTAATGATGTGGAAGATTGTCATAAAAATAGTGACATTCTTTGATTAACACACTTTTGAGTTGTTGGAGGTGTTGCTATTTAGTATTTTTAATTTGTAGTGGACCTTTGTACAATTTGGGTGGCAAATACTTGGGATTTTTTTTTTAACTTTATTCTTTGAGGTAATTCTTTGTAGTCTTCTGAAAAATTGCTCTTGTACATAATTTTACCCTCGGGTAAATACTTAAGACATCTTATTTCAGTTAATGTGAGGGAACCAGGTCTAATTGATGTACAGACCTTATTACTTGCATAATCTGCAAAAAAAATCGTGTATTAGGTATTTGACCTCGTAGGGTCGTGGGTTTTTTCGTGCTTCTTTTGTGACAGCAACATAATCGGAAGGAAGATGTATAACTCTGTTTTTTAACTTGTTCTCGATAACCGCATGAACGGAGTCACTCCATTTGAGTATGACCCCGTTCTAAATATTTGTGCTCTATTACAACGTTATTATTAACAGAAAATCTTAGCAGGGTACTCGATATTACACAATTACGGTTTTGGTACGTGCAACCATCAGTCCAAATTATAACGGGTTTTCCAGAGTCTTTATATCTGTTGAGAAAATCTAAAAGACAGCTGGCAAAAACTGAAGCTACTAGCTCATCCTCCGATTCATTCCACCAGTAACAAGTGACATCATGAGTGGTTAAGTCGTATTAAAAAAAGAGGTTTCCTCAAATAATTCATTAGAAAAATTTATAATAGGTGTTCGACATGTTGCCCATTTTGAGGTATACCTTGGTAGAAGTGAGAAAACACGGAACTAGTCTTAAATTGTACGACAATCATTGCATAATAATAAATTTTATAATGAAAATTATTGCTAAATTTTGTTCTTCATAGTTAAAACCTGAGAGTATAAAAACAACAGGAGGGAACGTTTAGTGGTGGGGGCAATAGAAATCTTGGGACGGAAGTCGTCATCAACTACACCGTTAATGACTCATTGCTTTGGAATCAGGCCGTACATTTGTTGGTTAGAAATTTTGTAGTGATTTATTGAGTATTAAATTTTGATTTATTACGCGAATTTTTGAGACAGTTTTGTAGATATTTGTTTAAATTTAGTGTATAGTGCTATCGAATAAACAATGGTGAGCTGTGTTGTGTGTGAAACCTCAAAAACTATGAAACCAAAAAATGTGAAAAATGCAGTAACTTTTCAGGTGTAAGTTTATAATATGTGCTATAAAATAATGTATGTTTATTTAGTAATATGAACCTATATTTACGCGAGCAAAAATCGTCGCTTTTTATATTTATAAATAAATTAATTTTAAATGGTATTCTGCTTTGTTTTGTTAGCAGTGGCGGAGATACCATAAAGAAATAATGTTGATTTTTTAAAATGGAAATTTAACAGTGACAATTTAAGGATAAACAAATTTTTCATGATTCTTATGTTTCAACGCAAATTTATAAAAAACGTGGTAATTGTTTTCAAAATCAGTGTGATATTACTGGAAAGACATTTCTGTATTTTAGTGGTTACTATTTTTTTTTAATGCTATTAGTGAAATTCTTATTAGTTGTACATACTCTTTCAGTTTTCCCAAGGACCCACTTCAAAGGCAGGCTTGGATAAAGTTTGTTGATAAAACAAACTGGCAACCAACAAATATGAGTCTCATATGTTCAAAACATTTCACAGATGATTTTTTTAGCTGTCTTATTCATTGTATTAATGTTCTTATTTTTTTTAATTTTGTATTTTAAAATGTTTGCCTTATTGTACTTAGGGCATTCTGACTTATGTAAATACTTTGTACGTTAACATCAATAAATTATTATTAAAATTGTGTTTTAGTATCTGTTTCAGTGTTTGTTAGACAAGTACATTGCTCGAGTGTTTATAGGCAAGTTTGTCAAAAGGAAAACAAAGTATATTTTAAATATATAAATATAAGTGCGTTAATATTTGGACGATATTTATTTTTCTCATTGAAAAAAAGTTTTTTTTTCCATTGGCACTTCCTGCAAAAATTAGGTAATTAGTAAAGAAATTGCGAAATCCTGTCTAATATCACTAATGATATTCCAAATTTAATAAATAATTATTCATGATAAGAAAAACAGAAAAATTCTCATAAAATTCCTTTATTGGTGTGACCGGTTTCGTGAACAAGTAAATTTACTTCACATCATCAGACAGGAATTTTTATAAATAAAACCAGGGTAGTCAAAATAGTTTTGCAACATAGTCAAAAGTAAATGTAAGATATATAAATTTTGTATCTAAATTAACTTTCTAATAAAAATTATAAAATTAAGGTGCTTTTTTTTAACACATACATACACTACAACAGTTTAAAATCTGCAACCTTCCTACGTTAAATAATTATTGTAGGAGACACCACTGGAGAAACGTCATTTCCGTCGGCGGCCATCTTGCTACACCGTTATGGTCCCAAGACAGAATGCCTTAGGCTCTCTCCTTGTATCTTTATACTCTCAGGTTAAAACTGACCTAAACTTGATTAAACAGCTCTTGTCTCAGTAAACATAAATAAACTTACCCTGAAGTGTCACTCCATATTCATTTGTTCTAAACGCCTCCATGATCTCCTCATCATTAAATATTCCATCATCTTGCATTCCCTCCATTTTACGCCACTTTACTTTTTTTTATCAAAAATCGCAATAAAAGAAACATTCAGAAAAGATAACCGTTGCTTTCACAACTGACAAATCCAAACTAAAATAATTACTCGTATGTCCCTCCCACATGTGACATTCCTGCCAGAATACCATGTATCTGCAAACCCTGTATAAGGTCATGGAGATACGAGTTATTTTATTATTTGCTGTTATACGAGGTATTCTTTTAAGTAGAGTTTTTGGTATCAATATTAATCTTGGAGATACAAGATATTGGGAACTGTTGGACATAGGAGTGGACATTAATTTAAAATTCTAAACCGAGTTTTGACAAAAATGGAGATACGAGGTATTGTTTCTTAAGCGTCGATATATAATATAAACAAAAAAATACAAATATACAAATCAAATCAATTTTTTAAAATGATATCCTGCTCTGTCTTAAATGCATTAATTAAGTATTAATTTTTGTATTAGGGTGTTTGCATAAGGAAATTCAAGCCCAAATGAGGGAAATGCCAAATGAATTTATTTTACTCTTACTCTAAATTGATAGTCGGTGTGGCTGTTTATTTTCTTCTATGGTGATATTGTTATAATAATTTAATTTTAATTAATAATAAACAATTATGTGCCTGTGTAAAGCCACCGAAACACTTCATAAAGCTTGTATCTTCTGCTTTTTGTTTCGAAACAACAGAGAAGGGAAACAAACTACACAAAACAGCAGTAATATGTTTGTTACATTTTTAGAGAGATGCGTCAAGTACAACAATGAAACAGTAATATGTTTACACTTAACACCCAAACCAATTTTACAACTAAATACAGGGTGAGCAAATTTCGATGTTTGTATAGGATAACTCGGTAACTGTAAGAGATACAAAAAATGGAAGACATATTCTCGATATCTTTTTTTTGGGACAAATTCACTGGCGAAAACAAAAATTTTCTATCGTCTTTTGTTTTCGAGTTATAAGCAAAAGTTCGATTTTTCGACTTTTAGACACATGTCAATATCTTGGTTGTTTGTAAAGTTATGAAAAAATTACTTTTTCATTATTCAGGATCTTTTTTTCTGTCAAGAAAATTAAAAAAAAAGGTGCAGTTTCGAGTTATGGCATAAAGTTGTATTTCTTTAAATGGGAATCAAAGTTAGCTATGGTTCAGTTAAAAAGGATTTTTTTCTCTTTCAAACTATACAGGGTGTCCCAAGCAAAAGCAGGCACCCTGAATAACTTTGGAGATAAAAATTTTTTGAAAAATTGGTGAAACGCGTCGATCTTGTTTCCAAGGGGAACATATTTTAATGTAATACTTGTATACCTATCATCATTCCTCTACTCTACACGGCCACCCCCTCAAAAAATTCAAATGGCAAGGGGGTTGAGTGATACATATTTTGAAAGGTTTTTCAATTCCCTACATAACTGTGTATTTTTTTTAACTTTTATCGATTCGTTCTTAAGGAAAATAATTTTATTTTTGATGATTGCACACAATCGAAATCGTTTAAAAAAATCTAAAATACACGGCACTGGGTATTGGAATTTACAGAAGAACTATATTCTTTAGTGCTCTCATATCACCACGACAAAAAACACTTTCCCATGTCCGTTTAGTTTTAGAATAATAAAAGACTCATAAGTATTTGATTGTCCTTGAACAACCAATTTTAAATCGAGATACATTTTACCAGAGTGAGTTCTCAAAATGGTTTATTCCCTTCAGGAGAGAATAGAAATTGTCAGCATTTATTTTAAAAAACGATAAATTGTGCTAGAGCTACGGAGCGCATATTCAATAGAAGTCACCCAGATAGAAGGGTTGGTTCTCAGTATGTTTTACAATAATTGACAAAATTTATGGAAACAGGTTCTGTAGGAAACAAAAAGCATGAACCTCAGCGACCGATTAGAAATGAAGCAGTCGAAGTGGCTGTTCTGGGTTATTTGCAGTTGGATAATACTCAATCGATCAGGAAAGTAGCTGAGGTTTCCAGTGTATCACGAAGCAGTGTTCATCGAATTGTAAAGGCCCACAAATTTCATCCGTATACATTTAAATTGGTACACGAATTAAACGAGGATGATCCCGATCGGCGTCGGCTTGAATTCTGTGAGATTTTTAGTAAACAATTAAACAGTAATGCCAATCTACTGTACAATACGTGTTTTTCTGATGAATCGACATTTCAGGTAAATGGGGAGGTAAACAGGCACAATTGTAGGTATTGGAGTAAAACCAACCCACATTTGTTCATGAAAACTCATACCCAAAGGCCTCAGAAGTTAAATGTTTGGGTTGGCATCTTAGGGGATCACATTGTCGAGCCATTTTTTATTCCTGACAATTTAAATGGCGAAAGGTACCTCGATCTGTTAGAAAATAACAATGATTACCCAAATCCTCGAAGAAGACGATAATCTTTTAGAGGGCGAACTGTTTTTTCAACAGGATGGGGCACCCCCACATTTTGCTATAGCAGTCCGTCAATTTTTGGTTTCCTGAGTGATCAATTGGAAGAAGAGGTCCTGTGGAGTGGCCCGCTAGGTCACCCGATTTAACTCCCTTGGATTTTCTCTGTGGGAACATTTGAAATCGAAGGTATTTGCAACAAAACCCGCATCTCTGGAAGAGTTACGTGAAAGAATTGTTCGAGAATGCCGTTTATTGACTCCAGATATGTTCAGAAATGTTCGTACAGAATTTCAAGACAGATTATACTACTGTGTGGAAGTCGGTGGGGGTCATTTTGAACAATACATACGATCATTTAAACTGCTTCTTTTATTTTTATTTCCCGTACCTAAAATAATGAAACAATTATTTCTCAGGAACGAATCGATAAAAGTTTAAAAAAAGTAAACAGTTATGTAGATAATTGAAAGACCTTTCAAAAGATGTATAACTCAACCTCCTTTGCCATTTGAATTTTTTGAGAGGATGGCTGTGTAGGGTAGAGGGATGATGATAGGTATACAAGTATTACATTAAAATATGTCCCCTTTGGAAACAAGGTCGACGTGTTTCACCAATTTTTCAAAAAATTTTTATCTCCAAAGTTATTCATGGTGCCTACTTTTGGCTGGGATACCCTGTATATCATATGTGGGGTCGCTTTTCATGTGTAAGTATTTAATAGCGAAAATAACCTCTTAGTAGATTACTTTTTGCGTTTTTTTATATTTATTCCAAATAGTGACAGTGTTTATCCGTTTGTCAGTAAATTGCGTATTAATTATTTTTTTTCTGTCATAATTACATCCTATTTAATCGTAAAAGTGAAGATGTCTTATGAAAATTACGAGAAATATGATATGCTACAGTGCTTTATTCAAAGTAATAACAATTGTGATATTGCATCCGAAATATATTTCGATCGCTATCCAGAAAGAAGACAAACTAATAAAGCTATTTTTAAGAGGTTAAAAGAAAATCTTATTAATTGTGGGTCCCTCAACAAGCCAAAACCAAAAAATTACAACATTGAAAATGCTGAAAAAACTTCAATAACTATAATTGGAATGGCGGTTGCAAATCCTACAATTTCAACTCGTCAAATTGAAGCTGGGATTTCAAGACGTCGAGCTTTGGGTATTTTGAAGACACACAAATTCAGGCCTCATACAATAAAGAAGCAACATCACCTGCAATCAACTGATCTTGCGACGATTGGAGTTTTGCATATGGTATCGTCAAAAAGTCAACAAGATCCATTCTTCTCTAGAAATGTAGTTTGGACAGATAAAACCTACATTAGCAGTGCAGGAATTTTCAATAGGCATAATGAGCACTATTGGTCAACCGTACTGTTGACGTGCGATTTCAGGGATGCTTTGGTTTTAGTGTTTGGTATGCTCTACGTGGCAATCTTGTTTTAATTTATCACATATATCAAGAAAATCTTAATGGCCAACGGTATTACGAAATCTTAAACCAGAAAATTATTGAGAAACTTTTGGACAATATTTACCATTAATTGAGATAGGAAATCAGTTCTTCCAACAAGATGGTGCCCCACCTCATAACATCAGGACCGTTTCAGAATTATTAACCTTTTCGAGACGGCGTAGAAACAACGGTCTCGCTCCGTCAGAACGGGCTCGGGGCAATTCGTTTCTGAGATCGCGGGAGTAAGTACCTTTTCTCTGTACTTATTCAGTAGCTCTGTGGTATTCAGACTCTGCGTTTATAGAACACCTTTTTCTGTTACTTTTGAAATAATTAAGATTTTTTTTTTTTAGTTGTAATATATTGGACTGATTACTGATTATTTTATGTTTTTATTGTTTATGTAATAAAAAACCATATTTTTTTTAATAAACTTATTCAATAAATGAGAAATTGGCATTTATTTGCAATTCTGTTGGAAGATTATCACTCTGAAGAAAGTACGTCAACCGTTTTGTTATAGGTGACGTACATGTACGGCACTCGTTACACGGCAAGCTTTTCAGCAACGTAATAATACGGCGGTAGGAAACCCGACTTGTGAAATTCTGCCGTACGGTTACGGCAATCGTCCCATAAAAATGCATAATTTTTTGAGGCGGTACGGTGATAGTTTGTAATATCTAAAGTTAAAAACGTACATGTACGGCAACAGTACAACAAAGTTGCAAATGCAAATCGTACATGTACTGCAACCGTCACGAAAAGGTTAAATACCAGTTTTGGAAGTAACTCGATGGGAAGTAATGGATCAGTGAGGTGACCCCCACGATCACCTGCCAACGCCACTGGATTTTTTCCTTTGGGGCCACATTAAAGACAAATTATACAAGAAAACCAGTACCGACATAAATGAAAGAAAAAATTTTATAGACTGTGTGAATTTCATTTCAAATCTTCATATTTATAATACAGTTCAGTGTTATGAAGAGGTGTAATTTATGTATCGAACATAACGGACATCAGTTTGAATATTTACTTTAATTTGAATTTTTATTTTGTAATTGTAATGTATTATAAAATTAGATATAAATATCTAATTTTTTGGTCTTGGCTTGTTGAAGGACTCACAATTAATGATATTTTCTTTTAACCTCTTAAAAATAGCTTTATTAGGTCGTCTTCTTTCTTGATAACGATTGAAATATATTTCGGATGCAACATCACAATTGTTATTACTTTGAATAAAGCATTCTAGCATATCATATTTCTCGTAACTTTCGTAAGACATCTTCACTTTTACGATTAAATGGGGTGTAATTATGACGGAAACAAAATTATTAATATGCAATTTACTGACAAACGGATAAACACTGTCATAGATGACACACGCCTACTTGGAATAAATATTAAAAAAAACGCAAAAAGTAATGTACTAAAAGATTATTTTCGCTATTAAATACTTACACATCAAAAGCGACCCCACATATGATATATAGTTTGAAAGATAGATGACACACACCTACTTGGAATAAATTTAAAAAAACGCAGAAAATAATGTACTAAAAGATTATTTTCGCTATTAAATACTTACACATCAAAAGCGACCCCACATATGATATACAGGGTGTCCCATAAGTAATTGTACACAGGGCAATGGCAGATTCCTTACGTAAAAATATTACGATTTAATCAAACTTACCTTAATTCAAAAGTTGATAATAACAAAGATACAGGGTGTCAAAGTTAATTTTTTTTTTGTTTTTTTTTTAAATAATTTCTTTTAAAAAGTTAAATATTTTAACAAAATTTGGTAATAGGGGGTTTTTTGAGGCGAGGGATTCAAATTTGTTCATAGTTTTGCTGTTGTTTGTAGAGGGCGCCACCTACGGTAGTTTGCGTGTCGTTTATACGTCATATTTTTTTTGGCGATTTTTTAAAAAAAGTGTAATAAAAATTCCTGTTTTCCTGTCACTTTTATGTAAAAAAAGGCATTTATTTTGTTGCTGTAATGTCTGATTATTCTAATTAATCAAGTACTGTGTTTTTTTTTGTGATTTGAATCTCTGCCTCAAAAAATCCCCAATCACCAAATTTTGTTAAAATATTTAACTTTTTTAAAGAAATTATTAAAAAAAAAAACAAAAAAAAATTTAACTTTGACACCCTGTATCTCTGTTATTGTCAACTTTTGGACTAAGGTAAGTTTGATTAAATCGTAATATTTTTACGTAATGAATCTGCCATTACTCTGTGTACAATTACTTATGGGACACCCTGTATAATTTGAAAGAGAAAAAAATTTCCATTTTAACTAAACCATAGCCAACTTTAATTTCCATTTAAAAAAAATACAAGTTTATGCCGTAAGTCTAAATTAAACCTATTTTTTTTAAATTCTCTCAACGCCACTGTATTATACAGAGAAAAGTGCTTCAAGAATGTAAAAGTTGTTTTTTTATAATTTTACAAACAACCAAGATATTGACATGTGTCTAAAAGTCGAAAAATCGAACTTTTGTTTATAAACTCGAACACAAAAGACGATAGCATATTTCTGTTTTCGCCAGTGAATTTGTCTCAAAAAAAGAGATAGAGAATGTGTCTTCCATTTTTTTGTATCTCTCCCAGTTACAGAGTTACCCTATACGAATATCGAAATTTGTCCACCCTGTACATTTAACACGTTCCTGAACATGTTTAACTAATTATTTATTATTTTGGCCACAAATAAACCTTAAATAGTAATAGATGATATTTTACACAAGTTGTTGGCTGTTAGTAGAAATTATTTCTTCAATAAAAAACAGAAAAAAACTTTATTTCCTATTTTTATTTCTAGAGGACTTCCAGCCAAGTACATGAACAATTTGTCCTACGTTTCGTCCGAGTTTTCGGACTTTTTTCAAGGTTAAAAGCTAAAAATATTAAAAATAATGGTTTTACATAAGTCGTAAATTAGATTAGTGACAGAATGCATATCTAAAAAAAGTGTTTTCTTGCCTAATTTGTTATTATTATAAAAAAAAACAGTAAATTATCAAACAGATATAGAAAATCTAAGTAGCCATATATCGCAATCTTATTCAATAGCAACAATTTTTTAAACATCCTGTATATGTGCTAACTGCAAAACCTCTTCTCAACGGCTATCCAATATCATGTGAATGTTTACAATAACTCTGTCACTCGGACCATAAATATACTTCAGCTGTTATAATTACCTACTCATAAAAAGAAACACATCAACGACGACACCAAAGACTGATCATTCTCTGCCTAACTCGTTGAACTACACGTACATCACATACCTATCAAATAAATAAATGATGAGAAACAAAATAAAACCCACCCAAACAATGAAATTAAAATAGGAAATTTATATTAGGTAAGAAAACACTTTTTTAGATATGCATTCTGTCACTAATCTAATTTACGACTTATGTAAAACCATTATTTTTAATATTTTTAGCTTTTAACCTTGAAAAAGTCCGAAAACTCGGACGAGACGTAGGACAAATTGTTCATGTACTTGGCTGGAAGTCCTCTAGAAATAAAAATAGGAAATAAATTTTTTTCTGTTTTTTATTGAAGAAATAATTAAATAGTAATATTAATTTTTATTTGCTACAAATAATCACAAACAATAATAATTATTAAGTTGTTTTTAATTACAATTACTTCGTACGGATGAAACAAATGCGAACTAAAAAAATATAAAATATTGTACGATTTATAAGTTTTGAATGGTTGATATGAATCCGATTAATCCAAAGTGAAACATATGAAGAGTGACATATTTCCGGATTTGATATAGGTATTTTTAAACAATCAAAAATAAATGTGATCTTGTATTATATAACAATGTAGATGATCTAAAGAATGACACTGAAATAAAGGAATGTCAGAGATTTACGAAGTTAGCTGTTGTAAAAAGAGGGGCGATCAATTCAAATTAGCTTTATTGAAAATATTATGTGAGTAATATGAGGTGCGGATTCTGGAAGAAGATTTGCTTCATATGAAATGTTCTTAAAAGATAGATTATACACAAGTGTATTAATAAAATCACAATTAATTTTTTGCAATGTAACAATTGCACAACTACTATGCGGATCAAATGTATTGAGGCCTCATTTTAAACGTCTACGAAAAAAAACGAGACTACCGAATTAGACAATTTCGTCACATATCAGTACATGTACTGTTAACTATAGTGTTCCAAAATTTTATGAAAATAGGTTTTACAGTATTTGAAATATTGAATGATAATGTAAAAGATGTACCGAATTTCTTTATCGTTTTCGATATAACGGTATTTGCGAATTAATTATAAAATGGACCTTTTTGTAGACTTGTCGTCCTTTGTAAAAAGAAACAACTTTTAGTTGTTCTGTTATAAAAAAAATGTTGCTAATGGATATTTTCATTATTATTAATAATATAATTAAAATATTTTCACATAAGATAACAGTTGCACAACAAATGGCGATTCTACGAATAAATTATAATTTTGTCAAAAATTAACGAAATACCACAAGAAAAACATCTTTCCGTTGAGATTTTTTATACATTGATTCTTCAGACATTGAAACTTATTTGTTGTAAAAAAAATTTACTTATAAATTGCTTCGTTTAAGATATACAGTGATGCCACAAAATATTTTTTAAATGTTTCTGTTCTCATTTTTTTAAATTTTGTCATATAGTGTGAAAACAAACATATGTTTTTATCTACACTCCAAATTTCGTTCGAATATTTTAATAATTCATGAAGTTATACGTAATTAAACCTGGAGTGGGTTGGAACCTTTGATGTGAAGATAACACTGACGTAGATTTCCACGAAACACCAAAACATTATATATTGCATTCGACGCGCGTTTCGCGAACCAAGTTGGCATCATTTGGAGATGATTAAAACTAAACTTATGCTAACAATCTACCCTATTTATACCTAAACTATTGTCATGGTTCACCGACCCACTAACCAATAAAGCGGGCTATTTGGGATAGGCCCTCTGTCACTATTCATACTATTTTTACACTTTATGATTTCCAAGCATTCAAATGCATCTAGCTGTCTAGTACTTGTTACATTCCTAATGAATCTTAAATTGTTAATATATATTTTATGGTTGTCCTCATACGCATGTTAGGCTACACTAGACTTTTCTGTTCTACCATATTTGAGATTGGCCATATGCTCTTTGAATCTTGTGTGAATTGATCGTCTAGTCTGTCCAATATAATTTTGATTGCAGTCCTTACAGCTAATTTCGTAAATCCCCAACTTTTCGTTTGTTTCAATTTTGTCTTTTGAATTGCTTAAAAGTTGTTGTAGTTTGATTCTTGAATAATGAACCACAGTCATATCTACATCTTTAAAAAGTTTACCAATACCACGGATGAATCGGGGATCAAATGGAATCGATACAAATTTCAGATTTTCTCTTTCATTTTGAAAGGTCGAGGAATTTCGAAGAGACTCTTTAAACTTTCGTTTCCTAATTATTTTATCAATTAAAATTACAGAATATCCATTACTCGCACCTATATCTTTAATCAATGCCTTTTCTTTTTCAAACCTCTCCTTATTGAGGGGGAAGCTTAATAGACGATGGACTAGAAAATTAGAACTCGCCATTTTGTGTTGAGCACAATGGTGAGAGTCCTTAGGGATATATCTTAGAGTAATGGTATCTTGTCTGTGTATATCAAATTCTTATTTTCTTAATTTCTAATTATTAATACATCTAAAAATGGTAGTTGTCCAAAATTTTCAGTTTCATATGTGAATTTAACTAACTCGAAACGACTGTTTAATTTAGATACAAAGTTTTCAATATCAGGGACTTTTGTATCGAACACTGCACAAATATCATCCACATATCTAAGCCAGACCCTGGGGAATTGCTCGAATTCTGTCGCGTCAGTTAAATTCACATGTGAAATTGAAAACTCTACCATTTTTAGATGTATTAATAATTAGAAACAGTGAAAATAAGTTAGAATTTGACATATACAGAAAAGATACCAGTACTCTAAGATATATCCCTAAGGACTCACTATTGTGCTCAATACAAATTGGCGAGTTTTAATCTTCTAGTCCATCGTCTATTAAGCTTCCCCCTCAATAAGGAGAGGTTTGAAAAAGAAAAGGCATTGATAAAGGATATAGGTGCGAGTAATGGATATTCTGTAAGTTTAATTGATAAAATAATTAGGAAACGAAAGTTTAAAGAGTCCCTTCGAAATTCCTCGACCTTTCAAAATGAAAGAGAAAATCCGAAATTTGTATCGACTTCATTCGATCTTCGATTCACCCTTGGCATTGGTAAGATTTTTAAAGAGCGCGTCGAGTGCAGTATATAGTGTTTTGGTGTTACGTAGAAAACTACGTCAGTATTACGTAATTAAACAGTAATGTGTCCTGAGATCGAGTAAAAAGGGTTACATTTTTAGATATAATAATGCGAAACTTGGTAAGTTTAAAAAAATAAAATGTTAAAACTATTACAGAATATTTTACCATATGTCCAAGCAATAAAACCAAATTTTTCCAAAATTTTTAGACCGTTAGTTTTTTTGTAATTCGCACTCAAAGTAAGGGCTAAATACATTTGAATCGCATAGTTGTGAGTCGTGAGTTACAATATTACCTGTCACAATTATTTTTTCCGTAAAATTTCTTAGTATTTCGTAATGCAATGTACAATATTTTGCTAATGTCATAAAGTAATTTAAGCATTTGTGGTATAGTATGTAAAGAGAAGAAAAGGATAGGCCATTGTTGTAAATTATAAATTTATCAGTTCAATTGAAATATGTCTTTTTTTATTGAAAGTTACCATTAAAACTCAAATCTCTTTTATTTGGTTTCACATAAATAAAATCGACATGTATGCCTAGTTGATGTAGGATTCAATAATAATTACTTCAACGATACGTGCCTATCAACTAATTTTGTTAATTAAGGGATACAAACAAGATATCATTCGCAATACGAATTATATAACACGAATATTTTCGAGGATTTTTGACTGTATTAGTAGAACATTCATAAATGTCAATTTTCAGCTATGAGTACGTGCTTATATTACGTTTGGAAATGTGTTACTTTTACCATTTTTATATATTCTATGCTAAAATAGGGGTTTCATTAAATGCAGTACTTTTAATTACGTATATCCAAATTGTGGTGTTTTTAGAGAACATACGGCCAAATTTAATTCACTGTGAAAATGATATAAGAAGAATTAATGTCCACTTCTGAAATATATTTTTACGAAGTTCCTTACTAACTAAAATAGATCAAATGTATATACAATACTGCACGTATTAATGAATATGCGACCATGATAAAGAACAAGTCCACTTAATATCCAAGCTTGGATTTAATCCTAATATAAATCGACATATTTTGTGGATTTCAGCGATGAATTTTAAAACATACGTAAAGGAAAATATAGCAAACTGTATTTACACGTTGTAGGGACTTAGATTATTGGCGCATAACGCATACATTTGGCTAGTAAAAAGTAATCATTGCAGTAGCATTGGTACGTCTGGTCTAATCAGTTATTTTTCTGCAAATATAGATAATAATATTTTTGTACAACACAAGGGCGCAGAACAACAAAACACTCACTTAGATCGAGGACATGTTGGCGAGCGGTAAACGGTGAGCGATTGGTGATGAGTAGGGCTGTCAAAAATATTCCGTGGAACAGTGACGTATGCGAAATTAACTAATACGAGAAACAATAAACTGTTACAATTTATAACAACGTATGTAAAACTTACTCTCTTAACTAACTTGATGAACTAGCTTGCTTATCACAAACTGGAGAAGATGTGTAGCCATTTTGTAGCATCAGGTAGGTTTCTATGGTTGTCTCCATGAGTGATGTTCGCTTTGGTGAAAATATATTTTGAAAACGACCGTTCGACATCTACTGATCTAATACACGCATTCGTAAAATAGTCTTTGAACGCATTTAACAGATCTGGGGCTGCACCATCACATATTTGTCTTAATTTGGTAAAACCGGTGTCTTGATTTAACACACTTGCGAACTTTTCTTTAACGCGCTCATTTGTTACGTCACCTATAGCGTGTAGCAGTAGATTTACTTCGTCCACTATTTGCAGTGACTCCGCTAACTACAACGTACTGTTTTCTAATTTTTTATGCTTTCATGTAATGGTTTATAATTCTTCGCAATATTTCTTAAAGCTGTTTCAACGGAAATATCTTCAAATTTTGTCTGGCTTTCCTTAATAGCTGCAGCCTCATCTGGATTGAATTGTAGATCACAGCTTTTATTTGTTGGAAATATTCAGCATAATAAAAAGCTGCCTGCAACCATGTTCCCCAACGTGTAAGAATCGACTGTAGTGGTTCAGGAATACCGGGACACTTGCTATGAAATGCACGGAGACATATAGGAGATTTAAGAAACACTTTTTTTTGTACTTGCTATTAATGCATCCACCTCTGGAAAACCTTTTCGAATAGTTTCTGCCACAAAATGTAAAGCATGCACTTTACACGTAACATATATAAACGTACAACCTTGTTCTTGCAAAGAACGGCCTACCGAACACATTGTCACGGCGCCATCAGTCACAAACATCAACACTAGACTTTTTGACAGTTCAAATTTTTCTAATGTCTCCAGCACCACCCTGGTAATTGTTTCGCTAGTACACTAACTTAGTCTTTTGCTAGCTAGTAACAGTGGAATTGTCGGTTTCAAAGGGTCCAGTACTCGTACTATAACATTTAAAATATAATTTTTTTACAATCTGTTGTCTCATCAACGGCTAACCACAGCCGTGTATTTTTTAATTCACATTTCATCTTATTTACCATATCTACGTGTACAGTTGGTAGATGGTTACATAACGTTGTGCGACTTGGTAACTTCACCTGGCCATTGTATTTATTCCAGAACTCTCGAAATGGTTGTTTATCGAGTATGTGCAGCGGAACATCACAGGCGATCAGCATTAATAGTAAGTCAAATATAAACTGTGTTGTCGAAGGCACGCCTTTTTTTTATTTTTATGCTGTACACTATTTACGTGATGTCCACAATCACGCTTATCCCAGCACATCAATTATTTCTCGCACACTTTACAAATTATTTTAGCACCATCATTGAATAAATCCGGGAATTCACCTATGAATTTATTAACTTTGTCAGCAAATGGCCGTTTTCTACCCCTGCGTACGTCTGCCATGCTTTATTATTAAATTAATATCAACAATACAGTACAACAAATAAAATAAAAACTCAAAAATAATATGCAATACGCCCAAGTAACTTAACGCGTACACAACTCGAAAGCTAATAATAGATTAGACTGGAGAAAGAGTTTCGCAGTCAAGGTGAATGCCGGCGACAGTAAGTACATTTGTACTCGACGACCATGATACACAGAAACGATTTGCAGCTTTATTGATGAGCGTTAACTAAACTATTTTTAACATTAGCCTTTCAATGATTGTGTTCATATAAACTAAACGGTACTTTTAGAAATATACATACAACACCGCCAGGTGCTTACTGCTCAGCACTAATCGCTTACCGTCCGCCAATGTGTTTGTGACTTTAGTAGTGTCGTGTCGTATTGCAACGCAACACATCGCATCAGTTTCCAACACTAGGTACATCACACAAAATAAAATGACATGACATATAACTAACAATAATTTTCTGTAAAATTCAAAACAATTCTTGTTTAGAATTCGTTAAAAAATAAAACCGTTAAATATTTTTCCCTATCTTCAAAACAAAACGCTTTGGGGAGGGGTCCTATCACCATTGCTATGGTCTACAGTTATTAATGAACTTCTCACTAAACTAAGCGACTTTGGATTCAACATTCAAGGAAACGCTGATGACTTAGTCATCATAATGAGAAGCAAGCATGATAAAATGTCTCAAACCTAATTCAAATTGCACTCGACAACATCAAAATTTGATACTCGGATGAAGGTTTAGACGTTAATCCAAGTAAAACAGTCGTTATACTATTCACAAAAAGCAGGAAGATTTCCCGAATAGCTTCAAAAATGATTGATGTACAAATTGATGAGGTAAAATTTCTAGGTGTAATCTTATACCAAATATTTACATGGAGTAAACAGATAACAAGGGTAATTGAAAGACCAAAAATGATCTATCGGTCATACTTAACAATTATCTGACCCATTGTCACCCATGCATCACTAGTGTAGTAATAAAAGACGAAAGATAAAACAGCACAAAACAAGTTGCTAAAAGTGCAACGATTAGTGTGTCTGGGAATCACAGAAGCAATGAAAATCTGTCCAACATCAGCAATGGAAGCCTTGCTTAATCTGGTCCCTTTACATATGCTTGTAAAGAAGGAAGTAGGCTTCAACGCTCAAAGACTGCAATTCAGAATATTCAACCCAGGAGACCTGGTTGGATATCTAAGTATTCTGAATGATTTTCTATTTGTGAACAAACCTACTGATACAATGCCAGTGAACTCGAATTTGAGAGGATATTTGAAATGATAATAATTGATCGCCAAATATAATAATAAAATAATAAATGTCTTTATTCATACACAAATATAAAATAAAATACAGTATAATACAAAGTGAGACAGATGTATGAAAGGGCGAAATTCGGCTAGAGATATGCCGCTCTTCCACTTAACCCAAAAAAATATAAAACAAAACTATACTATGCATGTTACATAATTATCAAATTAGTAAATACCCATAATCTAATAAATTAAGTGAAAATAAAAGAACGTAAAATGTTGAGCCAAGAAACACCAAAACAAAAAAAAAAAGATTATATTTTTATATACCTATGTAAATTACAATTCCATGTCACATAATTGAGAAAAAAAGAGAATAATGAAAGTTTGATAAATATTAGTGCAATAAAAAAAGAAAAAGAAATATAAAAAAATATATTACAAATATTTCAGGTTAGAATACAAGTTTTGTCTAATATTGTGGGTTTAATTTTTTCTTAAATAAATGATTTGGTAGTCTTAAATTTATCAGGAATCGAGTTGTATAATTTAAAAATGTTATAGCTAAAAGATTGCTTAAAATGGGTAGCGCAGTGTCTAGGTGGAATTATTTTATTACGGTGTCAAGTGTTAACATGGTGCAAATCACTGGATCTTATTAAATAAGTAAATGGGTGTTTTAGAAGAAATGATTTCATGATATAAAAAACAACTATGTAAAACGCTTCTCTCCTTCATAGTAAGCCATTTTAACTGTTTAAGTTTATGAGACACATGTTCATATTTTTCTATACCAAAAATAAATCTAATACAGGCGTTTTGCACTTGTTGAATTCTTATTTCATCAAATTTAGTGAGATAGTTATAATAAACAACATCGGCAAAGTTAAAGTAACTTAGGACTAGTGTATTACATAATAGAATTTTCATATTTTGATCCGAAATATAACCACTCCCATATATTAGTTTTAAATTACAATAAGCCTTTATTATACATTTACTTATATGAACGGAAAATCTTAGATTATGATCAATGTGCAGTCCTAAATTATTTTGCGGTATCCGAAACACTTAATTGTTAATTATTAATGCATATACTTAAATGTGTTAAACTTTCCTGACGTTGAAATTTTCCCCCAAATAACATTGCGGTAGATTTATTTGGATTAATCGTTAAGCAGTGGTTTTCAGAGGCATCTAGTAATGATGCTAAGTTATTATTGATTTTTAAACCAGCCTCATTAATATCGTTGCAATCAAAAGTAAAATAAATTTGATTGTCATCAGCATAATAGTGGGAAACATAGTGGTCGATATATGTATATAAGTTAACAGTATAAATTGTAAATAGCAATGGCCCCAGGATAGACCCCTGTGGAATCCCACTAGTAACCTGCGACGCTTCTGACAGATTGCTGTCAAGGAAGACGCGTTGTTGGCGGCCTGTCAAATAAGTTTTTATTATTATAACGGAATTTTCAGAGAAACCGAAATAGTGTAAAATTGCTAGAAGTAACCGATGATTAATTCTATCAAAAGCCTTTGAATAGTCAAATAAAATTAAGGCGGTAATTTTTTTATTATCAGTAGCTGATAGAATATCATCGGTTACATTTAGCAGAGCAGTTGTGCAACTATAATTCGGTCGAAATCCAGACTGAGTATCCTGGCATAATTTTAAATATATTTAAATGATCTCTTATTTGTGAGTTGTTCTAAGCAGCAGTTAATTATGTGCGTAATATACTGTATAATATAAGGACAACAATACACAATCATGGTTACATTTAAACAAACGGAGCCTGAGGCTCGAGTTTTAATTTTTGTTAAATAATTAAAAATCTCATCATTAGATGTTAATTTAAAATTAAAAGTTTCTATGTTGGCTTTTAAATTGTTACTGTAAAAATCCAAAGTGTTTTCATCTGGATCGATGAAGTTAATTGAGTTAATAAGGTAATCATTAATTAAGTTGACATCACATAAATGTTCCGGTATATTGGAGTTTTCCTGTTTATCATGCAGTTATTTTAAATCTTTCAAAAGAGTTTTGTAATTATTAGCATTTATTTTTGTTGCAAATACGGTTTCTTTAATTTTTTATAGTATTATTAGTAAAACTGCAAATCGTATCTGTGTATCATGGTCGTAGAGTACGGATGTACTTACTGTCGCCGGCATACACCTTGACTATGAAACTCTTTCTCCAGTCCAGTCTATTATTAGCTTTCGAGTTGTGTACACGTTAAGTCACTTGGGCATATTGCATATTATTTCAGTGTTTTTATTTTATTTGTTGTACTGTATTGTTGACATTAATTTTATTAATTTAATAATAAAGCATGGCAGACATACGCAGGGGTAGTAAACGGCCATTTGCTGACAAACTGAATAAATTTATAGGTGAATTCCCGCATTTACTCTATGATGGTGCTAAAATAATTTGTAAAGTGTGCGAGAAAGATTTGATGTGCTGGGATAAGCGTGATTGTGGACTTCACGTACATAGTGTACGCAAATAAAAACAATGGCGTGCCTTCGACAACACAGTTTATGTTTAATTTACTATTAATGCTGATTGCCTGTGATGTTCCGCTGCATATGCTCGATAAACAACCATTTCGAGAGTTCTGGAATAAATACAATGCCCAGGTGAAGTTACCAAGTCGCACAATGTTATGTAACTATCTACCAACTCTAAACGTAGACATGGTAAATAAGATGAAATGTGAATTAAAAAATACACGGCTGTGGTTATCTGTTGATGAGACAACAGATTTAAAAAAAAATCTATTTTAAATGTTATAGTACGAGTACTGGACCCACTTAAACCGACAGTTCCACTGTCGGTTTAAGTGAGCTAGCAAAAGACTAAGTCAGTGTACCAGCGAAACAATTACCAGGGTGGTGCTGGAGACGTTAGAAAAATTTGAACTGTCAAAAAAGTCAAGTGTTGATGTTTGTGACTGATGGCGCCGTGAAAATGCGTTCGGTAGGCCGTTTTTTTGCAGGAACAAGATTGTACGTTTATACATATTACGTGTAAAGTGCATGCTTTACATCTTGTGGCAGAAATGATTCGAAAAGGTTTTCCAGAGGTGGATGCATTAATAGTAAGTACAAAAAAGTGTTTCTTAAATCTCCTAAACGTCTCCGTGCATTTCATAACAAGTGTCTCGGTATTCCTGAACCACCACAGCTGATGGGGACACGTTGGGGAACATGGTTGCAGGTAGCTTTTCATTATGCTAAATATTTCCAACAAATAAAAGCTGTGATACTACAATTCAATCCAGATGAGGCTGCAGCTATTAAGAAAAGCCAGATAAAATTCGATGATATTTCCGTTTAAACAGCTTTAAAAACTATTGCGAAGAACTATAAACCATTACATGAAGGCATAAAAAAATTAGAAAACAGTGCGTTGTCGTTAGCGGAGTCACTGCAAATAGTGGACGAAGTAAATCTACTGCTGCACGCTATAGGTGACGCAACAAATGAGCGCGTTAAAGAAAAGTTCTCAAGTGTGTTAAATAAAGTCACCGGTTTTACCAAATTAAGACAAATATGATGGTGCAGCCACAGATCCGTTAAGTGCGTTCAAAGACTATTTTACGTATGCGTGTATTACATCAGTTGATGTTGAACGGTCGTTTTCAAAATATAAGAATATATTTTCACCAAAGCAAACATCACGCATGGAGACAACCATAGAAACATACCTGATGCTGCAAAATGGCTACACATCTTCTCCAGTTTGTGATAAGCAAGCTAGTTTATCGAGTTAGTTAAGATGGTAAGTTTTACATACATTGTTATAAATTGTAACAGTTTATTGTTTCTCGTATTAGTTAATTTCACGTACGCCACTGTCCCATGGAACATTTTTGACAGCCCTAATTATTAGTTAGATTTCTAACATTTTTATAATACAGACAATCATTATTGTTTTTTGTTTTTTTTTATGTTTTTGTGATGCCCGATTTTTAATGGTTATCATGTATTTTATAACATCGGTTATCCAGGGAGATGGTTTTTTAGATATCTGAGAAGTTACAAACGGTGCATGTTTGTCAAATAAATTTAAAATTGTGTTATTGAGTATTGCTAATTTCTCATCTAGATTAGCAATATAAAAAATATCATCTAAATTAGAGATTTGTAAGTCATTGTAGAAATCAAGGTAACTAAAATTTTTAAAACACCGATAAGTATGCAAAAACTGTGTCTCTGTGTAATTATCTGCGACTATTTTTGTAAATAACTAAGTTATGATCCGACATATTAGGCAGATCAATTACTAAACATTCACTTACGTTAATTTTCTCACTAATTAGTAACAAATCCAACAAAGTGGCACTTGTCGGACCAACACACGTAGGTTCATAAGTATAAGACCAAAGATCTCAAATAAATTATTTAATTTGTCATAACTGTTGCTACTAATATTTAAAAACTCTATATTGAAGTCCCCTCCACGATTAAATTATCAAATTTCAGTACTAAAATGCTTAAACATTCCCTCAAATATTTCAATATAGTCTACTAATGAGAATTTTGAGGGCAATATACAACACCAATACAAATTAACTATTTAATATCAAAGAATAGTGTTTATAGGAAGGCAATTTACTACATTAATTTTGTATTTTGATTTAATATCCCTATCTAATCTGAAAAGCTTGTAATTATTAAGACTTGCCAAATCATCATCGATATTATTGCTTAGCCAAGTTTCAACAATTAAAATTATATCCGGTTCGTACTGTACAATATGTTCCTTAAACTCTGCAAATTTATTTAATAATGACCGGATATCATATTGTATAACAATTAACTTAGTTTTTATTCTATTTGGCATCATACAAGTAATATAAAAAGGGTAGTATTAATTCCAACCTCAAATCTTTTATAGCGTTATAAAGAAAGTAACAGAAAATAGCATGGAAGTTACCTAAATAATAATAACAATGTCTTTGTTTAAATGTCTACATATATATTTTTAATGACATATATATATACATATATATATACATATATATATATATATATATATATATATATATATATATATATATATATATATGTATATATATATATACATATATATATACATATATATATATATATATATATATATATATATATATATATATATATATATATACATATATATATACATATATATATATATATACATATATATATATACCGGGTGAGTCACGAATTGCGCTCGCCCCGATATCTCCTAAAATATTTGGAATAGAAAATTGAAATTTCGAGGGCTTATTATACGACTAAAATGCCATCTTTTCAATAAAAAACCAAGTTTGGTGCACATCCGGTTTGACCGGAAATGCCCACAACTTTCGATTTTTAAATGAAACACCCTATATATTTTTACATTTTTTGGAATCTAGAGGAAGTTTTGAATACAATACATCCATTTTGGTCACTTTTTGATAAACATTAAAAATTTTATTAAAAAATCTATTTCTGAATCCAGAGTGCTGTGGTGCCCAAAATATATTTTAGTTGTGTGCTACGTTACTATAAAAAATAAAAAGAGCAATATGATTGTATTACTTAATTGTCTAGAGGCGTTTAGAAATTTTTTTAAATGTGATTTTTACCCACTAACTCGGTTTTTTTAAATGGGAAGTTAATCGTTCACCAACATTTTTAAATACCCCATTTTCATACGAATCTAATGATACCAAAATTTTGAAAATCCGCTCAGAAATATTTGATATTTCAGCCAAAATACAATGCAACCAAGCTTTTTAGAAACATGCGGCTAATAGATTAGTGGGCTTTGGAAACTAAAAGGACACATTTTTGTTTAAAAATCGGTAACCTAATAACATTGGAAAATTATAGAAACATAGCACACAAACTAAAATATATTTTAGGCACCACATACTCTGATTCAGAAATAGATTTCTTAATAAAATTTTTAATGTTTATCAAAAAGTGACCAAAATGGATGTATTGTATTCAAAATTTCCTCTAGATTCCAAAAATGTAAAAATATATAGGGTGTTTCATTTAAAAATCGAAAGTTGTGGACATTTCCGGTCAAACCGAATGTGCACCAAACTTTTTTATTGAAAAGATGGCATTTTAGTCGTATAATAAGCCCTTGAAATTTCAATTTTCTATTCCAAATATTTTAGGAGATATCGGGGCGGAGCGCAATTCGTGACTCACCCGGTATATATATGTATATATATATATATATATATATATATATATATATATATATATACATATATATATATATATATATATATATATATATATATATATATATACATATATATACATATATACATATATATACATATATATATATATATATATATATATATATATATATATATATATATATATATATATATATATATATATATATATATATATATATATATATATATATATATATATATATATATATATATATATATATATATATATATATATATATATATATATATATATATATATATATATATATATATATATATATATATATATATATATATATATATATATATATATATATATATATATATATATTTATATATATATATATATAATAAAGAAAGTAACAGAAAATAGCATGGAAGTTACTCTAAATAATAATAACAGAATGTCTTTGTTTAAATGTCTACATATATATTTTTAATGACATATATATATACATATATATATATATATATATATATATATATATATATATATATATATATATATATATATATATATATATATATATATATATATATATATATATATATATATATATATATATATATATATATATATATATATATATATATATATATATATATATATATATATATATATATATATATACATATATATATATATATATATATATATACATATATATATATATATATATATATATATATATATATATATATATATATATATATATATATGTATATATATATATATATATATATATATATATATATATATATATATATATATATATATATATATATATATATATATACATATATATATATATATATATATACATATATACATATATATATATATATATACATATATATATATATATATACATATATATATATATATATATATATATATATATATATATATATATATATATATATATATATATATATATATATATATATATATATATATATATATATATATATATATATATATATATATATATATATATATATATATATATATATATATATATATATATATATATATATATATATATATATATATTATATATATATATATATATATATATATATATATATATATATATATATATATATATATATATATATATATATATATATATATATATATATATATATATATATATTGCTTTTTTGTTTCTGTATTTCTGGCCTTTATTAATAATTTTTTAATTTCTTGCTTTACTAATTTACGTAAATTTTATTAGGTTCCTTAATTAAATCTGTATCTAAATTATTTGTTGAAAAATCTCGCTTAACTTTTTTTACATTTTAACATTTCATCTCTGTCACATTTTCTGAGAAAATTTGATACAAATTTTAGAATGCGAATTATTGCCCGAAGAGTGTTGCCGATAACAATTATCAATCATATTCATGTCCAAATTGAAACCTATCGCACTGGCTCTCAGCTGTACTGTCACTGCGACATTCTCTCATCTCGGTTCTGGTACACCAGTAACTTTTAAACAGTTCATATGAATAAATTTATCTGCTTCATAATTTAGTTTTTAATTCTTGATTTTGTTCTTCCAGAGATTTAAATTTAATTTCCAAATTTTCAGTAGATTGTCTTTAGCTTCGATTTTTTCTACATTTTCACTGATTGCATTCTGAATTTTTGAGAGTTCCTTTTGAAAATTTGTTAGTTTGTGATAGTATATCTTGCTTAGTCAACATTACATCAATTTTGTTAGATAAAACATTTATATGATCAGGGTCAATCGATACAGTTTCTGAGTAACATTAGGAGGATCACATGCTAATGTTTTTGATATACATGCTTTGACAACCATATATTAACGCCAGAGTTAAAAATACTTAGTTGGCTTTTGTTTATTCCTGCACAAGTACAGCATGATTCCGTCACACATAACTTGCATTTGAGTTTCCTTTTTGGTAGAATCCTAGTGTTACAAACTCCACAGCTCGACATGTTGATGACGACTGATTTTCATTCAACACAAAAAAGCACGAGGTAAATAGCTTTATTAATGGAACTAGTGTATCCACTTATTTTAATTAACGAATATCTAAATAAAACGTAAATAGATTGCTCCTACTAATTAACCACGAGGATTTAAGCACTCCACATGTACTGTCACTTAATTTACAAAATTTGTTTATCAAAAATTCCCATAGAAATCACCAATACTTTGAAAGCTGAATGAGAACATGTATCTATGAGTATAATGATTTTGGCTTACATATGGAGCCCCGGAGGACTCATATTTGAAAACGAATAATGGATCTGGTATACATATGGATCAGAGATGGAGGAAGGAGTATATGGACACAGATGTAAGGCTATCAAAAGCTGAAGTCAAACTCCCACCATCTTTCAGGCGGAAATTCACTCCATAAAAATTTGCAATCGATAATGCAATGAAATTGCCGATAGCCCTGCGAAGTAAAGGGCAGGATCATCATTAATCGGATCATAACCGATTTATGGAATATCTAAAAGACACAACAGGCGAGATCAGAAAATATGAAGAGAAACATACATCCTCATATTGGAAGTTAACTCCATGTCAAAGACAAGCGAAGAAGTTTATAAACTACTCGCAAGAAGGAGCTACTCGAACTGAGTAAACTAGAGTTAAGGATACTAACAGTCCTTCTCACAGGTTATTGCCCCCTGAGATACCATACAAAAAATGGGCAGTGCTGAAAGTGACATATGTCTCTTCTGTACAGATGAAGCGGAAACCGTGAACATCTAATTTGCTCATGCAAGGTCTTCATTTGCCAAAGGTTACGACATTTAGAGTAGGTATCCTCAACACTTGCCAAAGTGGAAATGATAGAAAGTTTTAGATTTCCTCAGAAGCTTAGAAATTGTTGGATTCACGTAGATATAAGGGTTATCACAAAAGATCTTTTTTTAGGTCGCAGTGAAGGGAGACAATTAGGGCCTTAACGATCCTCTCGCAGTCTAACCTAAGATAAGCCCTACGTTTTAATTTGCATGAGCAAATTGACGTCGTTTTTTAAATAAATTTAAATATTCATATTTTGTAAGTAAATATGAAATATGAACACCCTGTATAAACCGTAAAAGTGAAATTTTTTAATTGATATATTCCGCATTATGTGAGTCAGCCTGTAAGCGAAATTACGAATTCAAAAATCGTTTAGAATGACCCTACTTGACCCTACAAAATTTGATATAAACATAAAGAAGTTGTGCCATGAAAGATATTTTCCAGAGGGTTTATTGCTCGGGTAGATATAGGAGTGACCCGATGAGAAATGGCTACACGTTTGGACACGTCACAAAATATTACATGTACAATATGGCAGCGGCGTTGGGCGTTAGGGGAAATATACGTCGGTCCTTTGGATACCAGGTAGAATATAATAAATATGCTTTTATATTTTACAAACAAAAAAAGGAAATCTGTCTCTAGTCTATAGTTTCTATTTATGTAGAAGGTAAGAAGGTCTGGGTATATATTTTTTAAAAGGGATAAAGAGGGAATCTTGAAGAAAAATGTTGTTTTCATCTCTAATACTTTTCGCAATATTTCAAAGAATTCATATTTTTATTTTCATTAAAATCGGTTTAGTTAATTTCAAATAAAGGAGCTATGTTTTCATACACATATCAAACTATTTGAGACATCTGGATTTATTTAAGGTCCTGTTTGTTAAACTTCTTACCGATTTTCTACATGCTAACCTATATTGATTGCGTCATTTGATATTTTCTTACGTATAGTAGTGTAAAAATGTTAAGTAGTTTTGAGGTTATCAATATGGTAAACAAAAGTGCGATTAAGTGAAGGGAAAATAATACGGAGACTGATGGACGATGCTTGGCTTTGATGAACCCGAACTCAAGCAGAGATATATCAATTACCCAATGAAAGTCACTACCGCCTATTTCGCAATCAACGGTTAGCTGAATTAATGCAAATTTAGTAATTTAGGACACGTCAGAGATGTATCTCACACTGGTCGTTCTACGACCAGTGAAGATGTCCAACTTGATGTATTACTTGCTGCCCAAGAAAATCTGCATGGACTTGTCAGAAGTTATTTAAATTTTAATATTTCGAAAAGTACCGTTTCATGCAGTGAAGCATTATTCTTATAACGTGCACATAATGGAGGACGATTTTGACAGAAGACTACAATTTTGCGCAGAAATGTTTTTATTTATTTCATTTAGAAAACAGTCCGACATACATAACGTACACTAATAGGGATAAATACAGTTAATAAATAACATTATAGATAGATAGAAAGAAAAAACTGTCCTGGAGTGGGTTGGAACCTTTGATGTGAAGATAACAGTGACGTAGTTTTCCACGAAACACCAAAATACTATATACTGCACTCGACGCGCGTTTCGCCAACCAAGTTGGCATCATCTGAAGCTGATTAAAACTAAACTTATGCTAACAATCTACCCTATTTACACCTAAACTATTGCCATGGTTCACCGAACCGTGACTGTGACCGTTCGGTGAACCGTGACTCACTAACCCATAAATCGGGCTATTTGGGATAGGCCCTCTGTCACTATTCATACTATTTTTACACTTTATGATTCCCAAGCTTAAAAATGCATCCAGCTGTCTAGTATTTGTTACATTCCTAATTAATCTTAAATTGCTAATATGTATTTTATGGTTGTTCTCAAACGCATGTTGGGCAACACTAGACTTATCTGTTCTACCATATTTAAGATGGGCCATATGCTCTTTGAATCTAATTTGAATTGATCGTCTAGTCTGTCCAACATATTTTTGATTACAGTCCTTACAGCTAATTTCGTAAATCCCCGACTTTCGTTTGTTTCAATTTTGTCTTTTGGATTGCCCAAAAATTGTTGTCGTTTGTTTGCCGATGAATGAACCACTGTCATACCTACATCTTTAAAAATCGTACAAAATTCCTCGATCTTTCAAAATGAAAGAGAAAATTCGAAATTTGTATCGATTCCATTCGATCCTCGATTCACCCGTGGTATTGGTAAGATTTTTAAAGATGTAGGTATGACAGTGGTTCATTCATAGGGAAACAAACTACAACAACTTTTAGGCAATCCAAAAGACAAAATTGAAACAAATTAAAGGTCGGGTATTTACGAAATTAGCCTGTAAGGACTGTAATTAAAAATATGTTGGACAGACTATACGATCAATTCAAATTAGAATCAAAGAGCATATGGCCCATCTCAAATATGGTAGAACAGATAAATCTAGTGTTGTCCAACATGCGTTTGAGAACAACCATAAAATAGATATTAGCAATTTAAGATTAATTAGGAATGTAACAAATACTAGACAGCTGGATGCATTTGAAAGCTTGGAAATCATAAAGTGTAAAAATAGTATGAATAGTGACAGAGGGCCTATCCCAAATAGCCCGCTTTATTGGTTAGTGAGTCACGGTTCACTGAACGGTCACAGTTATGGTTCGGTGAATCGTGACAATAGTTTAGGTATAAATAGGGGTAGATTGTTAGCATAAGTTTAATTTTAATATTCTCCAGATGATTCCAACTTGGTTGGCGAAATGCGCGTCGAGTACAGTATATAGAGTTTTGATGTTTCGTGGAAAATTAAGTCAGTGTTAGAAAAAACTGCAACTTTAATTAATTAAAAGTATGAATATAACTAATGATATTTAAGATATATTAAACATGTCAATAGAATATGAGGTTAAAGTTGTTGCACATTGAATAAATTGGTGACCTTAACATGGTATTTGTTTTTGCCGGTGCCATGTAAAAATGTTTATAATTGGTAGAAATGAAGCTGGGAAATCGAAAATTGAGTTGAGAAAGTAGCTCGGAGAAATTAGTTTGGTTATGCAATAATTTATAAAGACAAATTTAATTATAAACAATGCTTCTTGACTAAAAAGAAATTTAAATTCTGATAACGAAATTATATGATGAAACCCCTGGGGATCAATTTTTTAAAATACAGCAATTTAAGGAATTTATTTATATCCATCTGATAAAATAGTGACCACACCAAACATGCATATTCAAGCTGCGATCTAACGTATGCAAAGAAGAAGGCTTTCAAAAAAATCTATATTTGTAAGGTCCCAGTGAACGCATAACCAAAGATGTAATATTATTTATATGTTTATCAAACATAAGTTTGTAATGAAATGTCACACCCAAGTCTAAAACATATTCAATCTCTGCAGTTTAGTAGATGCAAGGGAATACTCCTATGCTATAAAGTTTTTTATTTGGTGAATGTAATAATTTTGCATATATTAAAATTTAATTTGCTTGTGGTGCACTAGTCCACCAAGCAATTATGGTTCTCATGTAGCAGAATGCAATCTTGTAAACTAGTAATTTTTACAACTAAATTGAGATTATCCGCATAAAAGAGAGATTTTACGTAAAACTATTATACAAGTCATTAATACAAATTATAAACAATAAGAGCCCCAGAGTGGATCAGTGTGGGACACCAGATGTAGCAATAACTTTAGAAGTTTTGAAATCTATGTACTACGTACTGATACCTATTTGATAAATAGGAGCGAAAAAATGACACCATTATGGCAGTACATCCCATACCCTTCAACTTATATAGAATATAATTATGATCGACTTTGTCAGAGGCCTGTATATATTGCATGTACTTGTAGTTGTATATCTATGAACTTTTGGAAATATGGTAGTCATATCCAGATTTTGTTTAAAATGTTATTTTTTACGACAAACAGAATTTACGGTGTTGGGCGATAAAGAATCCACATAACACACAATGAATAATGCTGCAAAATTTGTTGCTAAAATTGTATATTTGGTCGGATCTGAGGATAAAAAAGAACGGAAAACAACGAAAAATGTCGGTGAGAGTTGAGTGTTAACTGTTATTTATTATGAAAATTAAGGTAAGGATATTACCCCCTTGCGATTTTGTACAGAACAATAAAATGTAAGATAATTTTTTACTGAAGCATCTTAAAACAAAGGTTTATTTTTCATAGCATAGGATTAATATTCATAATTTATTAATCATATTTTAAAGTACATTTTAAGACTTTAATATCTCTGGAAAAGTTTGCTTTATTTACTGAGAATTTTATATGGCAATTTTAGCGGTTCTTTTTTTACTTCTTTTATTAACACGTACAAAAATAAAACATAAAAGTTTTTCATGTTAAGTAATAAACATTTCACCAAATATGAACTACATTATAAATGCATATTTTGCTTCAAAATAGAGCAAAATAAGGATATATACATTTCTTGGTATTTTAAACAAATTAGTTGGCACATTTGTTTATATTTGATATCAATAATATCTTCTGATCAGATATTACCAGTGGTCAGAACCAAGACCGAGATTGGTAAATTAATTTATTTTGCATTGCAAGAAATTATGTATAATAATAATAATAATAATAGTAATAATAAGAATACACGCGAGCCATTGGTATGGAGTTCGGGTTGGACAAATGTGCAGTCGCCCACCTCAAGAGAGGACGATGCGGGGAATTTCCTGAAGATGCGCAGTTCGCAGGTGGAAGCATCCTAAGACATCTGGATGCCGGAGAGACCTATACATATCTGGGTGTACAACAAAGGCACATCCAGGATGTAACACAAATAAAGGATTCTCTCCGCGGCAAGTACAGACACCGCCTCCGAAAGATTTGGTCTTCCGAACTTTCGGGGAAGAACAAGGTGTCTGCAACTAATATGCTTGCCGTTCCGGTCCTGCTCTACTCCTTCGGAGTAGTAAAGTGGACGGTAGATGAGCTGCGTGAATTAGACAGAGATACCTGCAAGATGATGAATATTCACAGAAGTATTCATCCTAGATCGTCCGTTCCTCGTGTGTACCTCCCACGTCAACGGGGGGCCGAGGACTCTTGAGCCTGGAGTGTACGCATGGCAGAGTAGTACTGAGTATGGCATGTAACATCATCAGGAGCTCAGATCCCCACTTGTAGTTTGCAAAACATCACGAAACTGTAGGAGTGGGAGCTGGATTGTTCAAGGCAGCAAAAAGAGCCACAGATGAACTCGGTCTCACATTTGACATCAGACGAGGAGGCCAGCGAGGTGCCGAACAGGAAAAACTGTTTCAGCAGCATGTCCATAAACCCCAGCATGGTGTCTTCTATAAGAATATAGAAACGCTGGGTTTATCGATCAGGCTAACATTCGCCTTTTTAAGATCAGCCGGGCTTAAGTCAGAAACCGAGGGATTCATTATGGCCTGCCAGGATGGTGTTATCAAAACCTTGGTCTACCGTAGCCGCGTGTGGCGTGTAGAGGTTCCTAAAATCAACTGCAGAACCTGTGGTCAGGCGCCGGAATTGCTCATGCACTTACTATCTGCATACCCCATATATGCGATTTTAGCCTACATCCACCGATATAACGCGGCGTTACGAGTGTTATACTACAATCTAAGGCACTCGTACGGGGTAGACCAGAGACCAGTGCTGCCTTACGTCCCCGAAGATATTGAGCACGTGGTCGAGAACGAGAAATGCCGGATTTACTGGAACTACTCGTTCCCGACAGTCAGGCTAATCCAAGCCAACAAGCCTGACATAGTCCTCCTCGACCATCAACTCAAGGTGATGTATGTCATCGAGTTCTCGGCACCTGCGAAGAAATACATCACCTTGAAGGAGGAGGAGAAACGGACCAAATACCGCGATCTCCGGTATGAGCTCCAAGTGCTGTACCCAGGCTACTCAATCAAAATGGTCGTCCTAATAATCGGAGGGATAAAGCCTTCGCTGCTTTCGGAACTGAAGACCATATTGGCCTGCCACAAATCAGCCTAGTGGCTGGTAGGCTAAATGCAGAAGACGGTCATTCTGGATTCTCTCCGTCTGCTTAGGGCACACGATTCCGAAATCTACAATCACTAACCCTGCAGGATGTGGGGAGTGGCTGTGGTTAATGTACTGGCGCGACTCCCGTGAGGCCTCGGAGGCCACGGGAGGACTATCCAGCGTCGGGTAACCGAAATAATAATAATAATAATAATAATAATAATAATAATAAGTCGTCCACCTCAAGAGAGGACGATGCGGGGAATTCCCTGAAGATGCGCAGCTCGCAGACGGAAGCATCCTACGACATCTGGATGCCGGAGAGACCTATACATACCTGGGTGTGCAACAAAGGCACATCCAAGATGTAACACAAATAAAGGATTCTCTCCGCGGCAAGTACAGACACCGCCTCCGAAAGATTTGGTCTTCCGAACTTTCGGGGAAGAACAAGGTGTCTGCAACTAATATGCTTGCCGTTCCGATTCTGCTCTACTCCTTCGGAGTAGTAAAGTGGAGGGTAGATGAGCTGCGCCAATTAGACAGAGATACCCGCAAGATGATGAATATTCATAGAAGTATTCATCCTAGATCGTCCGTTCCTCGTGTGTACCTCCCACGTCAACGGGGGGGCCGAGGACTCTTGAGCCTGGAGTGTACGCATGGCAGAGTAGTACTGAGTATGGCATGTAACATACTCAGGAGCTCAGATCCCCTCTTGCGGTTCGTAAAACATCACGAAACTGTAGGAGTGGGAGCAGGATTGTTCAAGGCAGCAAAAAGAGCCGCAGATGAAGTCAGTCTCGCATTTGACATCAGGCGAGGAGGCCGGCGAGGTGCTGATGTTGAGTCAGTCACCGAACTTCAGCCAAATCGTCTGAAAGCCCGAATTAGAGCTGCCGAACAGGAAAATCTGTTTCGGCAGCACGTCGATAAACCCCAGCATGGTGTCTTCTATAAGAACATCGAAACACTGGGTTTATCGACCAGGCTGACCTTCGCCTTTCTAAGGTCAGCAGGGCTTAAGTCGGAGACCGAGGGATTCATTATGGCCTGCCAAGATGGTGTTATCAACACCTTGGTCTACCGTAGCCGCGTGTGGCGTGTAGAGGTTCCTGATATCAACTGCAGGACCTGCCATCAGGCGCCGGAATCGCTCATGCACTTACTTTCTGCATGTCCCATATATGCGATTTCGGCCTACATCCACCGACATAACGCGGCTTTACGAGTGCTATACTACCATCTAAGGCACTCGTACGGGGTAGACCAGACACCAGTGCTGCCTTACGTCCCCGGAGATATTGAGTCCGTTGTCGAGAACGAGAAATGCCGGATTTACTGGAACTACTCGTTCCCGACTGTCAGGCTAATCCAAGCCAACAAGCCTGACATAGTCCTCCTCGACCATCAACTCAAGGTGATGTATGTTATCGAGTTCTCGGCACCTGCTGAGAAAAACATCACCTTGAAGGAGGAGGAGAAACGGACCAAATATCGCGATCTCCGGTACGAGCTCCAAGTGCTGTACCCAGGCTACTCGGTCAAAATGGTCGTCCTTATTATCGGTGTACTCGGAGGGATAAAGCCTACGCTGCTCTCGGAACTGAAGATCATACCGGCCTGCCAAAAACCAGCCGAGTGGCTGGCGGGTCAAATGCAGAAGGCGGTCATTCTGGGTTCTCTCCGTCTACTTAGGGCACACGATTCTGGTATCTACAGTCACTAACCCTGCGGGATGCGGGGAGTGGCTGTAGTTGATGCGCCGGCGCGACTCCCGTGAGGCGTCGGAGGCCACGGGAGGACTGACCGGCATCGGGAAACCGAAAAAAAAAAAAAAAAAAAAAAAAAAAAAAAAAAAAAAAAAAAATTACAAGTGATATACTACCATCTAAGGCACTCGTACAGGGTAGACCAGACACCAAAGAAGAGTCAGGATCAAGAATCATGAGATCTATCAAACCAATACTCGGCATATCCTATAAGTATTGCCAAAATGGCTATCCTAACCTTGGCTGAATGGAAAACTCTCCAGTATTGGCAAAAGTTACCAGGAGTAGTTCAATCGAAGGCATTTATAAAATATTCTTTGAAATCAAGAGCTAAGAAACTTTTAGAGTTAAACAGGGTAAACCTGAAGACCCTAACAGTCCTTTATACTGGGCACTGCCGACTAAATTATCATCTGTATAAACTCGGCTTGGCGGAAAACGTCGAGTGCTACCTATACCTGAAGGATGATGAGAAGACAGACCACGTCTTATGCATCTGTCTCGCTATGGAGAGGATCCGATTCTTGGCTAAAAGCAACTGCTATCAGAGAACCTGAACCCACTCTCACCCAGTTTAAGTTATCAGTTTCATTTAAAGACTGAAATTATTGGGTGAAATATAATTAGGAGTGAGCCACAATAGGCCTGCTAATAACCGCAGTGGGGATCTCACAAGGAGACACTCACAAGAAACCTAACTTAATTGTTAAAATATTGATGACGATTTTTTGCTAAACAATTTGACTTAGAAGGAGTATCAAATGATTAACATTTCGTCATAAATCGACAACAATATGTGCCTCAAAATTAATACTGAGTTGGTGCTCCACCCAATCTAATACATTCCTCAACAATGAATTAGGAGGTCGATGTGTTTTTGTAAGGCATTGTATCCCAAGCTATCCAAACATCTTATCATAAGCGCTGGAGATCCATCGGTAGGACCTAGCCGTCTGCTTATCATGTCTCATACATGTTTGTGGTTATGACAGACGAATAATGATAGGGGTCTGGCATTATCCTGTTGGAAAGTAGGGATTTCCAATATCAAGACAGAGTAACGCAACGGGTTCCAGGACCATGTGAATACAATTTTGTGCATTCATGTTCTTTTCTAAGGACGACTAAAAGGGACCTACTTCCATATGCCATTGTGCACCTCAGGTATATATTGTCTCTCGTTCCACGAAAAATTGATTATCTTACCTTTCTCCACATCTACGGAAAATTCCTCGGCGCCCAAAAAACAGAAACAGGACCACACTATCCCATTCCATTGCTTCTCTCAAATCTTACTTCTCGATGACTCGGTGTCAGTGACAAAATGAGGCAAATTAATGTGGTAACGGTTCCATGGCCGGCACGGTCACCCGATCTGTCTCCGATCGAATGTGTCTAGGATATGACTAGTAGAAGAGTGGGACATTTACCCCATCCCCGGATAATTTGAATGATCTTGTGGGATGAGATAGTGCGAGCAGACATTGATCATCTCATTGACATCATGCTATTGAATGAGTGAGTGTATTGGAAATCATGATGTGCCCATTCATTTCAATCACTTTAATGTCATATCGGGGGACAACTTTGATGAAAATTCCATTAAAATTTCTCAGCGAAATAATAGTGTTGCATTTTTAATCAAAACAATATGTTTAATATTGTGCTTTAAAATAGAAATATAAAATTCTACTATGATTTTAAACTGTTTTTAATTAATTTTGTTAACCGCGGGGGTGTCGATATTGCAATGATACGTATAGATATGTGTACCTATTTAATTTTTTATATTTAAAATGTTCTCTTATATTTTGTTAAAATGTACCTGCTAATCAACAATTTGTTTCCTATTTATAGTACAAATACAAACAAAACGTGATTCACAATCATTTAATTTACAACTGTTTAATTATTTCTGGTATTTTAATGTGAAATGGTAGTTCAACAATTTTTTATTAATTATAATAATTTTTATTGATATTTAATTAATTATAAACAGTAAATTTTTTGGTAGATTTTGAAAGTATATAGAGAAATTTACGACAATTTTATTGCTCAAAACAAATGTTGTTTGTAGTTGTTACTTCTTTGTTTTTCAGATACAGGATGTCCCAACCAAAAGTAGGCACCCTGAATAACTTTGGATATAAAATTTTTTGAAAAATTGGTGAAACACGTCGACCTTGTTTCCAAGGGGGACATATTTTAATGTAATACTTGTATACCTATCATCATCGCTCTACCCTACACTGTCACACCATCAAGAAATCCAAATGGCAAAGGGGGTCGAGTGACATAACTTTTGAAAGGTCTTTCAATTCTCTACATAACTGTGTATTTTTTTAAACTTTTATCGATTCGTTCCTGAAAAATAATTGTTTCATTATTTTAGATTCGGGAAATAAAAATAAAAGAAGCAGTTTAAATTATCGTATGTATTGTTCAAAATGACCCCCACTGACTTCCATACAATAGTATAATCTGTCTTGAAATTCTGTACGGACATTTCTGAACACATCTGGAGTCAATAAACGGCACTCTCGAACAATTCTTTCACGTAATTCTTCCAGAGATGCGGATTTTGTTTCAAATACCTTCGATTTCAAATGTCCCCACAGAAAGAAATCCAAGGGAGTTAAATCGGGTGACCTAGCGGGCCACTCCATAGGACCTATTCTTCCAATCCATCACTCAGGAAACCGATTATTCAAAAATTGACGGACTGCTATAGCAAAATGTGGGGGTGCCCCATCCTGTTGAAAAAACTGTTCACCCTCTAAAAGATTATTGTCTTCTTCGAGGATTTGGGTAATCATTGGGTCGATGTTATTTTCTAACAGATCGAGGTACCCTTCGCCATTTAAATTGTCAGGAATAAAAAACGGCCCGACAATGTGATCCCCTAAGATGCCAGCCCAAACATTTAACTTCTGAGGCCTTTGGGTATGAGTTTCCATGAACAAATGTGGATTGGTTTCACTCCAATACCTACAATTGTGCCTGTTTACCTCTCCATTTAACTGAAATGTCGATTCATCAGAAAAACACGTATTGTACAGTAGATTGGCATTACCGTATAATTGTTCACTAACAATCTCACAGAATTCAAGCTGACGATCGGGATCATCTTCGTTTAATTCGTGTACCAATTTAAATTTATATGGATAAAATTTGTGGGCCTTTACAATTCGATGAACACTGCTTCGTGATACACCGGAAGTCTCAGCTAATTTCCTGATCGATTGAGTATTTTCCATCTGCAAATGACCCAGAACTGCCACTTCGACTGCTTCATTCCTAATCGGTAGCTGAGGTTCATGCTTTTTGTTTCCTACAGAACCTGTTTCCATAAATTTTGTCAATAATTGTAAAACATGCTGAGAACCAACCCTTCTATCTGGGTGATTTCTACTGAATATGCGCTCCGTAGCTCTAGCACAATTATCGTTTTTAAAATAAATGCTGACAATTTCTATTCTCTCCTGAAGGGTATAAACCATTTTGAGAACTCACTCTGGTAAAATGTATCTCGATTTAAAATTGGTTGTGAACAAATTCATGTTCAAGAACAATCAAATACTTATGAGTCTTTTATTATTCTAAAATTAAACGGACAAGGAAAGTGTTTCTTGTCGAAAAAACTCGTGTTGATTTGAGAGAACTAAAAAATGTAGTTTTTTTATAAATTCTAATACCCAGTATTTTAGATTTTTTAAACGATTTCGATTGTCTGTAATCATCAAAAGTAAAATTATTTTCCTTAAGAACGATTCGATAAATTAAAAAAAAAAAATACACAGTTAGGTACGGAATTGAAAGACTTTTCAAAAGATGTATCACTTGACCCCACTTGCCATTTGAATTGTTTGAGGGGGTGCCGAATAGGGTAGAGGGATGATGATAGGTATACAAGTATGACATTAAAATATGTCCCCCTTGGAAGCAAGGTCAACGTGTTCCAACAATTTTTCACAAATTTTTTATCTTGAAAGTTATTCAGGGTGCCTACTTTTGGTTGGGACACCCTGTATATCGTTTAATATTGTGTAAATTGTGCGTGATATCGCGTTAAATCTATATTAAAACAATCATTTTGTATATAAATAATTTTAGATGGTCTAGAAATTGGTATGTTATTTTTGAAATCCCACAAGTTATAAAATGGGATAAATAATAATATATATAATAATATAATAACACCACATGAAATTACAACCCCTTTATCTCTGAAGGTCTGGAATGACCTTGTGTGGGAGAGGGCTACACATTTAGAGACAATGGACACACACCCAATATCCGAGTACACTATGATTAATCTCTCTCACAGGAAAATCCCAGTTCCTCGACCGGGAATCGAACCCGGAACCACGAGGTTTCGAGGCAAGTACGTTACCTCTAGACCACGGAGCCATATATTAATAACTGAAGGTTAACCTTGTTTCTTAAATATTGATATGTGTTCAACTGATTTCGAAATAAATGAAATCCAAATAACATAAATTAAAAATGACACGTTTTATTAAAAATTGGGAGGAAAAAATATTAATGTTAATATATACAGAGCTTCTTATAAATTTTATTAGTTCTTGAAAAGAATGGATAATAATTATTGTTTAAAATTTATTTCCGTTTTATTAGATCTCATTATAGTAACAAAGTTAACAAATCAAAACAGAGCAAAGCAAAGCTAAAGAAATATGTTTCGTTGTCTTCAAACAGTGCTGAAATTCAATCTGTGTGTATTAGAGCGGCCGGGTGAATCTATAGAATTAATTAGATATACGGTTCATTACGAAGGTGGCTTAAATTCGAGGAATTTCTATTATCAATGGACATTGCAGGTTGAATTGGATCTGATGCGAGTTTGTCCAAATTATATTGAGAATAACTGCATTTGCATCATATTTGAAATACCCAACATGTTTAAAATTTTCACGCCAGCAAGAATTGCGCCAATAAATAACCCAACTTCGCCTTCTATTGCTCTTTTATAATGTCTTTGTGATTAATACTAGTATATAGAATTTTCAATTGCGCTTAAAGGCCTCGAAAAAAAATTTAACAAATGAAAACGATATTTATTAGCAAAAAAATATGAAAAATGTCTGTTCGTATTTTTATTATTGGCATATTATTTGTTTTTAATATACACGGTGGGGTAAAATTCTTGAACTAGATACAAATAACTGCAATATAATAATTAGAAATAAATATGGAAACAGGATATTTATAAATGTAGAAAATTAAAAGGTTGTATAAAATAATTTAAAATTAAGGGACTCTATAGTTTATAATAGAGTCTGAACCACTTTTTAGGCATAACTGATTTAAACATTATTTATCATTAAGAAATGAAGCTTGGGCTCATGCAGCTGATTTCTTGTTTTTTCTTGTTTGTCTCAATATTTTCTATTAGCTTAGTGTAAAACAAAATTATACGTTCTTCCACCCTGTATAATTTTTTTCAATAGCATCGCCCAATTCTCTTTTCCCGATATATTCACTCTATAAGGTCATTTATTCAGCTATTTTCATGTATATCTGGTATTCGGTTAATGTAAAGGAGTATAGTGTACCACACAAGAAGAAGAAAGAAGAAGAAAGAAGAAGAAAAACAGTAAGAAGTTAAAAAGATCATAGCGTCTGGAGATTAATTGAATTAGGACATAAGTTAAGGTGATTTTGTTATAACGTCGCAACTAGATTGCCATCCGCTGTCTATAAACAACTTCAATTCATAAACCACTTTTTTCTTCTTATGTCTTTTGTTGGACTATACTTACAGTTAATTTTTTAATGGAATTAGAATAAGGTGTGATAAATCCAGACATCATGACCACGTGTCAACACGTGTTTGAGCCACGACATAATAGTGTGAACATCTTTGTTTAGAGCAGTGATCAGTAAGGCTGTCGAAAATGTTCCGTGGGACAGTGGCGTACGCGAAATTAACTCATACGAGAAGCAGTGAACTGTTACAATTTATAACAATGTATGTAAAACTTACCCTCTCAACTAGCTTGATAAACTAGCTTGCTTATCACAAACTGGAGAAGATGTGTAGCTATTTTGCAGCATCAGGTATGTTTCTATGGTTGTCTCCGTGAGTGATGTTCGCTAAAATAGTCTTTGAACGCACTTAACAGATCTGGGACTGCACCATCACATATTTGTCTTAATTTGGTAAAACCGGTGTCTTTATTTAACACACTTGCAAACTTTTCTTTAACGCGCTCATTTGTTGCGTCACCTATATCGTGTAGCAGTAGATTTACTTCGTCCACTATTTGCAGTGACTCCGCTAACGACAACGCACTGTTTACTAATTTCTTTATGCTTTCATGTAATGGTTTATAGTTCTTCGCAATATTTTTTAAAACTGTTTCAACGGTAATATCTTCGAATTTTGTATGGCTTTCCTTAATAGCTGCAGCCTCATCTGGATTGAATTGAAGTATCACAGCTTTTATTTGTTGAAAATATTCAGCACAATAAAATGCTGCCTGCAACCATGTTCCCCAACGTGTAAGAATCGGATGTGGTGGTTCAGGAATACCGGGACACTTGCTATGAAATGCACGGAAACGTTTAGGAGATTTAAGAAATACTTTTCTTGTACTTGCTATTAGTGCATCCACCTCTGGAAAACCTTTTGGAATAGTTTCTGCCACAAGATGTAAAGCATGCACTTTACACGTAACATGTATAAACGTACAACCTTGTTCTTGCAAAGAACGGCCTACCGAACGCATTGTCACGACGCCATCAGTCACAAACATCAACACTTGACTTTTTGACAGTTCAAATTTTCCTAACGTCTCCAGCACCACCCTGGTAATTGTTTCGCTAGTACACTGACTTAGTCTTTTGCTAGCTAGTAACAGTGGAACTGTCGGTTTAAGAGTGTCCAGTACTCGTACTATAACATTTAAAATAGAATTTTTTTTACAATCTGTTGTCTCATCAACAGATAACCACAGCCGTGTATTTTTTAATTCACATTTAATCTTATTTACCATGTCTACGGGTACAGTTGGTAGATGGTTACATAACGTTGTGCGACTTGGTAACTTCATCTGGGCATTGTATTTATTCCAGAACTCTCGAAATGATTGTTTATCTAGTATGTGCAGCGGAACATCACAGGCAATCAGCATTAATAGTAAATCAAACATAAACTGTGTTGTCGAAGGCACACCATTTTTTTATTTTTATAGTGTACACTATTTACGTGATGTCCACAATCACGCTTATCCCAGCACATCAAATCTTTCTCGCACACTTTAAAAATTATTTTAGCACCATCATAGAATAAATCTGGGAATTCACCTATGAATTTATTCACTTTGTCAGCAAATGGCCGTTTTCTACCCGTATGTCTGCCATGCTTTATTATTAAATTAGTATCAACAATACAGTACAACAAATAAAATAAAAACACCAAAAACAATATGCAATACGCCCAAGTGACTTAACGTGTATACAACTCGAAAGCTAATAATAGTCTGGACTGGAGAAACAGTTTCGCGGTCAAGGTGAATGCCGGCGACAGTAAGTACATCTGTGCTCTATGACCATGATACACAGAAACGATTTGCAGCTTTAGTGATCAGTGCGAATGTGAACTCAGTGTAAAACGTATAACGTTATTTTCGTACTTTTTCTCACTAACCTGTAACATCTCTTAAAATTCTATCTCAAAAGTAAATTCGATTATATTTAATAAGCTAAAGCACAAATGTCTTCTATGAGTATATCTGGTTGCACTTCTACGGCAAATTTGATTTATTTGAAATATCAAACGCATGGCGCTAGCCTCGAGGTCCGTACTCCTTTACGGACCTCACGCTAGCCTAGCATAGCATACGTTATTACATATGATTTGAACGAAACAACTACTCAGCGGGCAAATACCCCGACCTGCATTGGACTATACCTTCAAATCATGGTAAATCGGTAGCCAATATCATTTGTCAATTCCTAACCAGACATAGACCGGTTTCGAACTTATTAGTTCTCCTCAGTATGCCATAGGTTATGGAACAGACAAATGTAGTGGCCAACCTGCGAGTCATATACTGACTAAAGTAAATTGAGTAGTGGTGAGAGGTATGTGAAACTTCTCATATGGTCCAAATGCTACTATCCGATCGACATCATAGGTGTCTCTGTGACGGATAGCGACTTGCTCTCGGTACTTGCTTCGCAAGTCGCTCTCCGCGGGTGGTGCTGGAGACGATAGAAAAATTTTACCTGTTAAAAAGTGTTGGTGTTTGTGACCAATGGTGCCACAACAATGTGTTTAGTAGGCCGTTCTCTTCAAGAACACGGTTGTAAGTTAATACATATTACGTGTAAAAGTGCATGCTTTACACCTTGTGGCAGAAACTATTCGACAAGGTTTTCCAGAGGTAGATGCATTAATAGCAAGTACTAAAAAAGTGTATCTTAAATCTCCTAAACGTCTACGCGCATTTCATAGCAAGTGTCCCGGTATTCCCGAACCACCACAGCCGATTCTTACATGTTGGGGAACATGGTTGGAGGTAGCATTTTATTATGCTGAATATTTACAATAAATAAAAGCTGTGATTCTACAATTCAATCCAGACGAGGCTGCAGCTATTAAGGGAAGCCAGAGAAAATTGAAGATGTTTCTGTTGAAACAGCTTTAAAAAACTATTCACAAGAATTATAAAGGATTACATGACGCCATACAAAACTTACAAAACAGTGCGTTGTCGTTAGCGGAGTCACTGCAAATAGTGGACGAAGTAAATCGACTGCTACACTCTATAGGTGACGCAAGAAATGAGCCCGTTGGAGAAAGTTCGCACATGTGTTAAAGCAAGACACCGGTTTCACCAAATTTGTGATGGTACATTTGCAGATCCGTTAAGTGAGTTCAAAGACCATTTTAAGTATGCTTGTATTACATCAATAGATGTCGAACGGTCGTTCTCAAAATATGAGCATATTTTTTCACCACGTCGAACATTACTCTCAGAGACAACCATAGAAACATACATGATGCTGCAGAGTTTTTACACATCTTTTTCAGTTTGTGATAACCAAACTAGTTAAGAGGGTAAGTTGTGCATACATTGTTATAAATTGTAACAGTTTATTGTTTTCATTGCTAGTTAATTTCTTTTCTTACACTTATTATGGTGCGTACGCCTATGTCCTGCGGCGCGTTTTTGCCAACTGTAGTAATAACTTCTACTTATATAAATACTAAAATGTTTTCAGATAATCTCTTTGCTGTGGTTCTGAATTTTAATTATACCAATAGGAAAAACAGTTTCTCATTATTTTCCCACAGTGAAACCACAATATTGTAATTTTTCTTAGTTTTTGGACAAAACTGAGTGGCGCCTAACACTAAGGTAAATTTCTAGACAAAAAAAAAGAATTTAATTATATTCCTAACCCCGTCCCAGTGCCACCAGGTGAAGAGCTGCCCTTTTGCATGTTGAAGTTGAGAAAGCGTTACAAATGTATCCGACATGTGTTTAAATATCAATAACGATGATATCAAAACATTTTAAAAATTGTCAAATAGGTGGATGACTTAAAGTTTTCGATCTATTTTGCGACCGTCATTAGACAAAGTCATAGAGCTGTGTGAGTATCGAGATTACATGTTTCAGCCCCATCCGATCTCTTAGAATAAGAGCTGGTGGAAAATTTTAGGAAGGTTCTTGATAAAAGCAAAAACTTAGTACTATAATATTTCTACTTTACCTGATGACGGTATCAATGGCCTGCCAGCTTCTTAGCAGTTACTTTGCGACATATGAATTTTGCAAATTGCAATTTTTTTATGTGCAACAAAGGTTCTTGATAAAAGCTAAAATTTGAATAATATATATATATATATATATATATATATATATATATATATATATATATATATATATATATATATATATATATATATATATATATATATATATATATATATATATATATATATATGAAATTTGTTGTCTTTTTAGTTGTAAAAAAAATTGGGAGGCGTCTCTGCCGGTTTTAAATAGGTAGCAGGCGTGTGTAAAGTTGTATTCAAAAAATGTCTTGGAAAGGCTTTTGATAAAACTTGAAATTCATACGGTACGTTTCATATACTCTCTATAATGTATTTGCAACATGGCAGGCCAATTGAATGGTTTTAACTACCTGTCAGACGACGAAATAGCTATTTGTATAACAAGGGAGGTATGTGTAACATTTCGTCTCCTGGATGAAGTAAACATCCAAGGGACAAAATGTCACTTTCCTCCCCTGATTTTTGCTACAACCTCTAATAAAAGAAACGGGTCAAAGGGAAATAACATTTCTGTAATGTACTCGATTGGCATTAGGACAGCTTTAATAGTAATTTAAAATGTAAGTGAGCCGTGGAATGTTAAAATACCAATTTCAAAGATGGTGACAAAACATTGTAAATCATAACAACAATTGAAATATTAATTATAATTATGTTTCTAAAATGAGCTGTGTGTTTAAAATTAATAAAACATTATAACACCATATAATGAAATTATTTACCTTAATTATATTTAGCTCTAAGACTATAACAGTTATAACATAACATAATAAGTACAAGTGTGTGTGTGCTTGAGTGTGTAAGTTTGAGTGTGTGTGTGTTTGAGTGTGTTTGTTTGCGTTTGTCTGATTGTGTGTATTTCAGTTTGTGTATTTGAGTGTGTGTTTGAGTGTGTGTGTTTGAATGTGTGTATTTGAGTGTGTGTGTTTAAGTGTGTGTGTGCTTGAGTGTGTAAGTTTGACTGTGTGTTTGAGTGTGTGTTTGTTTGCGTGTTACTGATTGTGTGTGTTTGAGTGTGTGTGTGTGTGTGTGTGTGTGTGTGTGTGTGTGTGTGTGTGTGTGTGTGTGTGTGTGTGTGTGTGTGTATGTGTTTGAGTGTGAGTTTGTGTGTGTGTCTTTGGGTGTGTGCTTGTATGTGTTTGAGTGTGTGTGTTTGAGTGTGTATGTTTGAGTGTGTGTTTGAGTGTGTTTGAGTGTGTTTGGGTGTGTGTTTGGGTGCGTGTTTAGGTGTCTTTGGGTGTGTGTTTGGGTGTGTGTTTGTGTGAGAGTTTGAGTGTGTGTTTGAGCGTGTGTGCGTGTGTGCATGTGTATGTGTGTCTGGCTTGAATGGTGGAATAGAAATGTGCTAAACTCCGCCAGGATGTTAATACAGATAAGATGTTAAAAAAATCCTAGGATTTTGTGTTCGGTAAAGAGAGGCAAGACACTACAGTTTATTGTGGAATCTGAACCAGAACTAGGGCATTGACAATTTACTCTCCCGTCTTAGTCTGAAACAAATACAAATAAAATTTCTAACCTGCTCCATGATGGAATCGAACCATCCAGTTTCGGTACCGAGTAAATAGCTACAAGCACTTTACCATGCTCCTTTCTATTAGTTTCTTTTTTTAAATACCGTTTAAAGCTAATAAATATCATAAACTATCCAAACAGAAGAAAACTTATTTAAAACTTAATCGTTGTTGATATTTTATATATTGCCTTTGCAGCTAACATAAATTGGATAAAACTGAATTAAATTTTGTAAAATAAAGTAAAAAAGTGATGAAATATTATCGCTTTTTAATAAAAAGTCTTGTGAAATACTGAAGGCTCAGTGAATTTTAAGTTTCTTACTGATCTTTACTTTATATGCAGTGCACTCTTAAAGCCACATCAATAAAGTAAGTCTGAGAACAATTTAATTTCTATTTCAAACAAAAAAGACCTAGTAATATTGTAACGGCAATGAAATAAATTGATACATATAAATATACCAGTAAAACGGAATACTTTAAAAACATTTACCTATTACAGTTAATACTACACGAAAATCATTTTCATTGAATGAAAATATCCAATAAACAAATGGTCAAAAATTGTATACACGTCTCTTTTTCTTTAAAACTATAAAACATTTAAACATTTGCCGAGACACGTCGACTTTTGTTCCAAAAGAAAACTTCTCTGGCGCATAGGCATTGATAATCAATTCATCCCCATAAACTTCAATACCCCCCCCCCCGCTTTCCACTCATTACTTTAAAGCTAATTCTTTCGAGAATACACAGGTTTTTCAGTTTTTGAAATCAAAAGATTTGGAAATTTATGGGTAAAAAAAAACAAATATGATTCGTTTTTCAGAATAATTTTAATAGTAGGTGTATTTTCATTTTACCATTTAGAATTTGTTAACTAAAATTATATTTATTTTATTAAATGTTTAAAGAGGGCAACGTGCCAAGGCAGTCATGCAGATTTTGTTCAAATTGTGATCTTACTTTAACAAAAGCTTCACGGGATTGACATTCCTTAGTTATTCTATGTTTAGGTTCTTCGATATCTTGTCTTAAAAACCAAGGGCAGATATTCGGGGGAGAGAGCAGGCCATTCTATGGGCCCTCCTCTGCCTATCCATCTATCTAGAGACCTTGCATTTAACCACTGCCTTATAGGTAAAATATAATTTAGCCATCTTCTTCGAAAATCAGTTCTTCTTCATTAATTAGCAGAGTACCATCTACATCTTGCTGATTTTATAAACTATCCGAGAGTAACGGATCAATGGAATTTTCTAAAATATAACGCACCAGTAAGATTTTCCTTAGTGAAAAGAGGACTAATCACTGAATTCCCCCAAAATGCCTGCCCAAACGTTTATTTTTCCTAGTTTCTGCACGTGGACTTTACGATTCAAATTTGGATTTTCAGTATCCCAGTAACTGCAGATATATCTATTAAAAAAATCTTTGAAGATAGAAGGTACAGGTACACTCATCGCGATAGCAGATATTACTAAACTATCCAAGCTTGGCACTTGAGTTTAGATGCGCAATGGTCTAAACCCCCTTTCAATGTAAAGCGGTTTGGCTTGTCTCTGTCCCACACTAACGATATTTCTTCTCTCTCTGCGCCGCCAAAGTTTCAAGCTAGGATTGATGAGTTATATTTGTTATAGAAATTTCATGTATACAAATTAAGATTAACCTGTTATTCATTGATGATAATGTTCAAGAAGAATAAGAAACTATATTTTTCGTCTTATTAATCGTTTGCTTTTTTAGAGCCCTTTTTAACAAAAGAAGAAAAATGGACGATTATAGGGCACCAGTCATGTATGTGAAATCTCTTGCGTTAGATAATAATCTGTCATGAGGGCCGCAGATCGTCAACGTCATCAAAAAGCCGACTGCAACCTTTTGGCAATTACGCCGAGCGGGGACCTGTCATTTGGTGGCCGAGAGTGGACAGAACGACCACGTTCTAAAATCTGGCTGAAGTTCAGAGACTAACTTTCCTAGGGATCACTGGCGCAATAAAGACAACACCAACAGCTGCTCTGGAGATTCTGCTAGGCCTGCCAATTCTTCCCTGTTAGATAAGAGGGAAACTATGTCGGCGTATCTAAGAATGTGGGATTCTGGGAGCTGTCGATGCTCAGATAGAGCTGAAGGCCACGCAGCAATTGCTAGAGTGGCCGAGACGGAAATATCCATATCAGCCCTAAAGGTAAGAAAAGCAAAAGAACAGCTATGGTTGGAAAGGAAATATATTTCCACTTTGCTCAGTAAGGAAGAGTGGAGTGAAGGGAGAATTAACTTTCCTCCAGACTCTCTGGTGTGCTACACGCACGATTTTCGTGTAGTCGCCAGATCGTCATTTGGAGTGGGAATATGTCCAGAGGGCAAAGGAGTGCAGGATAGCTTCACTCTAGGATCGTACACCACGGTCTTCCAGGTAGAGGTTTATGCCATCCTAGCAGTGGCAAGTAAGAATAAGGTCTGGAATGGTACGAAACAGACGGTTTACATCTGCTGTGAGAGTTAGGCTGCTCTAGAAGCAGTGTGCTCCCTCATGACAAGATCAACTTTCATTTAGGAGTGCGTGGAAGACCTAGAAGAGCTTGCAAGCTATAAATAAATAAGACTATTGTAGGTTCCGAGACATACCGGGGTTCCAGGCAATGAGAAGGCCGATAAATTGGCTAGACTTGGAGCCGAGGAGCCTTGCCTCGAGCCTGATTCTCTATTGGACATCACAAGGAGACAGGCCAGGACGGTCCTCAATGAGTGGGCCCACAAGACACTGAGGAAACATTGGAGGACCAACAGGGCCAGTAGACAAACTCGTGATTGGTGACGAAGTCAAACAAATTGAGATCGGCCTGGTTATTGGTCCGAGGTCGAAAAACTCTTAATCTCTTAACTGAAGCTCTGACGGGTCACTACAAACTTAGGAGACATCTATCATTGATAGATGTTGGGGAAGACCCTACATACAAGCCCAGTATGCGGGAGTTATAAATAAACGTGCTATGACTTTCCGAGGCAATGTGAGGAGTTCAAGCACTTGAGATATAGCATCTTAGTTACTGATACACGTCTAAGGAAGACGATGACCTCCCTCGTCTGAGTGATATTTTGACCTTCATTAGAAGCTCGGAGAGATTCGACGAAGGAGCAAGACGTGTACATGGCTGAGGGGACAGCTGGGGGTTGGTAAAATGGGCTCGACTGGGGCATATTTGCCAAGCATCACACTACCCCACCATTATCATTACCATTAGACTCTTTTTTGAAACAACTATTGAAAAGCATTGTTGTACAGGTTGGCTAAAACATAAAAAATTGCACAATTTCACGTTAATACAACTCTAAATAACAACAAGGTTAAAAAAAATACATCTACTATTAGTCATTTTCAAAAACAAGTCGTATTTGTTTTTTTACTCATAACTTCCCAAAATCTCAACCGATTTTAAAAACTAAAAAACTGCTATATTCGTGATAAAATTAGCTTTGAAATAATCTGTGACAGGTGGGGTGGTAGCGCTATATTTTAAACATGGAAGTGCTTGAGAGTTCGGGAGGTGAATTTATTTCAGATACACCATCCAACGGTATTTGCATACTAATTATAGGATGGGAATACAGCATAATTAACAAAAAAAAAATAAAAATAACAATTGTAATTACAAAAAAAGAAAAAATAAAAATAAGAAATATTAATTAAAAAAAAAATTGGCAATTGAAAATTGACAATTATTATTACAATGCATTTGCAGCAGCAAAAAGAAATATATTAAACAGCACTTACATTACTTTTTACAAATAACTTTTTGATCGAGTTAATACTACAGATAAAAATATCCAAATTATCTTGAACTGAATGATAATTGTTGCATAAACAAAATAAATGAATTGATGCCTAAACGTCAAAAAAGTTCCCTCTAGGAACAAAGATCGACGTTTTTCGGCAAATTTTATATGTTTTATAGTTTTAAAGAAATATTTCTTATGACAGTTTTCTAAATGAACATGGTGTATAATAAAAAGTATTCCATATTAATTATTATGAAAAAAAAACTCAATATTTAATGTAATGGCAATTAAAATTAACTTAATTTCTAATTAAAAGTGGAATAATTAAGTTCTTAGATTTTTTTGTCGTTTATACCTTTCTACAAGTTCATCATTCTTACCAGTTATGTCTACGCAGCAGCAAGTACTTTGTTAAATTAATTTACAAATATCCATACGACAATGCTTGCAGTTAGTTAGCTGTCCTCACCCGATATATCAATATAATTTCCATAAGCTTAATCTATAGCATTCACTCTGAAATTTTGCATTAAGTTATACAAGTTTCTCAAATTAGAATTAAGATTACACCAAGTGATTCAGATTGACATTTTAAGATTATCATACATAGAGAAAAGACATTTTATTCCTGAAATACGGAACATTCTTTTTTATCTAAAAAAATCAATATTCTTTTTGGATCTCTACCCTTCTTTCAATTTCAAATGAACCTGATTTCAAACAGGGAATCCTCTGTTTTATATAAATAAATTCTCACAAAAGTTCCCTACTTCGAGTTCTTTCTTCTTTTTACTTGTGTTTTTATATATCAGAGCACTCTAATATATATATATATATATATATATATATATATATATATATATATATATATATATATATATATATATATATATATATATATATATATATATATATATATATATATATATATATATATGTATATATATGACTTTAATGTTGTGTTTTTTTTATAAATTAAAAAACACAACATTAAAGTCAGCCACAAAGGACACAATCTACTTAAGTCCAACTACAGTAAATTAAAAAAGTAGAGTACCCAATTCAAAAAAAACCCACGTAATATATGAAATACCTTGTGAAAACTGCAACAAAGTATATATAGGACAAACTTCCCAACATTTAGAAAAAAGAATTCAGGCACATAAATATGATAAAATTAATAAAACGGCTCTTACAAAACATACACAGACAACAAAACACAAATTCGACTTCAACAATACAAAAAAAAATTGCAATGGAAACCCACAACAAGAAAAGAGAAATTCTCGAAATGAGAGAAATAAAAAAAATCCAAACACAGTAAATGCAAAGCTGAGCTTTAATCTTCATATTAATGATGTTGTACTTTCTAGTTACAAAAACCTTGGTTTCGTTATAAGGCATTCACGAGGGTTTAATGACACTGACGTTTTGTTTTTATTATTTAATTCTTTTGTTCTGTCTAAGATAGAATATGCTAGCATAATTTGGAATCCTGAGTATCAAACATATAGTAATAATTTAGAAAGTATTCAGCGCAAATTTTTAAAGTATATATCCTTTAAGATCGATGGCATTTACCCAGTTATTGGAGCGCCACATGAACAACTATTAACTAGGCATAATATGTTGAGTCTAAAAGATAGAAGGGAAATGCATTCTCTTATATTCTTGCGTAATATTATACATAATAAGATAGACTGCCCTTCTATTTTAAGTCAACTTAATTTTAATATTACTTAAATCGCAACTAAGCACACTGTCACTTTCTAATTACCAACCCCAAGGACCAATTTACTTAAATTTTCACCTTTATTCTGCTTTTGCAACAATTATCATTCAGTTCAAGATAATTTGGATATTTTTATCTGTAGCATTAACTCGATCAAAAAAGTTATTTGTAAAAAGTAATGTAAGTGCTGTTTAATGTATTTCTTTTTTTGCTGCAAATGCATTGTAATAATTGTCAATTTTCAATTGCCAATTTATTTTTTTTGTAATTAATATTTCTTATTTTTATTTTTTTCTTTTTTTGTAATTATTATTATTATTTTTATTTATTTTTTGTTACTTATGCTGTATTACCATCCTATAATTAGTATGCAAATACTGTTGGATGGTATATCTGAAATAAATAAATAAATAAATAAATAAATAAATGTACTAACGTTTTAGTAACATCATAATCGTGACTCACCTGGCGAACGCTGGTATGTGGATTTTCTTCAACAGCCAGTAAAATATTTAATTTTGTATCCTTGTCAACACTTGGGCGACCTGTTTTGGGTACATTTTCCACTGTACCAATCTCTCTAAATTTTGTTTTAATTTTACTTACTCTCGATTGAGTTATTGGCTGTTCTGGATATTTAATATTAAATAAATTACATACTTCTTGTTGAGTTCGCATCCTATCACTATACCCAATCATCGTAAGAATTTCAATTCTCTGCTTTACAGATACTCATGTTATAAATTAAAATAAATCGACAATGATTATTGAAAAACCACTGCAGGGGTAAAGTGTTATTAAGTGATTCACTGTCAAAGACGATAATGATAAAACAAAACAACAAACAAAAACTAGCCTACTTCAAAAATTAATAAAAAAACATGTTTATTTTACTTTTTTACTTGTTTTTTTAAATGGCCGTATATTCCAACTTATTAATTTTAGACACTAAGTGTGACATATTTGGAATCAGCTATTGAAGCAGAATCCAAAATTGGAGAAATATACAGAGTGTTCCATTTAAAGAATATATCGATGACGTCATGATGTTATAACCAAAAAAATAAAGGCTAAGGTGCGCAATTGAAATTAAAAGTCGACGTGTCCGAAGATTTCTCCTAAATAAACGGAGACAGTTGTAACGACGTTATTATCCATTTTAGGGAAAAAGTATAAAAAGAAACTGTGCCTCGTTTCTCGTGATGTATGTTTCTAAGATATTTTCACTCGTACAGGGTGTCCCATTTCACCAGTGGCGCAATCAATTTTGTTATTTTAAATGAAATGCCTTATTTTTTATTGCATTTCTGGATTCCTTGGTTAATTTTGGAGTTGCTTTGTTTAAGATTGTGCTTACCTAATCCTAATACTTTTTGAGTAGGTAAATCGTAGCCTTTCATAGCTAAAACCTCATTTTAAACATTTAATATCTCCGCTAGGAATTTGAAACTTCAAAGGTTAGTTTATGAACACTTTGAGCAATATCAGATTCATACACAAAGTATGGAAAAATTATAAAATAAAAAGATTTATCCACTACAAAGAACTTGGTTTGTACTGATTTACAGCTCCACTTTTTATCGGTCCAAATAGGTTTTGTGACTAGAAACATTAATTTATTCTTTGATTTTGCTCATCATTTTGGTATCTTGCCCAACCATTTTATTATGTACTGTTTGTTATTTATTCTTGTAGTTTTCGTATCTATAAAAAAAGCAATTTTTTTTACATAACGGTTTCTGTGACTAATCAAAATAGTATTTTATATAACAAGTGGCTAAAATGGTGTTTTTTTTACAAGTGGGGTGTTTATAGTACGAGCTGAGGGCGAGTGCTATAAACCACACGAGTAAAAAAAACACATTTTAGTCTCGAGTTATATACAAAATTTTTTGTGTCACCATTCGAAATTAGAAAACAGTAATTTGTAAAAATACGGTAAACCGACAGAGTTATCTTGTCGTAATGACTAAATTCTATTGCTGTTTTCATAAAAACCAATAATAAAACAACTAAATATTGAACGATTTAAACGTCGCATTTGACACATTCTACTTTACAATAATTATTATTTGGAACAAAATGAGTGATAGTGAGGAAGATTTTATTCCTGGTACTCCTCCGGAAATCAGGGAGCAAGCAATAGCTGTAACTTTAGATTTATTACCAGCGAAATCTAGAAAATTGTACGAAAATGAATATGATTTATTTATGCACTAGTGTAAGCAGAAAACTGTGAGCAACATATCTGAGTCTGTTCTTTTGACTTATCTATCTGAAAACGCAAAAACTTTAAAATGTTCAAGTCTCTGGTCAAAGTTTTCGATGCTTAAAGCAGTATTAAATGTAAAGAATAATATAGATGTATCCAATTCTAAAATTTTTGACAGAGCAGATGTCGAACGTTTTTTACTAGAAGCACCAGATGGAAAGATTTTAATGTTGAAAGTTGTATTAATAATGGGCTTGGCTGGCGCTTATCGTCGAGAGGAACTCTACAATACGACCATTGATGACATTGTGGGAAAAGACTGCATGCTGGTTGTTAAAGTACCTGATTCGAAGACCCACATTGAAAGGACTTTTACGGTAATTGTTGAGACAGTTAATGGAATAAATCCACTAAATATTTATGATAAATACGCAGCATTCGCCCTACTGATGTGAATCACAAAGGGGTTTTTCTTCAATATCGAGGAGAAAAATGTACGGTGCAACGAGTTGGTATTAACAGATTTTCAGAAATACCAAGTATTATAGCTAAATATGTAACGGTTCATTTCTAGATTTAATTAACTTTCGTTTGCATAATTTGGTTGGAGGTCAACCTTACAAATTCTAGAACCGACTTTTATTAAATTTGTAGATTTGTAAATTTGTAAATCTTTGATAATATGTGCGACACTGAACCTCTTTTATTAATTTGTGAATTTGTAAATCTTTGATAATGTGTGCGACACTGGACCTCTAGTGCACCCGCGCGAACTCCGCTGTGTGAGGGACAAGGGGGAACGATAGTAAGAGAACAGTGAGGTTTCGGAGGCAGACGCAGGGAGGCCACGGTCCCGAGCAGATGTGTGTTTATGGTCTCTTACGTTGTACTACGTTATCTTATGTTTTATGGAGCAGTCTGGACGTAGACTTTGAGCAAGTGAGTGTACGTTGCTGAGCTGGTTTCACGATTTGTTCTGATGAAGCTATATATTATGGTAAAGTAGTTACTACGTAGAAAGCTGTGTAAGAAGGTAGGATCCCTTCGTATTATTATTATTAAAATAGGTACCTATTCGTAAATTTGCATGAACGGGCTGATTTGCCTGTCCAATGAACTAGAGGTGGAGAAAGCCCCCTAGACTTTTTTTTATTTGCTATTGATCTGTGCGAGACACTTAAGTAAAAGAAAAACAACCGTTCTTTCCCCTTTTCAACGGCACTAGTGTGTGTAACTTTTGTAGACTTTTAGATAAACGAAAAAGAAAAGCGGGTGGCGCCCTAAAACAAACTGGTTAAGTGATATGATTTCAAGATTTTCTGAAGTTTGAATTTATGTATTTGTACCTAGTTTATTATTTGCTAACCACGCCCTGACTCTATTATATATTATATTCTGAATATATGTATGTATTTTTTATGTTGTTTCATTTGAATCGTTAAAGTTAGTTAAAATAGCGAAGAAAGAAAAAAGATTCGTTATAAATTGGCGACAACCAACGTGTGGCTCGATTAATTAATGAAAATTAATTATAGCAGGTAATAAACTAGAAAATGTTTTTGATTCCTTAGGTATAATTTTATATTTGATGTGTTCTGTTGCGATTTGCTATTATTTTACATGATATGTGAAGATGCCTTTGTATTTTACGTTTTTGCGTATTATTTTATTTGCATTTAAAGATATAATGTTTCTTTGTATGTACTTGTTTGATATTTTATGCATATGTTACATTTCAGTCGGGTTTAGAATTTAAAACCTCGGCGGCAGTTTTTTATTGCGACTTTGGGTCTTGCGACAGGAAGTAGCAGGTAGTATCGAGTGTTTACTGATTAACCATAAGTTTTTTTATTTTTATTTCGCAACAAGTAAGTAAATTGTATCTAAAAACGGATCAGTTCAACAGTTTTGTGTTGCAAGATTTAATTTAATTTTATGTTTTATTTTTTGACCTTGTCTAAAAATAATTGAATTTAATTCTTAGACAGGAAATAAAATTTTACAGGCAAAACGGAGGTACCTGGAAATTGTATTTTTATTTATTGCGCGTATTTTTTTGTTTGAAATTTCAAAACTGACATACGAGGAGTATTTAAATACATATACGTGTAAACATTTAGTTTTATAATTTCATTATTCGGGTTATAATTTACATTATTATTTTAGGGTTTTCTGGTATCTCGGTATATTGCAGCGGATTATTTGCGTGTAATTAATTTTCATGGTATTTGTTAACTTATTCTTAATAAGAAAACTGAGTTATGGTTTTTTATTTTTAGATTTTCTGCCACGTTTGGCATTTTTTTCGGACGAATTATTATTTTGTCCTTCAGTAACGAATTTTGTTACTTCATTCTCGCGAGTTTTGTGTTTTTTATTGGGCATGGAATTTCATGAATCTGAAAACACAGAGCTTGGTTTGATTTTCGTTTGTGTGGTAGCGCGACAAGAGACCAATTTGCTTTCACGAGCACAGTGGCGTGCTGCCTTGGCAGGCAAAGAAGGGTCTGTCCTAAAGTGCATGTGTGTTAAGAATATTTGTGTGAGCTGCCGTGTATAATCTACATTTAGTTTATATCTTTTCGTATGAGTGTCTTATGTATGATACCTTGTATTTTTCTGCATACATTTGAGTTATCTTATATGTACGTTATCTTTCCGTTTTACGTTTATGTATGTTTATGTGAGTTTCTTTTGCAGCATTTACATTTAAGTACATTAACTTTGTGTGTATTTGCCTTTATATGTGTTATGTTATGTTGTTTAGGTTTAAGTACGATATGTTGTCTTCGTGTACGTGTATCGTTATGTACTCTTTTTCGAGTTAGTTATATTCACGTATATTACCTCGTTTTGTTGCGTGTTTATACACGCCACCTTGTGTCATTTGTGTTAGATACTTTAAATTTGCGAGTATCTTTACATACTTTGTCCTACAGGACATACCATTAGTGTTACCGAATTGCGCTACTCCTTTAGAGAATTTTCTGAGTAGACGCTCGTGTTCAAGTACACCCCTACGTGTATGTGTTTGTATATGTTTGTATACGTTTGTATGAGTTAGCATACGTTTGTATGAGTTTGTTTACGTTTGTATGTGCGTATGCGTTTGCGTATGTTTCTATGAGTTTGTATACGTTTCTATGAGTTTGTATACGTTTGTATGAGTTTGTATACGTTTCTATGAGATTATATGTGCCTGTATGTGTTGAGTTCATAGTTAAGTACGTTATCTTACCTTTATGTATACATTACATTTTGTTACCTTACGTTATCTTACCTTTCGTTACGTTCCCTTGCGTTATCTTGTCTTAGTTGTTGAAGGACACGTGCCCGTGTCAGTCGACTTTTATTCATCGAAGATGAACTTCGAAATCCTCGTGGTCAGAAATAATTTGTTATGGGCCAAAGACATGTCCCTTCTTCTAGAGATGTATGAGGACATAAAGAAGCGCCTTCATGCGGCATTTGAAACAAATGCCTAACAATATAATCTGCGTAAGCGCCCTTTGAGATTTTCACAGGGTGACATTGTTTGGAAGAAGAATCACTTCCTATTGGATATTTCCAAGTATTTTTTTATTTTTTTAAACATTAGCGTCGAAATATTCCGCCAGCAGGGCGACTAGAGTAATTTCGCCGCTGGTCTACGAGTTGTCGGATCTAGACAACAACCCTTAAGGATGTTGGTACATTTAGAATCTTAAAGCCAACCCTTGTCACTTTGACGACGAACCCCAAAGCCTCTATGTATGTTCTTCGATGAAATTTGAGTACATAGGCTTAACTTATCGTTGATTCATTTGCGTTTATTAATACGTTTCGACGTGTTTACTTACGTTAGTTTGTAAGTTACATTATGATATCTTTTGCGTATTGTTTGTACATTGTGTTTTTTCGTTTTGATGTACGTTACTTTACCTTTGGTATGTTTTCGTTACCTTACCTTTCGTATGTTTGTGTTACCTTACGTTGCGTTACCGTATCTTTTGTATGATTATGTTGTCTTACCTTGTGTTACCTTACCTTGCGTGACTTATGTTTACGTACTAATTTACCGTAGCGTACTCGTGCCACTGGGTACGTTGTTTTGCGATATAAATTCGTATAGGTTGCGGTATCAGATACCAGACCCTAAAGTAACTTAGATTGAGTATAGTCGTGTTTAACGACCTTGTGACTGCCTCCCTTTCGCCCGCTAGAATTTTAGTCGGGATAGGAATCCCTCTTGTGAAGGAGAGGGGGAGTGTAACGGTTCATTTCTAGATTTAATTAACTTTCGTTTGCATAATTTGGTTGGAGGTCAACCTTACAAATTCTAGAACCGACTTTTATTAAATTTGTAGATTTGTAAATTTGTAAATCTTTGATAATATGTGCGACACTGAACCTCTTTTATTAATTTGTGAATTTGTAAATCTTTGATAATGTGTGCGACACTGGACCTCTAGTGCACCCGCGCGAACTCCGCTGTGTGAGGGACAAGGGGGGAACGATAGTAAGAGAACAGTGAGGTTTCGGAGGCAGACGCAGGGAGGCCACGGTCCCGAGCAGATGTGTGTTTATGGTCTCTTACGTTGTACTACGTTATCTTATGTTTTATGGAGCAGTCTGGACGTAGACTTTGAGCAAGTGAGTGTACGTTGCTGAGCTGGTTTCACGATTTGTTCTGATGAAGCTATATATTATGGTAAAGTAGTTACTACGTAGAAAGCTGTGTAAGAAGGTAGGATCCCTTCGTATTATTATTATTAAAATAGGTACCTATTCGTAAATTTGCATGAACGGGCTGATTTGCCTGTCCAATGAACTAGAGGTGGAGAAAGCCCCCTAGACTTTTTTTATTTGCTATTGATCTGTGCGAGACACTTAAGTAAAAGAAAAACAACCGTTCTTTCCCCTTTTCAACGGCACTAGTGTGTGTAACTTTTGTAGACTTTTAGATAAACGAAAAAGAAAAGCGGGTGGCGCCCTAAAACAAACTGGTTAAGTGATATGATTTCAAGATTTTCTGAAGTTTGAATTTATGTATTTGTACCTAGTTTATTATTTGCTAACCACGCCCTGACTCTATTATATATTATATTCTGAATATATGTATGTATTTTTTATGTTGTTTCATTTGAATCGTTAAAGTTAGTTAAAATAGCGAAGAAAGAAAAAAGATTCGTTATAAATACCTTAACTTATCTAATGCTGAGCAATATACTGGTCACAGCTTTAGCAGATCTTCGGTATCACTATAAGCTGGTTCTGGAGCCGATATTCTTACCTTAAAACGTCATGGGGGGATGGAAATCCTCAACAGTTGCTGAGGGATATATAGAAGATAGAATCCAGAACAAAAAGGGAATTTCAAAACAGGTATTTTCAAACAATACTACAGAAATGACTATATCTGCCGATGTAGTCGTTGGTGAAAATCAGACCAACCACCATATAAAAATATAAATGAATCAAATATTTTTCGCACATCTGAATCTATAATTCCAGGAATAAATATAAATAATATTAGTAACAGTACTATTCATATAAATTTTCGTTAAATTGTGAATAAAATTGTTCATGAAATTTGTTAATAATTAATAAATATTTGATGTAAGAACTTGTTGTCTGTTGACTATTAAGTTTTATTTCACACTGTGAAATAAAATTTCTTTATTTCACACTTTTTTCTTTATTTTTCACTTGTCAATAATGACATTGTTTTGATTCATTGAAACTGTCCAATAAATGTCATTTTAGGATATGGCGTTAGAAAAAATAATTTTTCCCACTATTTTTAAACAACAAATATAAGAAATTTGTGATTAATTTATATTATAAGTTAATAATAAATTTAGAAAATAAAATAGAATTATAAAATAGAATGTTAATGAATGACACAAACAAAGTGACAGCTTATTATATCAATGTGTGGTATTTTCTTTTTTAAAGGTTGTAGAAAAAGTTTTGCATGCAACACTTACGAAAATTAACTTCTACGCACTCAATGTATTTTTCGAAGACTGACGAATTATAGGTTATGCTATATTTAACAATTGGAGCATGGGACCCGTGCCATTTTTTAAGATATAACTACTAAGACTAAATGAACAAATTTTGCAAATAAAAATTACGATTGCACATTGCAAAAAAAATTGTAAGGTTGTTTTGTAGACAGTTTGTAAAATATTAGCAACATGTTTTTTCATATTCAGGAGGGAAATTTACCGTCGGATTTCAGATTACGTTAACAAAATCATTTCTTTGTAAAGTTATGATATTTTGAAATTCGCATAATAATTAATCAATCTAAAACAAAATTTCAAATTGTCATAACTAGGGCTGTCAAAATTGTTCCTTGGGACAGTAGCGTACGCGAAATTAACTAATACGAGAAACAATAAACTGTTACAATTAATAACAATGTATGTAAAACTTACCCTCTTAACTAGCTTGATGAACTAGCTTGCTTATCACAAACTGGAGAAGATGTGTAGCCATTTTGTAGCATCAGGTATATTTCTATGGTTATCTCTATAAGTGATGTTCGGTTTGGTGAAAATATATTCTTATATATTGAAAACGACCGTTGGACATTTACTGATGTAATACACGCATACGTAAAATAGTCTTTGAACGCACTTAACGGATCTGGGGCTGCACCATCACATATTTGTCTTAATTTGGTAAAACCGGTGTCTTTATTTAACACATTTGCGAACTTTTCTTAACGCGCTCATTTGTTGCGTCATCTATAGCGTGTAGCAGTAGATTTACTTCGTCCACTATTTGCAGTGACTCCGCTAACGACAACGCACTGTTTTCTAATTTTTTTATGCTTTCATGTAATGGTTTATAGTTCTTCACAATATTTTTTAAAGCTGTTTCAATGGAAATATTTTCGAATTTTGTCTGGTTTTCCTTAATAGCTGCAGCCTTATCTGGATTGAATTGTGGTATCACAGCTTTTATTTGTTGGAAATATTCAGCATAATAAAAAGCTGCCTACCACCATGTTCCCCAAAGTGTAAGAATCGGCTGTGGTGGTTCAGGAATACCGGGACACTTCCTATGAAATGCATGGAGACGTTTAGGAGATTTATGAAACACCTTTTTTTTGTACTTGCTATTAATGCATCCACCTCTGGAAAACCTTTTCGAGTAGTTTCTGCCACAAGATGTAAAGCACGTACTTTACACGTAACATGTATAAACGTACAACCTTGGTCTTGCAAAGAACGGCCTACCGAACGCATTGTCACGGCGCCATCAGTCACAAACATCAACACTGGACTTTTTGACGGTTCAAATTTTTCTAACGTCTCCAGCACCACCCTGGTAATTGTTTCGCTAGTACACTGATTTAGTCTTTTGCTAGCTAGTAACAGTGGAACTGTCGGTTTAAGAGGGTCCAGTACTCGTAAAATAACATTTAAAACAGAATTATTTTTACAATATGTTGTCTCATCAACAGATAACCACAGCTGTGTATTTTTTAATTCACATTTCATCTTATTTACCATGTCTACGTGTACAGTTGGTAGATAGTTACATAAAGTTGTGCGACTTGGTAACTTCACCTGGGCATTGTATTTATTCCAGAACTCTCGAAATGGTTGTTTATCGAGTATGTGTAGCGGATTATCACAGGCAATCAGCATTAATAGTAAATCAAACATAAACTGTGTTGTCGAAGGCACGCCATTTTTTTTATTTTTATAGTGTGCACTATTTACGTGAAGTCCACAATCACGCTTATCCCAGCACATCAAATCTTTCTCACACACTTTATAAATTATTTAACTGCCATGCTTTATTATCAAATTAGTATCAACAATACAGTACAACAAATAAAATAAAAACACGAAAACAATATGCAATACGCCGAAGTGACTTAACGTGTACACAACTCGAAAGCTAATAATATACTGGATTGGAGAAAGAGTTTCGCGATCAAGGTGAATGCAGGCAACAGTAAGTACATCTGTACTCTACGACCATGATATACAGAAACGATTTCCAGCTTTAGTCATAACTTTACAAAATAATGTAATTTTAATTTAGAAGCTAGAATGCTGTGACAGGCAAACACTGTAGCGAGATTAATAGGGTTCGTAATTTAACTACCAAACCGAAGAAACTGCGTTACGGGAAAGACATTTGAAAGAATGTTATACAGGTGTTCCAAATTACATAGGCCAAACTTCACCAAGGGATAGAATTTTTTCGAAATAAAAAAAAAGTTCCTATAAACATGGGTCGGGAAGTGCTTAGTTTCTGAGATACAGGTTGCTCAAGTTAAAGTCCTGAAAATGTTTTTTTATGAAAATGAACAAAACGTCTAAACATAAACAAATTATAATTTACAAAGTTATTTAACTTGTTATGCATTATAAGGCAAAATAACAACTATGAACCAAAGTCAATCAGAGGTAATAAGAGGTAAAATTTTGCCCCAACATTTTGTGTCACTTTTCCATTAATTTATGAACTCGAAAATTTTTTTTTACACAAAAAATGTGTTTCGTTTTTTCTATAGAATTATCTGTTTTTGAATAAAACTGATTTGAGCTTTATGCGGGAATGGTTTTCTTATGAATATTTTTGCAAAACAAAAAAAAAAATAATGACCTAATTTATGTAACCCCCCAGTTTTACTCGCTCCTGAATGATTTTGGTTCATAGATGTTATTTTGCATTATAATGCATAAAAAGTTTAATGCCTGTGTAAATTATCATTTGTTTATGTTTAGACATTTCGAACATATTCATAAAAAAAACCCATTTTCAGGATTCTAACTTGAGGAACCTGTATCTCGGAAACTAAGTACTTCCCGACCCATGTTTATAGGAACTTTTTTTCTTATTTTGAAAAGTTCTATCACGTGGTGAAGTTTGGTCCATGAAATTTGGGACAACCTGTATAATCATCTCTCCATTAATTGTTACGGGGTAATGTTCATGATCCTAATTTCCTATTTTTATTTTGCTTAATATACCTATCTATCTATGTATTCCAAGAAAATTTTGTTTAAAACTTGCTAATACAAATTGTCGCATGTAATACAAGTGTATTAATGATTACCGAATATCAAATTCGTTCGATTATGAGTGCGAGTGTGGTTTCCTAAAAGCAACATATTTTGTTTCGAGAAAGATAACGAATTTACTACAATCCTTAATTAAACGAGTTAGTTGTATTTGTGAAGATTATATTTTAAAAAATAAATATTAATATATTTTAAAAAATAAATATTAAATTATGTTCAAACCATTTAAATAATTATTTAGTGTAAATGTTAATATCACACGTACAGTTGTTACAATTACTAAATGTAATATCATCTAAATTAATTCCTTTTTTATTGTGACGAACAATAACGTTTCAGGTGATTTATGTATTTATTTGCTTTTTTGTAATTATGGAAATAAGATCACAGTCATTTCAATTTTGAATAAAACTTCCCATAACAAAGCGAAATACAAAGGTGAAAACACAGGCTTATATCCAATCATCAACCGAAATACAAAAACGAAAACATAATTTTCGTTTATTAATATGCATATTAGAACCAACTAAAAACGTTTCTTTGAAATAATCTAATAAATTCCCCTCTTTATAGAATGTATATCTGGGCTGATTATCTCAAAAACCTCCTTTATTTTAAGAGATACTTTTAAAAACTCGTGATTTCTTGTCGTTAATGCCATAATCGCATTGATGCTGAAACGGAAATCTATTTGCGTTTAGAATATCTTACGGTAGACAATCCTAAATGTTATGAATGATAACATGGCAACGTCGCGTGGCTTCGTATAATTTACAAAATATGTACAATATATATCAATCGGCTTCGTAAAATCGGTCCAATATCAGGGGACTCCCTATAACTGCAACACACAACTTGAGTTGTATGTTGAATAATTTATTCAACATACAACACAAGTTGTGTGTTAGTAGCTTTATTCAGAATAAAGCTACCCTTCTATTATTGCCTTTAATCTTTAATCTCGTCATAATTTAATACAAATACGTCAGAAATACACAGCTCTCCCTATTACGAATACCCTGGGCGTCAGGTTGCTGTTGTCTATGTTGGGCTTGGTTATATATATATATATATATATATATATATATATATATATATATATATATATATATATATATATATATATATATATATATATATATATATATATATACATATATATACATATATATACATATATATATACATTGGAGAGTAGAGAGCCCAAGACCATTCCTTGGGGTACGCCGTCTTTTGGAACTTACTGTATTACCGATAGCTACACATTGCAGTCTATTATTAAAGTAACTGCGTAAGAGATTAAGTGTCAATCCTTTACAACCGATGTTCTCTAGAGTTTGCAGTAGTTTATTATAAGTTATTGTGTCAAGGGCTTTGGCCAAATCGACAAAGATACAGATGACGGGTTTCCCATCATCTAAAGTTTTATATATGTTGTTGATGAAGCACGCCATAGCATCTTCTGGCGATTTAACTTCCCTGAAACGAAACTGCTTTGTAGTACGTTTTTTGAGGATCTCTTCGAATACTTTTGCTAAATTGCTTATTAAGGATGTCGGTCTGTCTTTTGGTAATTCTTTTTTGTCAAGACTTTTATTCGGTTATATTAATGCCACATTGAATATGTCGGGAAAGACTTCTGATTTGATGAATTTATTTATGATGTAAGAAAGAGGTTCTGATATATGTTCAGAAATATGTTTTATTGTTTTTGGTTTTAAATCATCTGTTCCAGGAGATTTCCCTGGCTTTAATGTCCCAATGACTTGTCTAACCTTTTGAGGATCAGTTTCCGCCAAGTATATAGAGTTTGGATCCCTAGTTACATGAGCCGCGATATTTTGGACCACTGGAATTTTAATCGCTAATCGTTTACCTACATTGGTATAATGCCTAACAAAGTTTTCAGCTATTATTTGCTTATTTGTAGTTAGTTCGCCGTGTTCATTCTTTAGTTTTATAGGCTATTTTACTTTGACCACTAATATTTTTTTCACAACATTCCATAACTTTTTTGAACAGTTTCTATCTTCATTAATTTGTTCCGTATAAAAATTAATTTCAGCTGCCTTTATTGCATTTTTTAGCGCGTCCCTGTATGTTTTAAATTTAACTTTTAGTGCCTGAATATTGGGATTTTTTTTTCAGTTTTTTATATATTTCGTTTTTTCGATTTATTGATATTATTGCACCTACCATGATCCAAGCGTTTCTTTTTACTTATTTCCGTTGTACTGTTTTTTTTTTGTACACTGACCTATGGGTTTTTTAATTTTACGTACAAATAAATTTTAGTTGCTACGTTATTATTTTTTTTCTACATAAATATCCTGCCATTTTTCATCTTGTTTGATATCATATTAAATGATGAGGTCTTGCAAAAAAAATAGAGTGACATTAATATGACAAATAATTGTGTTTTTGATTGTGTCATCAATTATTGTAAAAAGTCGAAAAATAAGTAAATGTTTCTTATGCAAGTATATATCTGACTCTTTCTTAACAAATCAAATACAGTCCGCTAGAAGCAATTCTGTGACAACAGTAGTTGTACACTTTCAATATAGTTTTGTCAGAAAAGAAGAATTACAAACACATCTCTTAGTAATGTAATGAGATTTTCTTTGTTAAAAAAATATTGTTTACGTTTATTATTATCACTGTTTACTAATATTTTATTATTTGTTTTAGGAGCTGGAAATTGGATTTGCAATATATTTGTGTAATGATCCCTTAAATATGTTTGAAGTATGAAGTATTAAACAAGGTTAATTAATTTAATTTACTTTGGCAGTTTAATGATGTACCGATAATATTGTACACCACAAATTCCCAATGATGAGTTTACTTGATCAAGGGTGCTATTGTGATATATAAAGTTACAATTTGCATTTGATATGAAACGCTATGGATTCGCAATGAAAAGGCACATATATGCATTGTACCACACAGTAATGAAAACAAAACAGTGTCTACCCACAACTGTACGTTTAAAACAGATAACCATAATATGATTTATGGTATATATTGACGAAGTCGGATAAATAGGTAAAGAAACAAGAAGCTTTATTATGCTTTAAAAAAAATCTGATTTACAGAACTTAAATATTGAAATTCATCTTTATGTATCTCTCGAGCTGTTATATGAGAAACTCAGTTCACCCTAAATAATTAATAGCTTAATCAGCGTATAAGCAGAAGCTATGCAATCTTCGACGATGGTTGTGTAGGTGATATACCATCTTTCGGAGGGGATGTAAAACAATCGGTTCCTTGTTTGTTAGATGTTAAGCAAGTAAAAAATCCCTACTCTTCTACAACGTATTCACCTAGTGATTATTTGTTCCATAACTCTGTAACTATTACAGATAGAAAAAGATATGAAAACAAAAGTTGGTCAGCATTCACCATTGGTATTTCTTTTTGTCTTGGTGGCAGTCAACTTTGTTTAGTTAAATGAAACCACCCAATATTATAGCATATTTGGTTAGTAAACGTCAAAAGCTATTCAATGAACTACCATAATATAAACATTCTTTGAGCAGTCCAGTAGTTATTTGAAATTATATAGAAATCTTGACGTTTGTACACCTTTACAAGAAACCTAGTATTCCTTTATTTTAAATGCTTTCAAATGTTTCGAAGCGGTAGTGAATTACCATAGAAAAGGGTTTTCAAACCATGTATCGGGGTTTAGATTTTTTCTACAGGGTGTCTATAATTGTATGTCAAACCTAAAGATTTAAAATCCTCAATAACTTTGTTATTTCAAATAGAACACCTTGTATGTTATTTCATATTCGATTAGAAAATTACGAGAGCTTTCTGATGACCTTCACACTTGATATTTGTTTTCAGTGGTTTTGATGATACGATTATTTATGTCCAAATTTTGTCAAAAAAAAAAAACAAAAGTTCATTATTATTGATCCATTTTATGCAAATTTTAAACATCTAATAAATAAAGAGGTTAATAGTTTGACTATTTTAAAAATTTGTATAAAATAACTCGTTCATTAATAAATGATAAATTAGCAACTCTCTTTTATACAATACAATAAAAGAATAAATAAGAAATAAGTGTCAATATTGATGTGGTTAGCTATAGATGCCTACCGATACACGTATATGTCTTAGGACATGTCTGCACGTTCATGTACGTGCGTTCATGTACGTGGTATTCATATTACCTACACATACACTTAATTGTATTCAAGCAACAACAAAAGACATGTTCAAGTTCAACGGACTTTTAATTGAAATTTTGGCGCACGTAAACGTGCGTACTTGAAAGTTCAATCATGTGTTAAGACATGCACATGTGTTTGTAGGCACTTATGAGGAATTAACGGGAAACAGGAACAACAAAATAAACTAAAAGAAATATAATTATTTTCAAGATTTTTATTGAATTATTAATAGAGTTGGCATTTCGATTGGCAAATCATGGGCGGTGCCAGGTTGAGAAATACCCAAGTACATAAGCGAGACTTGTTTACTATTTTAGTCTACTGTTATGCGCCGAGGTGTCAATAACGTAATTTATTTCTCTCCGTTGTATTGCTGATAATTTTATTTTTTGTATTTTATCCTTGATATTAATTTAATAATAAAGTACGTCAGACCTGCCCAAGATGTACTAAAAAATACACGGCTGCGGTTATGTGTTGACGAGACGACAGGTTGTAAAAAATATTCTACTGAAAATGTTATAGTACGTGTACTGGACCCTCTTAAACCAATAGATAGATAGAGATAGAAACATTTTATTTCCCCACGGTATGCACATACACATATAATGTACAATAACCAAAATGAAATAAATTTTACATTATAACAAATATATACATATATATGATGCACACTAACAGCTATTAAAGCTTTAGAGAAAATGCTTAGCAAACACTAAAAAATAATAAAACATTTTATTTTCATATTATAATAGAATTTTGAAACAAAAGAAAAAGATATATAAATAAAATAAACAATAAATACGTTCATACACATCTATATACGCATACCTACATATATGTAGATACATATACACTCTCACGCACATATAGACAATCTGACTTTTAACTAAAATCTTCATTATAAAAATCATTTAAGTCATAGAAGACTTTGGCTTTTAATATATTTTTGATTTCCTTCATAAATGCATTAAGAGGAATCTGCTTGACCGATTCTGGCAAATGGTTAAATATTTTAATACCTTTCTATTTACATCTAAATTATATAAGGGTGTCAAGAGTTTATTTTTGCATCGTATATCATGATCATGAATTTCTGAATGTGTGGGCAGTTTATTTTGTTCTTTATGTATAATTATACTAATATTATATTTTATATATATATATATATATATATATATATATATATATATATATATATATATATATATATATATATACACAAATTAGTTAACGTAAACATATGATCTCTCTTGAAATACTCTCTACACGACTCCCGTGCTTTTAGACCATAGAGTGCTCTTATGGCTTTTTTTTTGTATTAAGAAGGTACTTTTGGCAATAGTTTATGTTCCCCAGAATTCTATGCCATATTGCATAACAGAATAAAAATTAGAATAATATACTGTTTTACCTACACTAAAACCGATGTTTTGCTTAATTGTGTTTATGGCAAAAACGGCATACTCAATAATGCGCATTTTCCAGTCTAATTGTTGATCTAAATGAATGCCAAGAAATTTTGTGCATGTCGTGGGAATGACTTCTCCATTATTTGTTGATATAACTGCATCAGGTAATTTTTTATTTGGTTGGAATATGATACTGAATGTTTTGTTAAAATTTAGCGCTAACTTATTGGCTGCAAACCAATTAAACACATCTTCTAGTACTATATTTGTTATATTTACTAATTCACCCAGGTCCCTATGTCTTAAAGTTATGCTTGTATCGTCAGCAAATTGAGAAAATTTCGCTAATGGAAAATTTGGTACTATGTCATTTACATATACTAAAAAAAGGGTTGGCCCAAGAAAGGACCCCTGAGGGACACCACATTTAATATAATCAGGGTTTGATCTTATTCTTTTTATTTGTTCCCCCTCACTAGATGTTATTTCCACGGACATAGTACGGTTGCTTAAATATGATTTAAACCAATCAATATTTCCACTGTTACTAGCTAGCAAAAGACTAACTGAGTGTATTACCATAGAAAAGGGCTTTCGAACCATATATCCTGTTTTAGATTTTTTTCTACAAAATGTCTATAATTTTATGTCAAACTTGAAGATTTAAAACCCTCAATAACTTTGTTATTTCAAATGGACACCCTGTATGTTATTTCATATTCGATTAGAGAATTACAAGACCTTTCCGACGACCTACCATACTTGGTATTTATTTTCAATGGTTTTGAGGATATGATCATTTATGTACCCGGAATTAAAACAATTAAAGTGAAATTACACAAAATATACAAAAACAAAAATAACAAAAAAAATGCTTGAAGCACGTACGCTCGGTAAACCAAAACCTGGGTGCAAATTAGCAAATGCGGAAAAGGCGCTACAAAGTTTTGATCTATCATACCAAAATACAATATGCATCAGGGTCCAAAATAATTGAACATAACAAAACTAGAAGCAACACAGTACTAGTACACGATAATAAACAAAACACAATACTGCACGAGGAAAATGGGGTTCTCTTAACACGTGGCTTAAAATTTCGCGAAATAAAAATAAAAAAATGAATGAGTGAATAGTGTTTTGGCGGTGAACGAGAATTTGATTCCGTAATATTGAATATCGTGATTTGATTATATAATTTTGTATGTGGCGATAGCGTGGGTGACGCTAGCTGTCTCTTTTTTTTGTGAGTTTGGCTGGGTATCTCAGTGTTTCGTCACTGTCGCGAAACTCGGACTTCACTTGACTGACTGATCCTTTTTTACTGCCCTATAACCCGGCGTCTGTTTTCGGTCGAATGTTCTAGAAGCTTCTTTAAGATTTTTCGTCTTCAAAAGAGAGCTGTCAGAGTAATCAGTGGAATTAATAATAATAGGGAACACTGTCAACCACTATTCTTAAAATTCGGTATAATGCCTTTACCATCTTTACATATATACTTCTCTCTAATTGAAATACATAAAAACGTCAGTAGTTTTGATACCCACTCTGATTTACATAACTATAGTACAAGATCTGCAAATTTACTAAGGATACCTCGTTTTAGGCTGAAAAAGTCTTAAAGTAATTCATTAAATTTTAATTTGTATAATAAACTACCCCCCGAAGTAAAGTCACTAAATTTAAATCGTTTTAAAAACAATATTAGAAGTATTATATTAAAACATTGTTTTTATTCAATTGAAGATTATTTACGGGCATCATTCTAATAAACAAGAAATTGATAAATAGATTACCCATTTAAAATCGCATTGTATTTATTATATTGATGTGGAGCAGAACTACCCGATATTTAGTTTAATTTTGTTTTATGAGTGTACATGGGTGTATGTGTGTGTGTATATGTATGCGTCTGTATATATGTATGTGTGTATATATGCGTATAAATGTGTGTATATGTGTTTGTGTGTATGTGTGTGTATATGTGTGTATATATGTATGTGTGTGTATATGTTGCATGTTTGCGTGTATGTGTGTATGTATGTGCATGTCTGTATGTATGTGCATATGTGTATGTATGTATATATGTTTGTATATAAACTGGTTTGTCATATATGTGTTTTTATTTATACAGATATACTAACCATATATTACTTTACTATAAGATAGTTCTTGTTTTTTTTTTTCGACAATCGTTTGGTATATGTATATACAGTGGTTATTTAATTTTAATTTCCTTTTGACTTCCACTGTTTTGTTTTTAGTTTATATATTAGTTTGTGCTTCATGTGTTTGTTTTTATATACATCAAATCTGTATAATATTTTAAATTTTATTAACTATAAGAAAGTTCTTGTTTTTTCGACAAAAGTACCAATCTGTATATACAGTGGTTTTTACTTTACTTTTACTTCTACTATTTTGCTTATAATAATAATAATAATAATAATAATAATAATAAGGTATCGATTTATTATATTTTATAGAAAATTTAATATATATATATACCTACCTACCGGTGATAAATACTACCTAAATACGAATTTTCATTAGTCTGATCTCTACGAAATTTTATTTATAAACAATAAATAAATAAATATTAAGATGTCTAAATCGCCTGATGAATTGAAGTTGGATCGGCTTCGTTCGAAACAGGAAAAGCTTTTCAGACGGGTCCAGCTATGTTATGATGTGGCGAAGCTTTGAAGCGGAATCATGAAAATTTCAAAATTAGAAAATTTTAAAATCCGCTGTAGTACATTTTCTAATACATCATCGAAGAGTACAGAAATCTTCTCGACGAAATAATTATCCTAAAACAACAAATAAAACTGGATGAAACTCCTTCATATAGTATCATGAAGCCTGTGAGATTTAACCGATCTATTGAGTATGTGGCGACTCAATTTATTAAAACCCCGCCGAATGCGGATAGAAGTCCGAGAAGTGATCAGGCGCGGATTCACATGCCTAAAATTGAACTTGTAAAATTTGACGGATCCGATATTATGTTTTGGCCATTATTTTATGAAAATTTCAAACAGCTAGTACATGTACGAACGGACTTTTCTAATGCAGAGAAGTTGCAATATTTGCTAGGCAGCATATCAAGTAAAGCACTAAAGTTTGTAGTCATGTCAAAACCATTCCGAATAACTACACAGTTATAGTGGAATACTTGTAGAAAAAACTTACCAGGATAAGAAATTCTTGTCGAGTGTATATTTAGATAGAATATTAAATTGTCGTAATGTACCTAACCATAACCCTAGTAGTTTACAAGGTTTTTTAGAAAAATTTGATCCGAATGTCAATGCCTTGAAAATTTTAAATATACCTAATCTCGCTGATTTCATGTTATACCATATTGCTTTATCAAAATTGTCCCAAGAGACCATAAATTCTTTCGAGTTAATTCGTAAAAACTCAGAGATACCGTCATATCAAGAGTTGATCGATTTCGTTCGCCAACAAAGTAAAATAATTTCCAAAAGTGAAAAATTTCGGTTTAATAATCCAAATCAGAGCAGCAATGCCAATTACAGTTTAAAAAATAATAAAACTTTTTTTGGTAAACCATCCGAATAACCATCATACAAAAAATTGCATCGCCTGTAATAGGGGTGTTCATTTACTAAAAGAGTGTAGTGTGTTTAAGAGTGATTCTGTGGTAGAGCGATTTAGAAAGATTAAAGCTAACCATTTATGTATTAATTGTTTTTCAGCCAAACATATGGTTTCGAATTGTCCATCCCAATATCATTGTACCGTTTGTAAAATGAAACATCACACGTTATTACACCGACCTAATAATAATTCTGTTAATAAAATTAACCAGCCTACTGTCTCAATGATACCGGCTAGCACTAGTAATAGTTTGTCGGAAAATTCCCCTGTTTCACGCGCTAACAGTGTTTTCATATCTCAAGATCGTTCAAAAACAATTTTATTGAGCACCGCTATTGTCAAAATAATTGACAAATGGAATAAAAGAACAAACTATTCGAGTCATGTTGATAATGGATCCATGTCAAACTTTTTAACTGTTGATTGTTGCAACAAATTGGGTTTGACATACACCAAATTAAATACCCACGCTGTTGCAATAGGTGAACTTGAAAAGCCAATTAAAGGCCGCACCTGTGCAACTATTTTTTCGAATCTAAACCCAAACTTCAAATATCCGTTTGAAGCCTTGATAATTGACAGGATTAGTGGGAAGTTACCCCAGTCCACCCTAGATATTGATTCGTTTAACCATTTAAAATATCTGCCCTTGGCAGACCCCACCTTTAACATTCCTAGCAATATTGACGGGCTTATTGGAGCTTCGTTGTTTGCCGACATACTAGGTACTCATAAAGTAACGGGAACAAAAATTAGTCCAACCGCTATACAAACCACCCTAGGGTACTTAGTTTTAGGCCCTGCCGACTGTAGTAACGCCGTCGATTTAAACCAATCCTTTTGCACTCTTCTAACCTTAGATTCTTTAGTAGAAAAAATGTTTGAAATCGACAATTATATCCCCCATTCCAAACAATAAAGATAACATTTGTGAACAGTTATTCGTCGAAACTGTTAGCCGCGAAAGCAATGGGAGATTTACCGTCTCGTTACCCTTTAAGTTAGACCCATCTTATTTAGGTGATTCCTACTCGTTAGCCGAAAAAAGATTATTTGCCTTAGAAAAGCAGTTAGAAAAGTTCCCTGACCGTAGACAAACTTATAGTTTAATATTTAAAGATTATCTAGATCAGGGGCATATGTCGTTAGTTCCAAAAGAACAAAGTAATAGCATGTCCTCATATTTTATCCCACACCATTGTGTGTATAAACCGGAGAGTACGTCTACTCCTTGTCGTGTAGTGTTCGATGCAAGTATGAAATCCACCAGTGGCGTATCATTAAATGATATCCTTTATACCGGTCCGAAATTGCAAAATAACGTCTTTACTATCCTATTAAACTTTCGTTTGCACCCCGTAGCAATAAACGCCGATATTAAACAATGTTATAGACAAATTAACGTAGTAGATTGTCATAGGCCATATCAAAGAATATTATGGAGATTTAATGTTAAAGATCCAATTTCTGTCTACGAATTGAACACTGTCACATTTGGTGTCCGTTCTAGCCCCTATTTAAGTTTAAGGACAGTAAAGTTTTTAGCTGAATCTGAACGAGATATATATCCAAAAGCCGTCGAATGTGTAGAACGGGATATGTATATGGATGACGTTATTTCAAGCGTTCCAGACGTTGAAAGTGCGTATGAAACACATAGTCAACTAGTCAACTTATTCCAATCCGGTGGATTTCCCTTATTAAAATGGGTTTCAAATTCCAGACAATTATTAGACAAAATCCCAAGTCATTTGAAATCAACCAAAATGATTGAATTTGATAAAACTAACCTAAAAATACTTGGTCTACAGTGGAACCCTTACCTTGATAGATTTACGTTTAAATTAAATTTCCAACTAGTTCATTGTACTAAACGAAATTTATTATCTTGCGTTGCTCGGATTTTTGATCCGTTAGGTTTTTTTGTCGCCCATTACTCTTTTTATCAAATTGTTAATAAAAAAATTATGGAGTCTAAATTTTGATTGGGACCAAGTTGCTCCGGTAGAAATATCCAATGCTTGGACTAAATTCCAAAAGGAATTATATTGTTTAAACGAACTCCAAATACCACGTCATCTTTTTATATTTGAAAAGGTTTCAGTTAGTTTAATCGGTTTTTCCGACGCCAGCATGAATGCCTATGCTGTTGTTATTTATGTGCGTACCGCGGACGACTCGGGTAATGTAAACGTGAATTTGCTCTGTTCTCGATCGAAAGTTAGTCCTAATTCTAAAATATCACTTCCTCGCTTGGAATTATGTGCAGCTACGTTGTTAGCTCAACTTTTTAGCCCATGTCCAAGAAACCTATAATCGTCGTAAACCAGTCAATGAAATATATGCATTTTGTGACTCTATGATAACCCTTCACTGGATACATTCCACTACTCGAAAATGGAAACCATTTGTTTCGAATCGAGTATCTAAAATTAAAAATTTCTTGTCACCGCCTCACTGGTTTTTTGTACCTACACAAGAAAATGTTTCCGATTGCGCGTCGAGAGGTCTTACCCCTCTAGGCCTAACAAATCACTCGACATGGCTATCCGGTCCCACGTGGTTAAAACTACCCTTGTCGGACTGGCCTGTTAAACCGTTGAATAAAACCCCAAACGTCGATCAGATTAGTTTAGAAGACGAATGTGTCCTATTATTGTCCGTCCTAAAGCCGGACACATCACCTTTGTATGGTTTAATTGAATATTTTTCATCTTGGACTAAGTTACTCCACTCTACGATTTATGTTTTGAGATTTGCTCAGATCTTACCCCATAGAAATCGCATAAAAGCTGATTTTGAAAAAATCCGAACTAATGTTGATTCGAGCAGTACAACAACGCCACTTTAGCAGCCATTATAAAACCATATTAGAAAATAAACCATTACCCCCTCCTTTACGCAGACTTAATCCATTTATTCATGAAGGAATAATTCGGGTAGGGGGAGATTAGCTAACAGTACCCTTTGTTTTGATAAAAGATATCCTATTTTGTTGCCTAAATCTGATCCCTTCGTTACTCTACTTGTAGACTATAATCATAAACTATTCTCCCATACAGGAGCGCATTTATTGCATTCATTATTAAGACAAAATTACTGGATTCTATCCGCCAGAAATATAATACGCCAACGCACCTGGAAGTGCAATTCTTGTTTTTCGTATTACTCCTAAACCAACCTATCCAATAATGTCTAATCTACCCATTGAAAGGGTCAGTCAAGCTAAAGCTTTTTGTCTACCGGGGTGGATTATACAGGCAGTTTTCAAATCACTTTAAGTCGACGTAGAGGTATTAAAGTTCAAAAGGCATATGTTTGCTTATTCATTTGCTTGGCTACTAAAGCGGTACATTTGGAACTCGCTTCTGACCTTTCCACAGACTCATTTTTAGCCGCTTTTAAGCGATTCATATCTAGACGTGGTAACTGTGCCACTTTATTCTCTGACAACGGTACCAACTTTGTCGGAGCTAAAAGAAAACTTGACGAAATCTACGAATTAACTAATTCTCGCGAATATAAGGATGCCTTTCAACGTGAACTTTTTACTCATAAAATAGAATGGAAATTTAACCCCCCTTCGTCACCCCATTTCGGAGGTATTTGGGAAGCGAATATAAAAAGTGTAAAAACACACTTAACTAGAGTCATTAATATGCAAGTTCTGACGTACGAGGAGTTCAGTACCGTACTCGCGCAAATTGAAGCCCTATTGAACTCTCGGCCATTATGCATTTTAAGTAGCGATCCGAATGATCCGTCCGTGCTCACGCCTGCACATTTTATCTATGGGTCGCCACTAAATTCATTTCCATCGGAAGATCATTCTTTAGAAACACTTAACCATTTGACAAGATACAAACTTTTAGATGCTATCGTGCAACATTACTGGAAAAGATGGCACTTGGAGTATTTACATACTATACAAACCCGTTTAAAATGGAACACTGATTCCAACCCTGTAGTGGTAGGTACCTTAGTGGTTGTAATGCAGGATAATATTCCGCCTCTAAAATGGCCACTAGCCGTCATTGAAAAGTTGCATCCTGGAAATGACGGTATTGCACGTGTCGCGTCCATCAAAACCAAGAATGGTACGTATATTCGGCCTATCATTAAACTATGTCCGTTACCTACTCAATAATTTTAATTTTTTTTTTTCTTATTTTGTTTTCCACTTCAATTTTCATTTTTTTCGTAAGACCTTGTAGTGTATTTGTAAAATTATTAACAATACAATCATTAATTAATATTATTATTACCGTATATTTAAGTGTCATATTTTTAGCATTGAATTTAAAATTCAATCCGCGCCCCCCAGGATGTTTTGGCGCCCTGGTTCAATTTTAATTTTAATTGTAATTACTGCCCATAGGCGACATCGGGCGACACTTCTAGTGCACCTCTTGAAACAAGCGGATTCGCGTTCGAATGTTAAAAAGAATTTCATTTTTAATAACTAATCTACCTACCTTGATTTGAACAGTGCATAATAAATAAATGAATTAAGTACCGAAATCCTTTACAATTTAACTAGAGTGAGTGGTGTGAAATCTCTGGAACCTGATTCCTTGTACCCCTATCCCTAACAGGATTCCAGCAGGTAAACTAATAATAGGATAGAGGTGAGTCCCTTTTGTCATCTTTATTTTATTTAACCACCATACAGTTCACTATTTAAAAAACACCGCAATTAACAACAAATCTTTAGTTATTGCGTAAACAGTGGTTATTTAATTTTAATTTCCTTTTGACTTCCACTGTTTTGTTTTTAGTTTATATATTAGTTTGTGCTTCATGTGTTTATATTTATATACATCAAATCTGCATAATATTTTAAATTTTATTAACTATAAGAAAGTTCTTGTTTTTTCGACAAAAGTACCAATCTGTATATACAGTGGTTTTTATTTTACTTTTACTTCTACTATTTTGCTTATAGCTTATGTATTTGTATTTGTGCTTTGTATATTTATATTTATATATATCAACCCTGAATGATCTTTAAAAATATTTTTTCTTTTAACTATAAGATTTTTGTGCTCTGACTTGCTACAAATGTACAAACCTGTATATAATGTGGTTAAATAAACGATATCTATCTATCTATCTATCTATCTATCTATCTATAGGAGAAAAAAATATATATAAACGAGAAATATATGGAGGTTTATTATATTGCTGATAATTTATGAGGACCATTTTGCTAAGAAAATTGAATAAAGAATCATACCTTGCATGCTTGCAAAATAATTAACCTGAACTATTTTGGGATGTATCGAATAACAAAAGTAATCAGTTGTAGTTAAAGCATGATGGCGCTTTCCACACTTTAACCAAATTCTAAGTATTCATCTGAATAACATGTATCGACAAAGATGGATTGGAAGAGGTGGACCACAAACTTGGTCAGTTCCCTCGTCATATTTAAATCCCCTAGATTTTTATATCTGAAATAAATTTTCTGCACAAGACCCGTTCCAATTATTGATGATTTACGGAAAAGAATTATAAATTTAATGGCTGTGAATAAATTGGAAACACTCCTGAGATTCTTGAATGGATTAGGGCTATTTAAAATATTTTCTATCAATACATTCAAACTCGTTATCTATGTATTAAAAAATAATATCAAATTTCATTAAATTTTGGAAATTAATAAAATTGGTTCAAAAACACATGAGTACTTTCTACAGTTTCCAAAAATATCACACACAAATTTATTTCAAATAAAAAAACACGCATAGAAACCTTTATCTCTCCACTATCATAAAAGATATGGAATAAATTATGTGCAAAATTATTAAACCATTATCTTTAATCAATTATACTAAATACCTTGAATAATCCAAAAACCGATTTTGGTAAAATAAAGAAAATTCCATTTTCTGATAATATCTCGGAAACGAAGCGTTGTTATCAGACTCATCTTAATAGTAAATTTTTGTCCTATTTTGACGTAAGGACCTTCTGAATTTGTGCCGCGAATGTTTGGAATATTGAGTATATTTGTCATAATTTTAAGGTCAAAATAATATGACATGATAAGTATTAATATTGTAAAATACTGCATGTGAGACCAGTGAATATGTAGTATTATATCATCAGACATTCGGCAGATTAATCCATCTGTCCATCTTAAGTCGACATCTTTTTAATCATCCGACGATGGCAATAGTAGGTAATTCCGCTTATAAATATTTAGGTACTTAATTTATGTATTCTACTTTACAATACAATTTAAATATATTACGACTTCATAAATACAAATATTGGTCTTCCTGTATCAGTTTTATATTAAATCGTTCCATTATATTCAAATTAATCATAAAACATTCTACTGACGTCCTCTATTAACGGGTAGTTATTGGTCTCAACAGATGGCTTCGGTCAGACATGTTTTATGATTAATTTGAATATAATGACATGATTCTCTATAAAACTGGTACAAGACGATAAGTAGGTACCTACTATAATTTATAAAGTTGAACATATTTCTTCTTTTAGCAGTATATGAAAATAAATATTTAAAAGTCTATTTAATTCCTTTTTTTATAAATGACTTTTCCACTGTTGCTAACATAATAAAAATGCGGTCTCATTTTTGTTTTGATTTGTTAATCGGTGATAACAATAAATATGAATATTCTTGAAAGTTTACGTATCTATCGGAACTTAGTTATAAAGATAAGCTGAAACACAAACAAGAAGATAGACCTACATTGGAAAAAATATTGAAAAAGATGAATGTTAGCGAAAGGGGACTAATATAACATCGGATACATTGGGAAATGCGAAGCAATGATCCATGAAGCACAGAAAATTAGTCTTTTACTTCGTTTTTGGAAACTTCATAGGCCAAAAATAAAAAAAATATAAAACCTAACCTCAAAATGAAAATGACTTTTTCTGCAGTCACGACAAGGTGCGGCAAAGTAATTTGCCGCACATTTTTTTTCATAAGAGTATACGGAAAATAATCTAGAGTTACTATTGAAAGACAACAATTCTTTTTAAACAGATTTACTAAGTTTATTATAAAAACCTAAAGAACGTTGATATTAACGCCACAGTTATTAAAATTATTACTAATTTCAGTAGCAAATGGTATATTACAGATCTCGCATTCGACGAAGATGTTAGTGTAACTTAAGTTATGTTTCTTTGCAAGGACAGCCTGCTGATAGACCGCTGTATTACACAAGATTCTGTGCAATACAAGCGGAATCTATCGATGGCCTGGATTGATTATCGCAAGGCATTTGATACAACCTCGCATGAGCTATTGTTGTACTTGCTCGAATGTCTTGCGGTACCAGCACCACTAGTGAGATGCATAGAACAGCTGCTGCCGCTCTGGAAGACCCACTTCACCATAACATCAGGTGCACAGTGGGTCACGACGGAGCAGGTAGCATTTAGGAAGGAGTTTTCCAGGGTGAAACCCTGAGTCCTCTCATCTTCTGCATCTCACTGCTGCTGTTGTCTGCTGGGCTCCACCAAACCCGCGGATATCAATGTGGACCACCCAGCGACAGGAGCATAAGGTCACCCATCTATTCTATATGGATGATCTTAAACTTTATGCCTCCGGAGAGGGCGAACTACAAAACGCTCTTAGGGTGGTCGAAGAATATACGCGGGCAATTGGTATGGAGTTCGGGTTGGACAAATGTGCAGTCGTCCACCTCAAGAGAGGACGATGCGGAGAATTCCCTGAAGATGCGCAGCTCGCAGACGGAAGCATCCTAAGACATCTGGATGGTGGAGAGACCTATACGTATCTGGGTGTGCAACAAAGGTACATCCAGGATGTAACACAAATAAAAGATTCTCTCCACGGCAAGTACAGACACCGCCTCCGAAAGATTTGTTCTTCCGAACTTTCGGGGAAGAACAAGGTGTCTGCAACTAATATGCTTGCCGTTCCGGTTCTGCTCTACCCCTTCGGATTAGTAAAGTGGACGGTAGATGAGCTGCGCCAATTAGACAGAGATACCCGCAAGATGATGAATATTCACAGAAGTAATCATCCTAGATCGTCCGTTCCTCGTGTGTACCTCCCACGTCAAGGGGGGGGGGGGCGAGGACTCTTGAGCCTGGAGTGTACGCATGGCAGAGTAGTACTGAGTATGGCATGTAACATCCTCAGGAGCTCAGATCCCCTCTTGCGGTTTGTAAAACATCACGAGAACTGTAGGAGTGGGAGCAGGATTATTCAAGGCAGCAAAAAGAGCCGCACATGAACTCGGTCTCTGCCTTACGTTCCCGGAGATATTCAGTCCGTTGTCGAGAACGAGAAATGCCGGATTTACTGGAACTACTCGTTCCCGACTGTCAGGCTAATCAAGCCAATAAGCCTGAAATAGTCCTCCTCGACCACCAACTCAAGGTGATGTATGTCATCGAGTTCCCGGCACCTGCGGAGAAAAACATCACCTTGAAGGAGGAGGAGAAACGGACTAAATATCGCGATCTCGGGTCGAGCTCCAAGTGCTGTACCCAGGCTACTCGGTAAAAACGGTCGTCCTTATAATCGGGGTACTCGGAGGGATAAAGCCTACGCTGCTCTCGGAACTGAAGTTCATACCGGCCGGGCAGCGGCCTGCCAAAAATCAGCCGAGTGGCTGGCAGGCCAAATGCAGAAGGCGGTCATTCTGGGTTCTCTCCGTCTGCTTAGGGCACACGATTCTGGTATCTACAGTCACTAACCCTGCGGGATGTGGGGAGTGGCTGTAGTTGATGCGCCGGCGCGACTCCGTGAGGCGTCGGAGGCCACGGGAGGACTAACCCGCTTCGTGAAACCGAAAAAAGAAAAAAATAATAATTCTCTCGGAACTGAAGATCATATCGGCGTGCCAAAAATCTGCTGAGTGGCTGGCAGGCCAAATGCAGAAGGAGGTCGTTCTGGGTTCTCTCCGTCTGCTTAGGGCGCACGATTCTGGTATCTATAGTCACTAACCCTGCGGGATATGGGGAATGACTGTAGTTAATGCGCCGGCGCGACTCCTGTGAGGCATCGAAGGCCACGAGAGGACTGTTCGGCTCGGATATTCCGCAAGAAAATACCCTCTCTACTCTGCCCCTTTAGAATAGTGAAGTGGACAGTAGACGTGCTGCGTAAATTAGACAGAGATACCCTCAGGATGATGAATATACACAGAAGTATTACTTCATCCTAGATCCTGCTCCTTGTGTGTAACATCAACTGAGATTCGAGGATAATCCTGGAGTGAACGCATGGCAGATTAGTACTGAGTATGGCAAGATTGCAAGTATGACATGTAACATTCTCAAGAGCTCACATCTCCCCTTGTAGGTTTGTGAAACACTATGAAACTGCAGGAGTGAGTGTAAGATTGTTCTGGGCAACAAAAAAAGCCGCAGGTGTAAGACATGGGGATTCATTATTGCCTACCAGGATGATATAATCAACACCTTGGTCTACCGTAGCTACGTGTGGCGTGTAGAGGTCATATTAACTGCAGCATCTGCTGCCATGCACTTATTTTCAGCAAGCTCCATATATACGAGATAACGCAGTATTACGAGTGCTAACAACACAGATATCGAGGATCATCGGAAAATTGATTAAGTTAACAGTGAATGTCAAATTTTATACTTCTTTTTTAAATTTGATGACACTTTTCTACAATTTCTAAAATAGAGAAAAAAATTCTGTTCGTTAATTCCTCGAACCAAATGTGAAAGAAATTTTCTATTTACATGGATCAAAAAATATATAATATTCCTCAAATAGCCTATATTTCGCCGTTTAAGATTACTCTAAAAAATAGGTTTTCGAAGAATATTTCTCTTAAAAAGTTGAAGTAGGAAACGAAATTTGGTACAAATTGGAAGAAAAATGACAGTTAACACCTCTAATTGAATAAGAAAGAAATTTCTTGTGCATGGTTTCAAAAATGCGTTACTTTCCTCGTGATAATTTTATATTTCGGTGTTCAAGATTATTCCAAAAAATAAGTTTTTGAAGAATATTTTCCTTAAAAATTGAGGTAGAATATCGAAATTTTGGTACAAATTTTGTACAAATTGGACAACATAATAAACGGACTACACCTCTTTGAATAGCTAATCAATAATATATATATTATACTATTTTACGTAATATGTTTAAGAAAGCATTAAAATTTCATCTTCCATCAATAATTATGAGACAAATAAAACATCAGGTAAAATAATCTAACCAGTCTTAATTCGAACATCATGCATTTTATTGAGCCCCCACCAGAGTGCCTTTTATATGCAATGGTGTTTTTAGAAGCAATCTAAATTTTCGAACAATCGGTTTCAGTCATGTAAATATTTAAAAAAGTTCTACGGTACTGAAAGAGAAATCTCAAATCAACTTATATATAAGATTTACTGAGATTCTGTACCAAATTTCGCTCTGCTACCTCTCATCGAAAGGGAAATATAGAAAAACATTATTTTGGATTATTGGAAAGTAAGAATTTTTGGACCGTGTGCATAAGAACATTCCCTTGTATTGGTGAGAAGAATAAGCTACCGAAGTACTGGCTATTATGTTGCAATCATCCTGTAGATTAAATACATTTTATGGATGAAATAAATAAGTGGATTGATGTTATTTCTTATCTGTAAGAAAAGTTTGTAAATTATGTTTCTAATACAAAGGTGTTATTATCTTTGATTTTTTTGTTTAAAGTATATTCAGACGACTCAAATGTCGATTGATAGATTTTCGATTTGAAAATAACCAATAAGAGGCACTTGCCACCCAACAGTTTCTCAACAGATGAGTCGATTGAATGCGCCAGTGATTCATTTATCGATATCTGATAAAATATGAGAAGCAAACTATCTAATCAAGTTTTTCAATTTTTTTCACATTTTCATCTACATATAGATGGCGTTGAATACTTTATTTGCTCACTAATAAATTTATAAATTCCAGACAACCTAAATGCATTATTTTAAGTTAAAGTTCAGCATAGAAAATACCCGAACAAACAAACTGGATTTTGTCTAAAACTTAGAGATAAACGAATTGCATTGTTGTGGACAAACTATTATTTGTTAGTCTTTCAGGGTTCTACTATCATTTTAATGGGTCAGTTTAGTATTGACCGGTTTGTGCTTTAGTGAATAATAAAAAAGTAGTGTTTTTTAAGACAAAGTTATTATTAAAACAGAAGTGTTTTAGAGGATTAACGATTCAACTAAACAATTTTCAAGTTTACTAAAGCTAAGGAAGAAATTAAATCATATACTATATTTACCTTTTTTTAGAGATCGAGAGTTAGCGATAAATGACGTAATTTCCAGGGTTGACGCTAGGTGATATGTCACCGCGTAAATATGTTCATGCATATATGACAAAATATCTTACCTTGTGGTTATTTTGGCGAGTTCGGTAACATTCAAAGTTAATACAAAGGACTGAAAGTATTGGTAAATGTAACACTAGCACGCACATGTATGTTTAACTAGCCATAGCAAGAGTAAAAGTATATTACTTTTATTAATGCTCCCATTAAAACATTTGCCACATTCCAGCAGTAAGTATTGGTGGGTTCATCCACGTTAATACAGACGTATTTTTCATTCATTTCAGAATAATTTTTTTTGTTTAATACTGTCACATCTCTGTGATAAATGTTTTTTCTTAGTGTTGCTTCCGATGGCACCTGAACATTGCTATACTGTCCACTAATATAATTTTAGATACATTGAATGAGACGTTTTTAAAAAGCTAATCTCCATTCTATTTAATTTCGCACTGTTTACGTATATACATAGACGTTACATACAATATATGTGCAGTATATGTGTTATCTTGACCATAAAGGTTCCAACCTACTTCAGGACAATATATTTAGTGTATATTCCAATGATCTCTTAATCACTGGAGTACTCATTTTTAACATGGGGCAGTGGGCGTAAACATGCGATCTGCCTTATATATATCTATGAACTTTTATTGGCCACTCGACAATAAGGAGTCTCGTTGGTCAGTAAGAACTTGTTTTTTATAGCTGAATGCCGTCGAATTACCTGGCAAAAACTTTTAATTTTTTACTTCCATTTATATACAGAAAACTGTTTTATTGCATACTCAATAAAAATATTTAATCATTTCATATTGTTTCGGAATGTCTCATTACGTGTTTATAATATTATATTGTATCTACATCAAAGTCGTCTCTGGAATTTATCGTTATCTCCCGATCTCCATTCATTACCTATCAATCATGCCGTTAAACAGAGAAAAATGGAGATTTTGTCAAAATTTTCGGTTAGTTAATCAGGGAATGAATAAGTTAAAATGGTTGGAGTCAACTTTGAAAGATTGTGAGGAATGTCAAAGTGGCGAAAAGTGTTGCTGCCTTGTAGAAGATGACGTTAATCTAATATGATTTCCTGAAATCAGTATTTTTATGATTTTTGGTAAAATGCTATTGCATTTTAGTTTAAATTTAATATTTAAATCATTCAGAGACAAACAAATTGTGTTCTGTCCAGAAGAGACAAACAATGTATGTTGTAAAGTAGAGGCAGATTTTCATATTTCCTAAAAATTATTAGAAATGGAAGTTAAGTGATTATAAAGTTCACTCCTCATATATTCTATGTGATTTTTTGTGTGATCTAAATAAATGTACCTACAATATTGCCACGTTTTTCCAGTATTTTCGATGGTCCCGGTAATTTAAGCATATATTAGGAGGAGGAAGAACTATTTAGTTAGAGCATGAAATTTTACCAGGGTATTTAGAAGTAAACTAAAGTAAATGCATACGCAAAAAAAAGTATCAATGATAACAATTAAATAGCATTAACAAAAGTTGGTTGAACTTACCCACATATTAGTAAAGATACCAATCAAGGCCAACAGCTAACAGTGGAACAGAGCTGGTTACAGAGTTAATAAAATAAATTTGAGCGCCACATGTTTTGATCCTGATTTAGGTACCGTTAGCTACTAGCAATTATCACTCAAAATCACGAAAAGGCAATAATCAGATTACAAGAGTAGAGTAGGTAATTTACATAAATAAAAAGAAAGTGTGTACGCATAAGTATATACAAATATGTTAAAAATACCATTGAAATAATCACTATTACCCCAAAATTAATTATTTCGAAATTACAATATTGTACCGCAAATAAAGTACTCACATTAACAAAAAAAAAGGAAATTATATATGTGTGTATAATTGAGAAATGGACACAATAATCACATACAAAAAAAAATAAAAAAAACTGAAACAAATAGAATACTAATAGGTATTAAGAATGTCTTGGAAATTCATACATTCAAATATATAGCTATATTCTGGTTCACAACCTTTTACATTACTAATGTAAATGTTTAATTAATTATTATCAAATAATTTTACATTTTAGTACTTAACAAAGAATAATTTAGTATTTAATAACTGTTCAAATAATATTATTGGACCCAATTTAGGAAGTATGTATATAGTTGATTGGACAAAATAATTCGCAAATATCTAGACATACACATACGTATCTGTATACATAAGTGTGCGTTTGTGTAAGTAAATTAATAAATCAATCGATAATAATATCCAGATTAAAAAAAAGTACATCTAATTGATTGAGCAAAAAATTGATTGATTGAGCAAACTATGGATTACAAAAAATAACTCTCCACTTTCGCACCACGAACAACCTTTTACTAAAGTCAAAGAAAAAATTTGAGATATTAAATTTATTAACTTAATAAATGTATAAAAATCTAGCGCGCGCCTATGGTACGTCAGTAACAGTTCTAGAATAAAACATTGATATCTCTAAATATAAAAAACTACCGACGGGTGCTTCTCAATACAACATACTTATATTAGAAGATATATTAAGTTGACAAAACTAATATAATTTGATTCCATTCCATTTCTTTTTCATTTTAATGGAGAATTTTAGTAAAATATGTTTTGATAAAATTGAATTGTAACAATATACTGAAATGCAATATCTGTCACCAAAATTACAACAGTTTATAGCCTTATTGGGTTCATTGACAAACAAGTTTTCGCAATATTTCTTAACTACTAAATAATTACTTTTGCTAAATATCCGTTGCCTGTAATTTTTTTTTCAAATCAAAATTTGATTTGTACGAACACAAATAAATAGTCATATCACTTGGTAAAAACGGCAACAATTTACGCTTTGCCCCTTTCTACCCATCAATTCCACCATCTGCTGGACATTAGACTGCAGTGTACCGGACACCAAAAGCACAAAAACAGATAACAGTTAATAATCACTGTTTGATGGTTGTGGAAAATAGAGCGTTTAATTTCAAACTGTTTGCATCATTTTATCTGTACTGAAATAAAAAGATTAAAGAATATTTCGATGTAGAGTGAAATACTGTTGTATATGGGGAGCATGAAGGGAGAGAGTGGTGTATAAAATTTTAATTAATTTTTTTTTAACTAAAATACACCTGATCTTGATCAAATGTTTCATGCAGTGACAGCTGGTGAAATTTAGGCTATGTCATATCTTAGTATTGGAGCATGGGACTCAAGCGATACTTTAAGGCGTAGGTAGCTATCAAGACTAAATCAGGAAGTTTTGCAGAAAAAAAAATGCGATTGAAATTTGCGAAGAAAAGGTGGAAAAATTGTGAGCCCCCTAGGTTATTTTTTAAACGATTTGTAAAATATTTGCGAAACATTTTTTTCAAAATCAAGTGGAAAATATAACGACAGATATTAAATTTCATAAGATAATATTGATTTTTTACAAAGTTGCACCTTTTTGAAATTTGCACTTTGCATTTTTCGCAAACTTCAATCGCAATTTTTTTTCTGCAAAACTTCTTCATTTAGTTTTGATAGCTACGCCTTAAAGTATCGCTTGGGTCCCATGCTCCAATACTAAGATAGGACATAGCCTAAATTTCACCAGACGTCATTGGTTTCATGGTTATACAGCTTAGAATTCAGAACTAGTATGCTTCTTACATTAAAACCTTAAGGATACATTTACAACCAATTCGGTACAGGCACAATCTGCTGGTGGATTGAAAATTCGGTTTTAAGCATATCTGGTTGAATGTATTTGTTTACAATAAAATTTTAAGTCGGCACGACCTTGAATTGCACTTCAGGTTTGAATTGGATGCTTGAAAATCTCAATTATTCAATTCAATAGGCAAGGGGACAATTTTTTTTTATTACTTTAATAACATCTACAGTTTAAAATAATTGACCCGTATTTTTTTTATTTTTTTTATTAAATGTCTTATGCTTAAAAAAATTCGTAAAGTTTAAGCGCTCTTTAAACGGTCAGATATTCCCGCATTTTCCCAAGCCAATTGTATTGGCTAGTATTCGCCGTGACGTAACAGCGTAGACAGCACAGATTCAGCGAGGAAACAAATGCTGCATTGCCATGTTTCTAAATAATGAAGATAATATTGTGATGTAAAGCAATCCTTTATTATAGTATTATATTTCAATATTAGTAAACCATTAGACATTAATCGATGGTTAAATATAGGGAATGCTTACATCCTTTGTGTTTATATTTGTGTTAAAAGAAATTATTTTAAAAGCCAGATATTAAACTTCAGGGAACATGCTTCTTTTTTAGAAATTTGGCAACGGAGCTAGTTGAATATTTAACCTTAATGTTTTGTTTGTTGTTTTGTATATCATTACATTATTTTGAAACTTAAATGTCTGTAAAGAAGTGTTTTGTACCTGGTTGTGGAAATGTTAGTGAAGTTACAGTTACGCAAATTTACATTATCAATAATTATAACACCTGCACTATAATAACCTTGTTTTAGTTTTCTACCCTGGAATGCGCGCGTCGTATCTACGCTGTTACGTCATTATGAGACCGCCGATTGCTTTCATTTGAAATACATCCTCATTTCCAGCATTTTCATTTCACAATTAAACAAAATATGGTTACTAAAATTATATTTTAGTAATATTTATAGTGAATTAAAGGTCTCTACTATAATACCATGATGTTTCTTTTTGTAATTTTGATTACAGTCCCCTCGCCTATTGCGGCACGAATTTCAAATTGCTCATGCGTACTACGACACAAATTTATTGTTTATATTTAAAGTCGCTTTGTGATTTAAAATTTGAAGATTAGATCTTTTAGTATTAGAAAATATGACTTTTTAGATGATATTTTACACAAGTTGACCTGACTTTAATTAGATCTACCAGTAGAATTAAAACCAATTGGTATCAAAAAAGTATCAGTTCGGGACGACATACCAACTTCCAATCAAAAACCAGTAATAAATACAAAATTAGCGTTATAAACAGCCTCGTGGACAGGGCCATTTTACTATCAGATAAATTGTTTCACAAAGAAAACATAATTAAAATCAAAAACATTCTTTTAAATAACTTTTACCCGTCACCTTTTATGAATAAGTATATCCAAAAGAGAATACATATAATAAATAACAAAAGCAATAAAAATCAAGTTGACATAGATATACAACCTAACTGCTTTGGACACATATTTAACAACACCAACCAGGACAGAAATCAAAACAATCCAAATAAAGACAAAATATACATATCGGCACCATACATACCACAAATATCAGAAAAAGTTCAGGAAAGAATTAGGTAAATATAACATACAATTAGCATACGGAAACGATAATAGCATAAAAAATAAATTATATTCAAAACTAAAAGATCCAATAGAGAAATTAAATCAAACCCATGTTATTTATAAAATTGATTGCTCAGATTGCGATAGGTGTTACATTGGACAAACCCAACAATATTTAAATAAACGTATAAATCAACATAAATTGTCAATTAGAAATTCCATAGCAACTTCTAATTATTCATGTAGCACAGCATTAACAGAACACGCCATAAATAATTCACACAGTTTTAACTTTCCGGATACAACCATACTGCATAAAGAAAGAAATACCAAAAAACGCATGTTTTTGGAAATAAGCCGAAATACAAAAAACAACAAAAAAACAGTAAATTATCAAACAGATATAGAAAATCTAAGTAGCATATATCGCAATCTTATTCAATAGTAACAATTTTTAAACATCCTGTATATGTACTAACTGCAAAACCTCTTCTCAACGGCTATCCAATATCATGAGAATGTTTACAATAACTCTGTCACTCGGACCATAAATATACTTCAACTGTTATAATTATGTACTCTTAAAAACACATCAACGACCACACCAAATACTGATCATTCTGTGCCTAACTCGTCGAACTACACGTACATCACATACCCATCAAATAAAAAAAAATGATGAAAAACAAAATAAAACCCACCCATACAGTGAAATTAAAATAGGAAATTTATACTAGGTAAGAAAACACTTTTTTAGATATGCATTCTGTCACTAATCTAAGTTACGACTTATGTAAAACCATTATTGTTAATTATTTTTAGCTTTTAACCTTGAAAAAGTCCGAAAACTCGGACGAAACGTAGGACAAATTGTTCATATACTTGGCTGGAAGTCCTCTAGTAATAAAAATAGGAAATAAGTTTTTCTGTTTTTTATTGAAGAAATAATGACGTTTTAGAAGTTATGTTAAATAATTGTAATTATTTAATCAAACTGAATTTGCACACACGTAATATTAAAAAATCTCAACAGATGGCAGCTTCTAACTCATTATAAATGACCTAAATTTTATCTCGGCACAATTCGCAATCCGTTAGTAAATTGTGCCTGTAGCGAATTGGTTGTAAATGTACCTTAATTCGCGTTAAGCAAGATGCACTAGCTAAGACCAACAGTGTCAACAACCAATCCATTTTTATTAAAAAACAAATTTTACATTGTTGATCTTTTGATGGGACGGTAGACACTTGACAAAAGATTAAAAAACCTGATATAGCAAACTATATTTTTTTGTCAAAGAGACCACAGTAAGACGCGTGCTAAAACATTTGTTACATAATTTCCTTTCCTGTTTTATTGTAATTTAATTTTATTTATTTCAAACGTTCGTTTTTCAATTTCCATTTTCATTTATATTAATACACAAATGAATTATGTGTTGTTCCTGTTTATACAATGTTAGGTATTTACTTTATTATAGGTTTTCAATTAAACCAAAATAAGGATGTATTTCCCCCCATTTATTACCCGGTCCATGTTATACCAGAATTAAAATGTTTTTATTGCATTTCTTTTTGCGCAGTCGAATTCGGTGAGGGCTTTACTTTGAATTTAATTGAAGCCAAAGTACCGCTGTGAAAAATTGGCCTATGTATCAATTAAAGTTAAAGACATAACAATACATTATACTACTTCATAAACTGAGTAACTTTGGTTTATCTGATCATTTAATTACATTTTTCAAGTCGTACCTACATAATAGGACTCAATATGTAATATTTAATGGGTTCAAGTCTGTTGAATACTTAGCAACATCAGGTGTCCCCCAAGGGTCCATCCTTGAAGCCTTGTTATTCATAATTTTTATAAATGATATTGTACACGTTTTGGACGTGAATTGCCTCCTTTATGTCGATGATTTAAAAATGTACTCAGTTGTTAACAGTTTTAGTGATTGCCTCCACCTTCAGAGTAATCTAAATAATGTAAATATCTGGTGTCAAGAAAACAAATTGCCTTTAAATATTAACAAATGCAACATAAAGTCATTTTCAACGAAGCCAACACATATTATCTTCGATTATAATCTTGATAATATCACCCTAAATCGACCAGTAACATTCCGTGATCTTGGTGTTATCTTTGACAATAAACTTGCTTTTGTTACACATATAGACTCCATAGTCTTAGAAGCAGGAAGGATGTATGGATTTATAGTTCGAAATTGTCGTGATTTCACCAACACAAACACAGTTAAATTATTATATTTTACATTTGTCAGAACTAAGCTTGAGTATGCTTCTCTTGTATGGTCCCCTCACTACGATGCACACATCGATATTTTGGAATCTGTTCAACGTCGAGTTTTAAAACTTTTAAGCTTTAAAGCTGACGGTACTTACCCTCCTACTGGCTCTCCTCAAAGTGAGTTATTAGAAAAACATTCTCTGGCAAGTCTTGATACAAGGCGTAAATATTTCTCTCAGGTATTTTTGTTTAAGATTATTCACAATATTACCGATTGTCAAGATATTTTATCTAAATTAAACTTTATTGTGCCTAGAATAACCTCTAGAGATAACTTAACATTCTATCTCCCGACACCTCGTACAAATATTCTGAAATATTCTCCGCTACATACTATTTGTAATAACTGTAATGCCGCTGGCATCCATTTAGATATATTTAATTGCAGCCTTAATAACATAAAAATGATTTATCTCTAAGTAATGACTTGTTTTTCTCTATAATCATTGTATATTTTTCAAAATCCTTAAGGCCATTTTTGGTTTGTCAGGTTAATTGTGTTCTTTCCTTCTCTTTTCCCCTCTTATTTTATTTTTTTAATTATCTTAGTATTTTGTAATTAGTATTTTGTAATTATTATTTTGTAATTATCTAGGTACCTATGAACATATTATATTTTTCTATCTGTATTTTTGCCTACACTCCTGTTCTGGAATTGGGTTATTTACCTGTTGAACAGTGAAATCTAAATAAATAAATAAATGAATTAAATTGGTGTGGCGGGACCTTAGTTTTGATAATAACAAATATTTCTGATGACCCGGTATATTTGCATTACACCGTTAAAAACATACTTATATTTTGAATAGCATAATCTTAAGATGATCATGACTATTAGTTAACGATGAGCTCTAAATATACTTTAGAAATGAGTATTTCTAAATGGGTACAGTATATTTAAATAATATATTTTTCTCAAAAATAATAAATCACAAGCTTACAATACGCTTTTCTTTTTTTATTCTCTATACCAAGCTTTCAGCATAAAAATAATAACATAAGACCCATAAAATTTAGTCTGCTAAAGCGTTATATAAATAACAGAAAACTCACCTGCCATGCTGAGGTCCAACACTTCCGGAATCATAAGCCGAACTTGCGGATATAGCCGAGTCTTTAATTTGCCCGGATTCCATCCCTAATGGTGCCACACACGACACTGAAACACAAAAGAAGTCTTTAATAGGAGACCATTTATTTAATCCTGCAGAAAGCATCTGATCCAAGTCTCAATAGAGATCGGCTTGCGAGCTTTTGTTGTTTCGCAACCTCAGGAGGCGCTTTTCGAATGGAAAGTTAAATTTAAGAAACAGTTCCTTTCTACGTGAAGATTTTTAATGGATTAATCATTACTGTTTACGTTTATAAAGTGATATTGGTTACTGTGTTGAAAATCACTTTAAGTTTAACACGTTATACCATAAATAATGCCTCTATAAAAACAAACATTTTAACAGATATTAGGAATTATTCTTGTACTGATTGAAAACTATTCAGTATTAAACAGTTTGCAATAACTGAAAAGTTTTCAATTATTAATTTTGGTACATATTCTCGTTCACCTAATTTGCAATATTGAAATGTAATTTTTAGTGTTAGATTTGGACATTTTAAACAAAATTTTCATTTGGATGTTTCCAATTGGAAATTTCTCAGCCTTAAATTTCACGGGAAATAACACAGGCCTGCAAAATAAAACTTATAGTGGAGAGTTTCTATATTTTAATGTAATTCTGTATGACTGTTTCATGCCGAATCCAAAAATGACTTGCATTTTGCTCTATCACGCAAGGTTTTTTTCACAAAAGTAAAAATACATGAACGGTTTTCTAATAAAATGTATTAAAATAATGCATTACAGTAAAATACTTCTCATTCTTAATTACAAAATTTAAATCAAAATTTACAAGTACCTACAAGAATAATATTACAAAAAAGTTGTTAACATTTTTACATGTCTCTTTACGAATGAAAACGATTTCTTTTACTTTCAAATGAACGCTTAGTTGAAGCCCGTTTATGTGAAATTTCACCTTCAGAAGATTTTCTCTTTAAACACCAACAATAGTCAGCCATCATGGCGACGTTCCATCTTCCTTGATATCTCATCTCCATCTGTTTAATGTCCTGGTGAAACCTTTCACCTTGTTCTTCGCTCACCGCCCCGACATTTTCTGGAAAATAGTCGAGATGGGAATGAAGAACATGAAGTTTCAAACTCATGTTGCACCCCAACGTATTATAATTTTCTAACATATCGTTGACTATATTCTTGAAATCAGGATCTCTGTTATTACCTAAGAACTTTTGAACTACATTTTGAAGCCAACCCATGCAGCCCTTTCTTTATCATTCATTGTTGAGTCAAACACTCTGTCTTTCATTAACTCTCTAATTTGTGGCCCAACAAAAATACCTTCCTTAAGCTTGGCTTCTGATAAACTAGGACATATTGAACATAAATACTTGAAGCAGTTACAGTTTTTGTCGAGAGCTTTAACAAATTGCTTCATTAGCGCCAACAATGTGTAACGGAGGCAGAAGAACTTTTTCGGATCGACCAAACTTTCTTGTACAATATTTTTGAACCAGGTACTAAATTAATTCTATGTGGCCATTCTTTCTTTTGCCAAGATTTTAAAATCTCCACATAACATCCAGTTCTGGTCTGCATATTTCACCTTTTCAAGTAGGAGTTTCAAATCTTCATATCTTTCTTTTAAATGAACAGAGTGTGCAACCGGGACTGATGCGTATATATTACCATTATGCAGTAATACACCCTTTAAACTCCTTTTAGATGAGTCTATGAACAACCTTCAGTCATTTGGTTGATAAATGGATGCTCCTAATTTGCTAACCAATCCTGGATCATGGCAGTAAACAAGGGATCCCTCTTGATCAAAGTATTCTAAAAATTCAGTTTTACGTTTTCTATACCATGAGAATGTCGTTCCTGGAAGAAGTAAATTCTTTTCACTCAGTCTAGATCCCAGAAGTTTAGAAGACTCTTTTGAAAGTCCTAAGTCACGAATTAAATCGTTTAGTTTATTCTGAGTAAAAGCTGAGGCTGAGTACTTTGTAATGAAAAGTCTTCATTCGAATATTCAATTTCTAATTGCGAATCAGAATCAGACGACAAAAAGAGTATAATTCTCTGGCACAGCAGGTACAGGTACATCTGGCCCATGCGCTACTGGCCTTATTGCTGATGGAAGGTTCGGATAAAATATTTTTTTCTTATTTTTAGTATTGAAGCCACTTACGTCACACAAGCAAAAGTAACAATCTTCTGCATGATTGCTGGGTTCCCGCCACACCATTAGTATGCCGAAAGGTAAGGATTTCTTTTTATTTTGAGTCCACTTCCGTAACGATTCAACACATGTATGACAAGCTCTGTGTGGCGCCCATGTTTCGTCTTGGTCTCCAAGCTTTACACCAAAGTACGCACGATAACTTCTTTTCACGAATTCCGTAATATTTCTTTGTCTTTTTTTTAACTGTATATGAACCACAAATGTAACAAAACACATCGGCGCTGTTTTACAATGTCTTGAGGACATGACGAATTTTGAATAACTTTGTCATGATATTATATACTGTAAGCACACGTTCAACCACAGTTAACTTACTACTGACTGCTGTATGTGCTTTTCGAATACTATGTGTATATTCTGGTTCTAACTAGAAACGTTTAGATTAAAAGGCAGTGGTCCTTAACAATTTTATTTTAAAAAGATATGTATTAATTACTAATAATGTCGTTATGTATGTTTAGAGTAAACAGTGCGTGATACACGAAAACTAATAATACTGCAGAGTTCAGAACAACTTACTTACTCTAAAAATGTAAAAAAATTGTAGACCCCTAAAACCATGCAGGCCTGTGTAATTATTGTTAATTGTCACTTGGTAGGTTAGATTTACTTTTACTTTTGCCGTTGCATTTTTTTTGTATCCATAATGTTTGTTCACGTAATTAAAATTTAGATACATTTAATAAGAATTGAAGGTAAGTATTTCAATTTTGCTCATTTAACTGCATATTTAGGAATTTGGGAACTCAAAAACTATCTTCAAAATTTAGAAAATTGGTTAAACTCAGAAGCCGTGTGTTGACATAGCTGCTTTTTTCGCAGATCGATTTCTAGTTATTGCCTTTGTTGATACGCGACGATTTTATGAAGAATTTCAATTTATTTGGTAAAAATCTTTTACTAGTGGATAATCGCAATTAAAGCTTACTCACTTCTCTTGTATGACACAAATTTATAAACCATCAAGAAATTTAATGTGTGTGACAATTTCAGTTAATCTTCAGTTAAATAATGTGAGAGGATTACAACTTTGGTACCTTGTATTTCGGTATTACTTTAAGTATTTATTACTATTTGTAAATTAATCTCACCTCTCTATTGGAATATTTGATATTTTAATTTTTATTATACAATAAAGGTAAGTAATAAATAATAATTTTTATGCGATTATTGAAAATGACTCTCATTTTAGTGTAAAGTTTCAGTTACCCAGTAGTTTTCTTCTGTGGTGAATATTTCGGTAATGAGAGTCAATGGATCTTTTTCACAATATAATTTCGATTTTATTTTTACTTGCTGAATCGATCCCAAAGAGGACTGGCGTGACTTTTGCAAGTCTCCTGTATATTAGAAGGCTAATATACAAGATGTTACCGTGAAGGCATTTGTTTTTAAATATTAAAGACTTTAATAATATATGGAAATATTTCAGTTATAAAATGAGTAAACTCAAAAACAAGATGATTATAGTATTTACGATTCATTTCCATTGCTATTACTCATTGATCCATATTAATATGCTACTAAAAGCTCATTAGTTGGTCTACTGGAGCCTAAAATTTCCTTGGTATGTCTTTGATTGACATGTTTGTCGCTGATTTTCCGTAAAGCCTGGTTCTCACGGACCGTGAATTACTCGAAGTAACCTGCACTAGAAACTTTGATGAATGGTTATATAGGAAGTTAATAAATGCTTCTTGAAATTTACTTTTCATTTACGACATCTGGAAAGGCTATTTGCCTAGGAACGAGCTTCAGCAATATTTTAAGCATACATGTTGCATGGTGAGGACAGTAACTGTTAAAATGATTTATCTCGAAAGAATTTTGTTATTTAAGTAGATATAAAGAGAAGAATCGACTAAGAACATCTCGGAAATGAAAAATTGTATAAATTTACCGAAAAATCTTGATAAATAGTTTAATATTCTATGTTAATGTTAATAGAAGTCTTCTTCTAATAACTTTTTCGAAAAGTAATAATTAAAAAATGAGGTATTTGTAAAAAATTCCTTTTATAGAAAACATAGAAAATTAAACTATAGAAGCTACGATTCATCCAATTTTAGGCCTGCTTGTTCGCTTATGCTTATTTTGAAAGGTAAAAATTTACCTATTATTGATCTCTGAATCATAAATTTATTACGTCATTGAACAAGATGCAATTATTTCATTCTATCCTACTATAAGTAGGAATATTTTAGTAAATAGTTACGAATACTGAGGATATAAAAAATGTACCAAGAAGAATTTAGTCTTTTTTAACCTTTAAGGCAAAATTACTAGTACCTACCTATCAAAAGTGAAGACATTATCTAATTACGCAATTTCATATAAAATAAAATTGAAGCACAAATTGTTAGACCATAATAAGAAGACAAAGTTCAACTGTTCCAGCCATATAATTAATTAATGCATATCAAATAACATTAACACATATATATTTATAAACTAATATTAATTAATATAAAATAAAGTGAGAAAAATAATCAATTAAAATGATGCATTTTATATTTAAAAATAAGGCGGAAGTACTTTACATAATCTTTTTACCTTAGGGCGTAAACTGCGCCCTAGAACAAAAAGGATTAATGATTTTGTCAATTTGACGTTTCTCGACAATGTGATTGTCAAAATTTTCAACTTAAAATAATTAAAACTGAAAAAAACAGCTTTCGCTAGTTCAAACAATATCCTATGCACCTTAGGCGTAATGAGTGATTTTGGCCCTTATTGTGATATAATAGTCCTTACACCATGAACTAGTATGGCCTGTTTTACGTACTTAATGCATAAATAACTATCAGTAACAATTTTGGCTGTGTGAATCATGCGTAAAACCGTTGAATGTGATATTTAATAAAAGGCGCAACATAGCGTGAATCTCAGATTTTAGTAGGTGGTGTATTTCTTTGCCAATGCTTGAGGATTGTCGTCAAGTTTTAGTACTATGCAGCCAAATTTCAAACACCTTCCCATTACATCAACAACACCCTCAAGCTAGGTTCCGTCTTCTGCTAAATCCTTCACTCAACTGTGAAACAAATTAAAACCACAAACTAATCACATTAAGACTCACGAGAGATGACTTGTGAATATAATAATATGGTGCGTAATTTCAAATTCTCGCAGAAACTTTTAAACGTATCCCAAAAAAAACAATTATGCAGCTACGGACACGTGTTTCGGAGTTACTGCCCCTCATCAGCGTATCGTAGCACTAAACCTCCTTTGTTGTATTTTGAACCCCTATAAATGTATCTCTTTTTATTTGTATGTGCCAGATGGAAACGGCCAGTACACATAGAGCTCTGTGTGTCGACTATACTTATCGAGGCCCCATTTGTGGCACATGGGATCATGAAAGCACTAATTGAGTACTGTGTACTGTACTTTCCAGCCTTATTTTAGTTCTTGTTCCTGATCTATTACATTCTAGATCCAATTCCTTAGCCACACTACGCTAATGAGGGGCAATAACTCCGAAACACGTGTCTGCATAATTTTTTTGGGAATGTGGCATTAAACCTTCTTTGTTGTATTTTGAATCCCAATAAATCTATCTTTTTTTCTTAACAATAAATTCAGGAAGATAAAAATTATTATTCTATCAGGGCCAGAGACACAACCACACCTTTTCTTTTTCCATTGTGCTCAAAGCATTTTTTCTCTGTTTTTTCTTTACGGTTATGACAATTTTAGACAATTACCTAGTTTCTATAGAAGCTAATGCGAATCATCATTTTACTGTTCATCGTTGGCAGCGAAAGGCGAATCATTCACCCCACTACTAACAATATCATGAAAATTACTATTTTATCATTTACTTTAAAGTGCATATTCCTTAAATAACGAATATTTTCCTCAAAGTCAGAAATATTGCTTACATCGTCTTCAGTGTAAGATAATTTGTTTTATGAGCACGAATTCATTATGAAATTTAGTAATATCAGACATTCTCAAGTCGAAAATGTAATAGATTTACTATTATCCTTTTAAATTGGAAATACCATTCCCAAATACGATTCAGCTTATTTATTTGCTGAATTGTTCAATTTTGGCAACCATGCTAGGTGGTATATAAAAAATGTTCGCAATGAAATTTGCGAAAAAAATTTTCTGGTCATTTTTTTGCATGCAGTGAAAAGTATTCACGTAAATGAGAACTAAATCGTTAAGTGAAAAGTTGTCTATAGCATACGTTCATAACTTTTTCATTTTTACGTTTTCGCTCAATTTTCAATATTTTTAAGAGAACTGTGCACTTCGTGTATCTAGCTTATTTCCGCACGACCTTTGAGGTAAAGTTGTTGGCACATTTTTTAAAAATCGTTTCCCTTATAGGCCAAATTCCACTGCAGTCTAATTTGATATGTTCAAAATCGAGCAAATCATGGTATGTCAGCTTCGACGTCATCTTGGTCATCGATAGTGTACGCGCTTTCAGCATTTAAGAAGGCGTCTCTGTGGAAATTGAAGAACACTTTTGAACAACCAGTTTTTGCACACCCACACAATTTATTGCACAGTTTTAATCATCTACAGATGCACGTAGAGTGCAGTATATAGTGTTTTGGTGTTTCATGGAAAACTACGTCAGTGTTAACTACATGATTCGCAAACAGTTTCATATTATTAAACTCTCTTGAGGTGGATGACTGCACAATTGTCCAACCCGAACTTCATACCAGTCACCGCGTGTATTCTTCGACCACCCTAAGAGCGTTTAAGGTCATCCCTTATAAAATAGATGGGTGACCTTATGTCTCTTGTCGCTGGGTGGTCCACATTGATATCTGTGGATTTGATGGAGCCCAACAAACAACGGTAGCAGTGAGATGCAGAATAGTAGAGGACATAGGTAGTCACCCTGGAAAACTCCTCTCCTAAATGCCATCTGCTCTGTCATGACACGCTGTGTACTTGATGTTATATTGAAGCGAGATTTCCAGAGCGACAGTAGCTGTTCTATGCATCTCAGTAGTAGTGCTGGTACCGCAAGACATTCGAGCATGTGCAACAATAGCTCATGCGATGTTGTAGCAAATGCCTTGCTGTAATCAATCCAAGCCATCGATAGATTCCGCTTGTATTGCACAGAATCCTGTGTAATAAAGCGGTCTATCAGCAGGCTGTCTTTGCAACCTTCTTTGGACCACGCTGTTCGTGTATCTGCTGGAATACCGGATCAACAGACCTCAGTGTCCTAGCATACAAGATATGTGTCAATATCTTGGAGCAAGAGTTGAGGCAAGTGAGCGGCCTATCGGAAAGATCCCCCTTCGGATCGGAAAGATCCCCCTTTTGGGGATAAGCCCAGTACGTCCCTCGACGAACCAGTTCGAAATCTGCTGCCCCTCAACCATGAGTTGAAAACTCGCGCCAGATGGCGGTGAGTGGAAGGAAATTTCTTCCACCACCAGTTGTTAATGCCGTCTGGGCCCGGGGCAGCGAAGTTCTTGGTACCAACAAGTGCTTGTTGGACTTCTTCCGTACTGATTGCCGGGCACACTTCTGGCTTCTCAAGGTGTCTGTGGCACAGAGCCTCAAAATGTGCAATTGCTGGAGTGTCGTAATTGAATGGACGCGTTGTTTCGTAGATTCCTTTCCAGAAGATTTCGACATCTTCTACAGTCGGCGGATTATCTACAACACACTGTGGCTCTTGAAAGAGGTGGAAGGATTCGTACGGAACAAAGTATTTTGCTCCATACTCCTCACCCGCCTATTCAACGTTGTCTTTATAGCTATAAGCGCTCGGATCCTATCTAGACAGTGCTGTATGATGGTAAGCATCACTGTCAGATTTAGAGGATAGTATTGAAGTCTTAATCCGGCGGCTATGTGCCGGATTCTAGGAGTAGATATTCTACCAATCGTCTTGTATTCCACCACACTCTGTATCCGAGACGCGTCTTGTCTGGCCGACTGTATCTTGCATTCGATTTTTTGAACACGCCGCTTGGCTTTCTCGACCCCGTGGTTGGTTGACCTCTCACGGAGGACGAGTTGCTTCGCGGCGTTGTATACGGCACAGTTGATTTGCCAGATGTCTGCGTCTTCCAGAGGTTTCTCATCGATTGCCGCGTCCATTCTAGCCAGGTCTTGTGGCTTTAGGTTAGCTCTGGTGTTAAGGCTAACCCTCGGCATTGTCTACATCGGTGAACTCTAGAAGATGTTCCTCGTCAACTGTTAATTGCTGAGGTGGGACTGCAGCTGGCAGTTCTTCCAGCTGACGGGATGCCCTTACGTAACCTGTCCTGCGCAAGAAGGATACTTGATCTCTCAGATGTTGTTGTAGGCATCATGTAACCGTGCCATGTATCCCTTGTTCTTAGGTTCGCTGCTCTCGTGGCAGGTCAGCAAGTCAATCCGTAGTTCCCTCATCCACTTAAAGCGTCCTTGTCCGTTGCGGTCGTTACCATTGAGATGTTTCGGTGTGACCCCTACAACATGTCTCTGACCCCCCATACGTCTAGAGTCAGTCGTGAGGGGCCCTTTATCTAAGGTCATATGGAACCAGAGGTTTAATGGTACTAGGTGGTTAGCTTTGGTACCCCCTGGCCGATTATTGCCAGGCAAAGTTGCACCTGCCTGTCCACGCTGCATCGCGTGGAGGCTGTCGGTCCTTTGCACCCCAATTAGTTTTTATATGGTTATATAAAAACGTATACAATTTAAATAAATTCACGTGACATAAGGCGATGTCCGAACTCTAGTTATAATTAAGTAGTAACATTTTGTACTGGGTGGACCATCGATATTTTGACCGGCCCAGACCCACCCCAAGCGACGTGCCTAGATACTATAGAAGATGATGATAATGTCGACGCTGAGATATGATTTGTTTGATTTTTAATACACCGAACGTGGACTGTATCTATAGGGGGGACCAATTAGAAAAAAATGAACTTCCAACTTTATCTCAAGGGTAGTGCGATATCTAACTTAAAATATGAAGTACACAGTTCTCGTAAAAATATTGACAAATGTAAAATCTAAAAATTTATGGGTGTATTCGATAGACGGGCATTGTCTACAATTTAAATTCTTTTGATTCTTTGTGTAAAATGCGTAGTTCGTAAATTCTACATAAAAACTTCAATAGGTGCGTTCCGACTTACCTTGTCCGAGACGCATCTGCGCGAGTAGTATTCATTTCACGCAAAAATTAATAGAACATTTATTTCCTTGTTGCGAATTTCATTGCGAACATCTTCCCATTGTAGTATATTTGCAGAAATTTTATCGATTCAGTAGATAAATGAGCTCGATCGTATTTGGGGATGATTTTTCCAATTTTAAGGCACGAACTTACCAAGGTAGTTGAAGGGACTTTCGTTTATTTCAGTTCTAGTGCTTTTACCAATGTTTCTGCCATGTTTCAAAACTTTATTAATTTTTCTCTCAATAAAATCTAAGCTATGTAGAAATTTGTGTCTGCCATTATAAAAGCAATCTGCTGTTTTATAGCTAATATTTAAAGTATTTTTTTTTCAATAGGTAATTCAAGGAACCTAATAAATAAATCATATTTTAGAAGAAGAATCCAACTAATGAAAATATGCTATTAGATACCGATATTATATTGGAAAAAATTATTGTTATTTATTTTCTAATTTACATTTTTAAAAATTTAAGTACAGTAACTATAATTTCACAGAAAACTTTGATTTGTAATTAAATTTCTTCCATGGATAGTCAGAGCACACTACTCCAAGCTTCATTTTATTTATCTCTATTCCCTCTATTCCCATCTAGTAACTAATTCATTAAAAATATTGTTAGTTGTCAACACCACTTCTTAATAATTATTCTGCCATTCACTGGTTTACAATTGAAAGTACCATTTCTTTTGTTTTTATGATATATATAATATTGGGTGTTACTTAGGTAATAAACAGAAAATAACAATTACCTTTGAATTACCACAAAACACTCACTAACTAAAGATCATGTAACAACCATTTAAAGGCAATATAATTCCTCTTGCCTATTTTTGACATCGAATTTACTTTAATTTCTTTTCCCCATACACAGATTTATGGTCCATTGCAGGTAAATGTATCCATCAACAAATTGGTCAAGCCAAATTCTTAACCCGTTAGTAGGTCAAAATTAAAGTAGTTTTATCAATAAATGTTGATTGAAATATCCCAAAATTTAATTTTTTCTTAGTTAAAACTTAACTCACTTCCTACGTGGTTTGAATTTGTTATTTCTAGTGTTATTCCATAATATGTTCTCGAACATATATTGTTTTTCTAAATAAATGTAAAAATTTAATGGAAATTCGCCATTTATCATCGTCAGTTAATGCACTGCAAAATAACATAAAAAATAATTTATTGGAAAACCGCTACTTGTTTCACATTTCCTTTAAAACTTTTAAAATCGACGTGCATGAACGTCAATCAAACAGAAACAGAAACACGGCCTTTGAAGTCTAGTTTGTGCTCGCCACAATTTCTCGAAGAGACAAGACGTAAAACGATTTATCTCTCTTTTAAAAAAGGTCCACTATTCAACTAACTAAAATAAAACGAAGACAATCAAGTGAAGTAGAAACAAGTAAAAATCTAGTTAATTAGTCAAACAATGAGTAGGTCGAAAGAGTGTATAAACTTAATGTTTATTACGTTTCTCTTTAAAATTATTCTACATTAATACTTTTATGTGGCTTTTGGGACACTGAACACTTAACTGTCAAATACAATAATATTAGTATGCTGTGTGTATTGGTCTTGCTCAAAAGACAATATATAGGTTTTGAAAGTAATCTAACTTATGAAGAAATTCAAGATGCTGATTCTAATTTATTTTACAACTCAACTATAAATAACTAATTATATTTTATATGTAATCTTAGTCAATTTTGCACCTCACATAGTTCACATTGCATGTTTGTTTCAAAGGATGATGTACAGGGTGAGATAAATGAAATGGTACCACTTGAATAACAAGATCTTTTATTATTATTCATTTAACTCAAATACCACAGCAGCTTTACCTAATCAGTGCAAAAAGATTATAAGTTCTGTTTAGGATGGTAAGGAAAATGACGCATTTTTTGACGTGGTATTCTCAGTAAGCCTGATCCACAAAGTTATACATAATAAAAAATATTGAAATTAACACATTAACGCTAAAGTGATATACAATAATTCATAAAAACATTTCACAGTGATGTCGTAATTTAAAAACAACATTCATCGCAAAAGACGTTAAAACAAAAATTTCGTCGACATGGAAAGTGTTTTTCAGCACAAAATATATATGTCGGCGGTTTCACGTTCAGTAGGTGCTAAACGACATAGCCAACATGGAACGAATTTATTAGGGTCTTTTAAACGTATTTCCAAATATCCTGTAGTGACCCATGAAGAAGGGACACCATTTTCATTATATTTGATAAGCAGATTTGACAAATTTTGTTTTTCTGCACCTGATATGTCAGTATCAATCTCTGAAAAATCTACTGAAGCTTGTTCACAAGGTAAGTACATTAATTGCTCGTATTAAAATGAGACCAAATAGATTAATGTGTATGTCAATATTTTGTGTTATTAAATCTTTACCAATAGTTATTTGCCTTGATATAATTTTGTCTGGAACTACCTGAAAAAAAGTTTCAACCTGTAAATTCTGAATTTCAATCGTAGTTAAAATTTGTGTTGAACAAACGGAAGAGCCATTCGTAATGCCCTTTATGGAAATTAATTTATTAAATCTTTACCATCAAAATGCCTTGAAATACTTTTACAGGCCAGAGAGCAGTCAGAGCCTGTATTAAATAAAAATATAAAAGTTTCACCAGTTCTTTAAAAGTAGCTTCCACTCGAGCACAACAGCAATCTCGCAGATATTTACAAGTCTTTCTTGACGAAGCGTACGGGAGGGGTCCTTGTTAGGGCATTTTGGTAAAATGTGGCTTTGTCTTGATTGGGTCGGTTCACAGTCGATGATATGGTTTTCTTACTGACGCATGACGACGGGCCTGTGCCTTGTATCCGTATCGGTGACAGTTGTGGCATCGTCCAGGAGAGACATTGAGTTTCTTCCAGAGTTCTACGATGTCAAAGTCAGGCGCTTCGGACTAGTATGAAGACCAGTGGGATACAGCGCCGGACGTTTGATGATTTTCCCCTCCACCACCGTACAAAATGTGCGAACATCTTTGGCAAGTCAGTTTCAAATCATCGTCGGGCACAGGCAAATCGATTGAAAGCTTGGAAGGAGCCAATTAATACAGCAAGAGCTTCATCGTTTGTTAAATTAGAATTAAGGCAGTTTGAATACTGTGCAATAGATCTTTCATTGTGACATATTCGGATGCGATGTCACTTCGGCCAAGTACGGACTCAGCAAATTGTTCAAGTGGGCTTACTCGTCGTTGAAATACAGCCACAAATTCAGCGCGAAGCACTTCCTAGGATTTCTTGGTTGGCTTAGTCGATATAAGCCAATTAGATACTTCGTTCTCCGAGGCTCTCGTAATTGTTAAGTGTGATTCTCATATTGCTGGGATGACAAGTTTCTACCCAGGCGTCAACAATACCAGGATTCTGAATCAACGTTTTCTGTAAAGGATTAAACTTTGTCAATTGCATTGGACCCATATTAAAAGATACCGACCTCGCTGACGGTGCCGATTATTCCCACATTTCTTGTCGTAGTTGATGAACTTCTCTCAAGTTTATGTTGTACAAGTATAACGCATCGCAGGAAATCATTGTGATCGTTTTGCACTGGGCTAATCTAATTCAGGGGACAGAGGGATTCTAACTACGTTCATCAGTCTGTCAAATGATGATATTGCGATAACTGATAATTAACTAATTACAAGAAATTTAACACCCCAGCTAAAAAAAAAAATTTGTTTCTTGGTACAATTTTTTCCGAAAATTGCCATTTTTTTTTGACAATAAGGAAAAAATCGAAGAAAATTGAAACAGCTGCCTCGTATATTCCATTCACTCATATAAGCATAAAAAATGGTTTACTTGGGCTAGCTGAGCTACGCTTTGTCGACCTTCAGTCGTGCATTATTCTATAACATAGGTGCGCAGTGCATTATAAATACACAAAATGTATTTATACAATAATGCGCGCCTATGCTAGCATTTTTTTTATATGCTTATATGAGATGAATGGATTATAGAAGATTTTATGCTCTCTCAATTTAGTTCCACGCATTTTTTAAGTAAATTAAACCGTTTTGGAGATAATTGGGAAAAAACAGAAACAGGGGGCCTAGAATCGCCATTTTTCCAAAATGGTAGACTTAGCAGAGGCCGGATCGGCGAAGACTTTTTATGGGTTTTACTTTTGAAATCCAGGGTGTCGAAATTTTCGATTTATTTTGAATTCTATTTTCTATCTCTCATATTTTTCGAGACAATCTAAAACTCAGTATACGTATATCTTCTGGTAAGACCAACTACTATGCTATGATAGTTTTACTGAAAATGATACTTTGAGTAATATTTGTTGGTGGGCCATGTACCATTTTCTCGTCCCAAACTTATTTGTATTATTTGATTGGGATTACTTTGATTAGACTCTCTGATTGTTCCAGAATTTTTTTGACACTTTCAGTTTCTGATATCTCCTTTCGTTTAGACATTATTAAACAAATCTCAAGTGCAGTTTATTGAAAATATTAAATTCGATACAAATATATTTTTTAATGAAAACATGAAAATAGTTTTAACATTAAATTATATGTTTAAAATGTTCACTTTTAGCAATAATACAACATTCAGTTCGGTCTTCTTGACTAACGGACACGTCTAAATGTCCTGAGAGTATGGAGAATTTGATTACGCAATTTTGGTGATCTTGCTTTGAACTGGGGTAGTATAAATGAGCGCTTTTAGATAGTACCATAGGAAATATCTAAGGGATTAAGGTCTGGTAATTTAGGAGGCTACGGCTGTGGTCCTCCTCGACCTATCCAATGTATCGGATATGTAGCATCCAGAAATCCACACACATTTAGGAAGAAATAGAAGCACCACAGTTGTCATATTGTCATACCAGGCAGTTCTTCCAAAGGACTGACAACACTGCAATAGTTTCGATAGCGGCGCTTCACTTCAGCGAATAGCCGAACCGCCTTAGTGCTTTTAGTATTTACCAAATCGTACGCCAGAATTTCTAAAACTTCTTCGGGGCTTTACTAACATTAATTGTCCCTACGATGATTCAAGGTTTTTTTACATACTACAAAACATACAGAGATTTAATTAATAGCAGTTTTCAGATTTCTTAACATATTGTTTACAGTTTCTCCTTGGCATGATTTATATTTTTTTGCATTTTTTTTATGCAATAAATGTTTTCGCTTTATTAAAATATGTTATATTTTTCCTCGTATATGCAAATGTCAAGTGCAACATAATTATTATAAGAGAGAAGCTGCAAATTCTATTCCAATTATAAATCAGCAACTTGATGTGCTGCTTTGAAACTTGGAGAAAAGAATTTAAATTAGTTTTCAACATGTTGTTCATATCTCGGGTAAATTTATACACCCGGAAGGAAGTGTACCATAAAACATTATTTTCTACTTGCTTGTTTTTCTTAGTTTTCATATATTTTCGAGCAGGTCACGACAGATATTAATTACGGTAGAACCCTTTCATAACAATAATTAAACAAAACTGAAGAAGTCTAGTAATAAGAAGGGTGCAAAAACTTCCCTGGAAATACCTCCAAACTTTTTATCTCATTCAGATTAAGCCATTAAAACAAATCGTGAATGCAAAACTTTAAACTTTAATTGATTGTAGATGGACAATCTACTCATCTACTATGGTTGGTACACAAAAAGAAGTTGTGTTAATAGCTGAAATTATTTATATCTAAAACATCTATCCAAAAAATATAATTTTAACCGTAGTATAATGTTCAAAGCCAAGAAACGAAATAAAATTCTTATATTCTTGTAACATCCCTTTGCATTTAACAGTCAACAAATGTGTCTAATAAAATTTTATCAAATATGACCAACTGTAGGTATACGGTAATTTTTAAAAAGATGCTATGTGAGATGTTCCACTAAGGTGGTGATAGTGTCTCGGATTAGTGGAATTTGGGAATTTCTGTGAAGTTCGTCTATGGTTATGTAGCGGTTATCGTTCGTCATAAGTCGTAACTGTTTATGCTGCATCACCTGGAGTCGCCTGTACTGAGTGTCGGACATGCAGCCCCAGGCGGCGCAGCCGTATGCTTTTGTTGGTCTCAGTATTGTCTTGTAAAGGAGAAGTATGTTGTCAGTACTAAATTTCGAGAGTCGAATGACAAATGGGTAAAGCTTGTTAAGGCTCATATAAGCTTTATTTATAGATTTAGTTATTTGTTGTTTAAAAGAAAACCTTTTATCAAAGTGCAAACCGAGTTAATTGACAACATTCTTCTCCGTTATTATCTTGTCTTTTATTTTGAGGGGGGTAAATGATGTAATGTTCGTAAATTTTTTTCGTAAATGTTATTGGCTCTCTTTTAGTCTCATTAATGGTAATTTTCCAGTCATTGTAGTACTTCACAAGCTTGTCCAGATGATACCGCAACTTGATGGTTGCGGCTTGAACGTGGAAGGATTGTGAGTATACCGTCATGTCGTCCGCGTGTATTATTGTCTGTGACAGGGGTGCGTGGGGAGATCCGCCAGGTATAGATTAAACAACGTGGGCGAAAGTACCGCCCCCTGATTTCATGTATTACTGAGCACGTGTTATTTGTTTTGACCGTAAATACTGCAACGGAATCGCCGAGTTTATAATGTAGAATATTTGGACGAGGGCTTTTTTGGGTATTTTTTTATATAAAACGTTAAAGATGTATTAGGACCGGAGGCTTTGAGCAGGGACCAATCTGGCGTTTACGCCGCCCCGGACAAAAAACAAATTGCCGCCCCTTTTAAAGTTATTTTTTTAATAAAATATGGTTTTAATTTGCAATAAAAACGTATATTTAAAAAAAAACAAGTACTAAAACTTAATATTTGTTACAAAACAGTATAAAATTAAAATAAAATAGAGTTGCAGTACCTATAAATACCAAGTTGTTATATTTTAAAAATATTTACTTAGTTTTAAACATACAGGGTGCAATTTTACCACTATTACGATTTAGACTTTTCTTCTCACTTATACCTAAAACCTAAATAGAAAACAAAAGGTAGATACATAGAACCCCAGTAATACATTGTTTGTTTGAGTTATAATCAGAAGAATATCTTTTTCTCACCTTTAAATCTGCAAATTTTTTTATTACCTCTTTTAAGTTTATTTGATCAGCAATTTCATGTTCAATTGCTAAAATGGCCAAGCTGTTTAGTCGGTTTTGCATAGTAGTTGAACGTAAAAAGGTTCTCATTCTCCACTTGCTACTGATATTGGAATAGTCAGTAGTATTCTTAAGGCAACACTAAGATTTGGAGCAAAATTCAGCATTGTTATTATTTTAAGAACATCACTTGGACTTTGCCCAAAAGTGCACAACCTGCAGAAATTTCCTCTACTAATTCTACACCGTTAATGTCAGCTGATTTGTCATCAGACAAAATATTTTCCAAATCTTTGCAAATCTTTACCACTGTCTCTTTAGGCATGGCTTTCAAATCATATATATTATATAGAGATTGAAAATGGTTACTATGGTGATTTAGTGGTTCAAATCGACTATCTAGTGCGTTTAATGCTTGAACAGTAGTCTAGAAGAAAAATTCTATTTTGTATTTTTCTTTGGGATCTTTGATCGGTTCGTCTCTTGCCTTATATAAACAGTTGGCCTTTTTTCTTCTTACGCGGTATCACGGCGTTGTTGATTTAAAATTGGCTTCAATGTTAATTTCATCAGTCAATTCTCTTGCGTCAATAATAATTTATTGAAAGACTTATCTGATCGAAGATTTTTAAAGAAATTTTTGCAGTTCTCTAGAAGATCAATTCCTTTTTTCAAATCAAAATGACTATGGAACATAAAAATTTAAATTGTTTAATGCAACTTAGCAAACCCGAAGCTTCGTCTCTTATTGAGATGTCGATGTTTTGGTTTTCATAAATACTTAGCAAAACGTCGTATATTTCACCAAGTTGAAATCTTAAGGGCGTTAAAGGTTCTATCCTGCTTTCTCATCGAGTGTCACTCAAAGGTTTTAATGTTAATCCTTGGACCTGTTTTAAAAATATTGCCATCGAAAAGTAGAAGAAAAAAATAAATATATTATTTGGATCATATTAAAGAAATTGGCTGCTTCCAAGTATGCTTTTGCCATATCATTTACCACTAGATTGAGCGAGTGGCTACTACACGGAACGTAAAATGCTTGTGGAGATTAAAATTCCTAATTCTAGATTGCACTCCTGCATTGTTGCCCGTCATGTTAGCCACGTTATCATATCCCTGCCCTCTTATATCTTCACATCAAGTCCCATTTCATGAAGTTCTTTAATTATAATTTCATGTAGTTGTCTTCCTGTAGATCTTTCTACAGGTAAGAAACCTAAAAGCTTTCGTAGATTTTTATTTCGACATCGTTTGAAACAGAATCAGACTTACTGATGGAAACATATCTAATTATTAGGGTCATTTGCTCCACCTTACTAACGTCAGGAGTGCAATCTACTATTATGGAGTATTTAGCTTTTTTTATTTCAGCAATAATATGTGATTTTACACTTTCGTGAAGCAAGTCTATTACCTCGTTTCGAATGTTTTTTTCAAGACAGTGAGCTTTGGTTTACTGTTTTTTAAGCATTTTACGCACGTGTTCCTGCATGACGGGGTCAAATTCAGATAGCAATTCAACTATTTTTAAAAAGTTGCCGTTATTATGCTCAAACAGCTTGTCGCTTGTATCCTGAAAAGCTAAACAACTTTTACCAAGTATTTTAGTAATTGCTACAATCCTTAGAAGCACCTCGTACCAGTGATTCGTTTCAGCGTTAATAACTCTTTGGGCAGCTGCATCTATAGTCGTACAACACTTTAACCTTTGACTGAGTTCTAGCAAGGATTTTCGATTCTGAATATGATTTTTTAGAAATAAACAATGGTTTAGGTGGACCTTGTCGTACTAAAAAACTTCTTTCGGCATCTCCTAAAATTCTGGGCCACAATGCTGGATCTGTACCTAAAGTTTGTACAGTGCATTCCGTGGGTGGTAGAGGTAAACTGCTACTAGTGCTAGCCAGGGTGTCTTCTGTAAGTACCAAGGCGGTGTCAGTTAGTAGGCTATTTTCATTAGTTGACAAAGTTGGTTCAGAAATATCGCGTATTGATTGGTCTTGGTCACCAACACTGTCTGATGATTCCATGTTTTCCTTTTTATCTGAATTTTTGGAGATATTAGTTCTGCTACTAATGATACTACCCGACATACCCTGTAAATAATTGTGCAGAGCACCAGCTTGTTTTTGTTTTTGGGTTTCCTTCTCTAGCCTTCGCTTTTTGTACTGATGGCCCGACAATTTTCTTTGCGCGTCAGACATTCTAAAGCAACAAATTAAACAATGCAAGATACGCTAGTTAAAATAAAAAAAAATAAAAATTGGAAAAATCTTCAAATCCAATTAGTCAAGTGACTTAGTCTGTCTCACAGTTTTATAAAATAAAATGCCTAGTTTTAATTACCTACTTAAACTATTTTTAACGTTTCGGGTTAATTGTCAACCTCCCTTTTGGAAAAAATAGTTAATACTTTTAGTAATTAAAACTAGGCATTTAATTTTTTTTAAACAGTGGGACAGACTAAGCTACTGACTAATCGTATTTGAAGATTTTTCTTCTTTTTACCTTTTTATGCAATGCATTCACTTATTACTACACAAAATTATAATTTACTAATTAGTAGGATTTTATCAAATTTTTTTTTCAGATGTGGTGGATTCCAACAAAAATGGACAAATTGCGAACCACCACAACAAACATATAAAAAACGAAATATTTAAAATAGATACCTATCTAAAATGTTTGAATTTTTAAGACGGATTTTTGTTTCTCTTTTTCGCGGCGAAAACCCCAAATAAATTAATAAAAATCCGTCACAACAAACATACAGAAACTATTTAAAAATGTATAAGTACGTACGGAAAATATTTTTGAAAATAATTCTTTAGCACTTAATATAGGTATTCTCAGAAGTACTTACCTTTAGAAATTAACAAAACACACAAAAATAAGTATCCCGAACTAAACTGTTAAATATTTTTAATATTTATAACTTACTTCAAGGATATGTTATCGCCGGCACGGACGCATTTGCAATAATAACACAATTGCGCTTAGATTACTCTTTATATAATAAGGCGCGAAAACATGTCCATGCATGTTATGTCTTGCAGTTCCAATTTTAAACAAGTGACTATATACCTACAAGTTTATGCAGGGTCCTGCGCGTCTTTTAACTATACGTCTTGTTTTATTTTAAAAATAAATATGCTTTTTTTAAAAGGTGTTTTAATATTTTTCTAGCTTTAAAACATAACAAACCACAAAGATCAAATTTAAATTGTATAGTACTTAGTTTTAGTTAGAGAAAAAAATCAACAAGTAGTGTAAAATTTATATTAATTGAGAATAATTGATTTGTTAATATTTGGTTCACATTCAGGGAGGCGAAAATGCCGCCCTCAGGTTCGCCGCTCTGACAAGGGTCCGGGTTGTCCGCCTCTAAAGTGGGCTTTGCTTTGAGGCTAGGTATGGTTTTAAGGGTGTTTTGGATATCTTTCGGTGTTGCAATAAATTTAATTATGTTCCTGGGGGATAAGGACGTGAGGAGGAATATTTTGTGTTAGTCTGTCGGTGTCCGTCTGTTCTTCCTTAATATTTACCTTCGATTGATAAGTTTGGTGCACGGATAGGGCGATTGCACCTACCTTATCCTTATCAGTAAAGGCAGATTGCCCATTTGCGAATATCACTGGGATGTCAGTATTATTTCTCTTTAACAATTTCGTCATTGCCCGGAGGAGTTATTTTTAGCTGACAGCCTTACTATTTTGTTATTCCACTTAGAATTGTAGTGTTCATCTAATTTATTTTTAATATTATTTTGTAAATCACGCAATCTGATTTTGGCAATGGTTCTTTTATTCTGCCAGCGGCGGCGAATTTTATTTTGAAATTGGATTGGCTTAACAGTATCATCTGGTATTTTGTCTTTTTAGTGAGCCTATGTTCGTTTATTTGGTAGACCTCTCCATAACCTAATGTATAGATTTAGTAAGTTTGTCAATTTCAGTATCTAATTCTTCGGTAAAATTTATATTATTATTTATGTTAATATTATTATTTAGTGATTGCCTGTACCTGCACCAGTCAGTTGTTATATAGTTAAACGCTTTGCGCGTAATGACGTTTAGTTCTTTGACCCGAAAGTCGAATATTACGGGGTTTTGGTCTGAGTTCAGTTCTTGTCTTGAAATGGGGTTTACGTCATGTGGATAATTTTTAATTAAAATCCGCTGTTTTCTGAAATTTAATATTGACTCCTCATAACGATACAATCTTCTCAAATTCACTTATTTGTTGAAAATTTCGCCTTAGAACTCGAAGTATTGTCAATGATTTTTGCTAGACAAACAAAGCGATAAAGATAAAGCAAGTTAAAGATCTAACTCTGGTTAAATATTAAAAAAGATTTTTTTTGGCGTATGCCAAAAATAATGTAATTTCTAATAGTTTAAAACCAAAATGATATCACTTAGTTTTTGTGAGACATACTGTTTATCAGATTTTCACATAAATTCTATACGTGTTTTTTACAGGATTTTAATTTCAATATCACACATTATTTCTTCCTTACGATAAATTTAAAATGTGCAAAAGTGCAAAAGATATAACAATAATTTATTCTAACGTATTTACGTAGATAGGTATAATTACTTTGTCATTTAAATGTGGGGATTTTCCGTGTTGATTCCATGATACCGACTGGGATCATTTGGAATGATAGGGTAAACAATCATTACAGCGATGGTAATAGTAATCATTTAAAACCTGATGGGACAATGGGCCATTTCACTGTACGAACGTGATCTTATCGGCTAAGTTGTTAAACACTCGCAAACTGTTAACTCCGGGTTTACACCCTCTCGAGACAGCTTACAGAGGCGTATGGTGATTATCGACATTCAAAATTTTACAAATTCACTGTTTGATATGTTCATTGCTGCATAAAAAATACCATTCAAATGGTTGTCTTAAAAGTGCTGATAAAATTTTTACTTAAAATTGATTTAAAATTCCAGATTTCTCTCGAAACTGTTTTAGGTCCTTTGAAGGTTTTATAAGGATAAACGTTAAAAAATTTAAATTGTCACAGTTCAAAAAATGCAATTCCCCGAAACTATTAAATTCATTGTGGAGTATCAAAAGTTAGTACTATTTTAAAATGTATTTAACATTTTTGACGAATTGCGTTTTTAGTGTGAATGGACATCATTTTCTTTGGATATAAGTAAAAACATGTAAATTATGCCATTGAGGACTCACTCAATATTGTTTAATTGATGTTTCACAATAAAAATATAATTTTGCCATTGCATCAATACAGCTAGATAAAATATAATAGAAAAAAAAACTCTGACGTGATTCTCCACATTATACCAAAACATTATATACTGCACTCGACATGGGTTTTGTCAATCTAGTTGGCATAATCTAAAGATGATTAAAACTAACCTTATGCTAACAATGTATCTCATTTATACCTAAATATTGTTACTGTTCGATGAACAGTGATTCACTAACCAGTAGAGCGGACTTTATGAGACTGGCCCTTGGTCACTACTCATACTATTTTTGCACTGTAGTTTCCAAGCTTTCAAATGCATGCAGCTGTCAAGTATTTGTTTACATTCCTAATTAATCTTAAGTTGCTACTATCTATTTTATAGCTGTCTCAAATGCATGTTGGGAACACTAGACTTATCCGCTCTACCATATTTGAAATGAGCCACATGCTCCTTGAATCTAGTTTGAATTGATCGTCTAGTTTGTCTAACATAACTCGTCGGCTACGCGATCCAAAGCATGAGACAGACAAGTTACATGAATTATATACCTGGAATCTTTACACATATATGATACTGCGTCTGATATAAGCAGTAAAATATTTTCACTTTTAACACCAATATTACACACAGCATTTATCACAAGTTCCTCAATTGTTCGCGCATTAGTATGCAACACCCGTTGGCTTTTCAACACAAATCCATACGTACTGGCTTTTCGCATCTTCCGTGATATTATCCATACCATTGTTATATTCTCCAGTAAGATACTTTTTGCGCATTTACTAATTGAAGGGTAGTGGCCAAGCAGATATTTACTTCTCATAAGCTCTTAAATCATCAGCGTATAACAAAGACTTACAGTAAGGTGAGATGTTATAACATCTGCATGTATGTAAGCTTTTGACAAATACGAACGAGAATGATATGTAGTTGTTAATATTTAATTCTATCCTCGCGCCGTTTGCACACTGCGAAGTTTGCAGGTAAACTGAGTATTGCATAAACACGGTCTAGATCTTGCTGTGCGTGCTTAATGTGCTTTCTTATGGAAGTTCAGACAAGCCGATTGTGAAACCGGTTCGGGACACATGGAAATAGTTCGATGTCTAATTATGACATAATGAAAGTAGTATGTATCCAACACAAATTGTTAATGCGTTTGGCTAATTTTTTGACACCGCCTATATGTTGGCACAAATTAAAGCCCCATCTCTTACAATCAAACAATTTGGTGATCAAGATGTTAAATGTCCTTAACAAAATAGAACCAAAACACACTGTTATGTCGGTCCGAATACCTAGTTGATTATGCAGTTTTATTTGTTTTTCTTGGTTATTTTATTTAAGAGTCCGTCAACAAATTTAAATCAACAAGTTTTAGTCGAAACAAACTTAAATATGTGTTACACATACATACTGGACAATGGATATATAGTAAAAGATATATTTGGACTTTTCGTCAAATTCCTGTAGACACTTCCCAGTGCAATTATTTCTTATTGTAAGGTTTTTTTTAGAAAGTCTTAACAAGAAGCTTATAAACATTTTTTCACATTGACTTTTACAGTTTCTGTTTCAAGAGTTCTATTTTGGCCTGAGCATATGATTATGGCAAATACATTTTTAATAGATATAATATTAAACATCACAGTTGAAAAAATTTTCCAATTTTTTTAAGTCCAAATAACCATCTATTCTACATCTAGTTTAAATTTGGTATACTCACGTCCTCAAGTAGCATATTATCTAGGATCAATTTAAATTTGGAAGTTTCAGTGTAACTAATATGATATGGCAGATATGATTTTTTAAAAACATCGCTATTTTAAGTGCCCTGTAAATAGCTCTTAACTCATCAGTTGAGGCCTCCACATTTCCAGGATTATGCAAAACTTCTAACATCTGCCAGTTTATAAAATCAATGATAAACGGGATATTACCGATTATATACCAATTATTGTAATATCTAATTTCAGTAAAGCGATCAATTTCTTTCCACCTTGTCACAGATATGCACCAATCAACATCATCGCTCACTAATTTATTTCTGTTAACGTAATATGTTGTTAAAATATTAAATATTGGCGGTCGACCGTCTTGTCTTAACCATAATAACCTGCTGCCAAAACATTATTTGGCTTTAATCACAGTTTGATAGAATTATTGTTTAAATCGGATCTTATTTAAAGGCTTCAAATTGGCCAGTATTTTGGTTTTAAGTCCAATGTTATTTTGCAAAATCCAATATACCTCAAGGGTTGGTCCATGGACCGTTACTCTTTTATATACATGCAGATGATATAACATCTCACCTTACTGTAAGTCTTTATTATACGCTGATGATTTAAGAACTTGTACTAGTATTGATAGTGACGATGACTTCAAGAGACTACAATAATTTAATAGTCTATCTCAAATTATGGTGTGATAATAACGAATTAGCAACTTAATTTTGACAAATAATAAATAAATAAATGATTATGTATTCTATTGTGACAACATACAGCTGTGAGAGAATGAAGGATTTCGGTGTTATGTTTTACTCTGGATCATATCTCTGAAATAATGGCAAGTTTTTCCAAGCAATTTTGCTTGATATGAAGAACCCCAAAGATTTTGATTTGTAACTGAAGAATTTACAATACTGTTAAAAATCGGTACTTGACAGGCTAAACGTAGATTCTCATAGGTTTTTTAGTTCTGTTGAGGGCTCATGATTCTGTTGCCTACGTTACTAACTCCGCGAGACGTGAGAGAAGCTGTAGTCAATTATTCTGTGCTACTACAGTTGGAGATTACGGAAAGTCATTCGGCATTATCAAATATATGTAAATTCTTTCAAGGATAGTCAGCTCGATGGAGTAGTTGACTAGGACACGCGATGGCAAGTGTGACTAGATAATCTCTAAATCGTCCTGTGGGTTTGAATCTCGCTACCGACACTGGAAATGTCGGTGGGAATGGTAGTGTGTCCGCGTGTAACTTTCGCCCGTGCCATATCGGCTTTTGATTCGCGGTTGTCTAATTTCTGTGGTGTTTATATTATGTTTATGTTTTTTCAAGGTTAGCATTTTTAATACTGTATTTTACTGCAGAATCACGAAAGGCAGGAATTTATTGCCCCCTCCATATATTCAAAACGTACGGTGTCATATAGTAAGGTGATATTTTATCAGTATTTGGGATGTTACGGTAGAAAGTAGGGATTCATATCTTGATCAATATCTTCGCATGGATGGAAATTAAAAAAAAAATCAGCGATGTGAATCAGTGATCAAAATATAACAAAAATATAATAAAACGCCACTAAAGCACTTTTTATACTAATTATGGTATTTTAATTAGATATAGTTTTTTTTTTACTAAGTCTTTACGTCAAGAATAATATGATTTGTTCATATTATTTATTCTTTATTTGTTATTGAATAATTAATTAGGCTACAAAAAAATGAATAGCAGTGAAACAAATAAAAAGGGAAAATTATTATAGTATTGATATAAACATCACTAAGAACTCTATTGTTTAGACCCATTATTAAAAGATAAATCTATGTAAGGTCATCAAATCTCGTGATTTTGTAGATACTAAATGCCACTTTTTCCCAAACTAAAACTAAGTAATATGCAATGCACATTTGATCTTTGTGGTTTGTTATGTTTTAAAGCTAGAAAAATATTAAAACCTTTTTAAAAAAAGCACATTTATTTTTGAAATAAAACAAGACGTATAGTTAAAAGACGCGCATGGCCCTGCATGAACTTGTAGGTATATACATAGTTATTTGTTTAAAATAGGAACTGCAAGACATAACATGCATGGGCATGTTTTTGCGCTTTACTATATAGTAATCTAAGAGCAATTGTGTTATTATTGCAAATGCCGGTGATAACATATCCTTAAAGTAAGTTTATACATATTAAAAATATTTAACAGTTTAGTTCGGGATAGTGACTTTTGTATGTTTTGTCAATTTCTAAAGGTAAGTACTTCTGCAAATACCTATATTAAGTGGTAAAGAATTATTTGCAAAAATATTTTCCACAATACGTATTTAATACATTTTTAAACAGTTTCTATATGTTTGTTGTGACGGATGTTTATTCATTTATTTGGGGTTTTCGCCGCGAAGAAAGAGAAACAAAAAATCGATCTTAAAAATTCAAACATTTTAGATAGGTATGTATTTTAAATATTTAGTTCTTACATGTTAGTTGTGGGGGTTCGCAATTTGTCCATTTTGTTAGGATCCACCACACCTAAAAAAAAATCTTTGAAAAAATCCGACTAATTAATAAATTATAATTTTGTGTAATAGAAAGCTAATGCGTTCCATAAAAAGAAAAAAGAAGAAAAATCTTCAAATACGATTAGTCGGTGACGGTGGCTTAGTATATCCCACAGTTTAAAAAAATTAAATGCCCAGTTTTAACTACTATTTTTCCAAAAGCCCGAAACGTTAAGAACTTCGTTTTTATAATTAATAATAGTTTAAGTAGGTAATTAAAACTAGGCATTTTATTTTTCAAAACTGTGAAAAAAGACTAAGTCACTGACTAATTAGATTTGAGGATTTTTACAATTATTGTTTTTAGCAACGCCGTGGCTTATTTTCACTATTTTGCATTAGGTAATTTGTTGCTATGGAATGTCTGACGCGCAAAGAACATGGTCCGGCCCTCAGTACAAAAAGCGAAGGCTAGAGAAGGAAGCCCGAAAGCAAAAACAAGCTGGTGCTCTGCACAATTATTTACAGGGTAGGTCCGGTAATACCATTAGTACCAAAACAAATATCTCTAAAAATTCAGATAAAAAGGAAAACACAGAATCATAAGAAAGTGTTCATGACCAATACCAATCAATAGACGATATTTATAACCAACTTTGTCACCAAATGAAAGCAGCCCACCAACTGACACCACCTTGGCACATACAGAAGGCACCCTGGCTAGCACTAGTAGCACTCTACCTCTACAAACTGACCCCACTCTACCACCCACGGAATGCACTGTATAAACTTTAGGTACAGATCCAGCATTGTGGCCCAGAATTTTAGGTGATCCCGAAAGAAGTTGTTTAGTACGACAAGGTCCACCTAAACCATTGTTTAATTACAAATTTCCTTATGATGGCACTGATCGAAAATTTAGCGCAAATTACTATTCTCGAATTTTAAGAAATGGACAGCAAGTTATAAGAGACTGGCTAGTGTACTCCACTTTAAAAACTGCATATATTGCTTTTGCTGCAAAATTTACGGCCGTGTGTCAAGTTCCGTTTCAAACGAAGGTTTTAAAAAGAAGGTTTTAAAAACTAGAAGTACATCGCTGAAATTTATTACATTATTACATGCAGAATTACAAAATTTCTAAAAATCATATTCAGGCTCAAAAATCCTGGCTAGAACTCAGACAAAGGTTAAAGTGTTGTACAAGTATAGATGCAGCTGCCAAAGAGTTATTAATGCTGAAACGAATCACTGATAGGAGGTGCTTCTAAGGATTGTATAATTACTAAATGCTCAGTAAAAGTTGTATAGCTTTTCAAGATAAAAGCGACAAGCTGTTTGAGCATAATAACGGCAACTTTTTAAAAATAGTTGAATTTCTATCTGAATTTGACCCCGTCATGGAGGAACACGTGCGTAGAGTTCTTAAAAAAGATGAAACAAAAGCTCACTATCTTGGAAAAAACATTCGAAACGAGATAATGGACTTGCTTCACGAAAGTATAAAATCGCATATTATTGCTGAAATAAAAGAAGCGAAATACTATTCCATAATATTAGATTGCACTCCTGACGTTAGTAAGGTGGAGTAAATGACTCTGATAATTAGATATGTTTCCATCAATAAGTCTGATTCTGATGCAAACGATGTCGACATAAAAATCTACGAAAGCTTTTTAGGTTTCTTACCTGTGGAAAGATCTACAGGAAGACAACTATATGAAATTATAATTGAAGAGCTTCATGAAATGGAACTTGATGTGTAAGATATAAGAGGGCAGGGATATGATAACAGGGCTAACATGAGGGGCAACAATGCAGGAGTGCAACCTAGAATTAGGAGTTTAAATCCACAAATATTCTACATTCCTTGTAGTAGCCACTCGCTCAATCTAGTGGTAAATGATGTGGCAAAAGCATCCTTGGAAATAGCCAATTTTTTTAATATGGTCCAAAAAAATATATTTATTTTTTTCTTCTTCTACTTTTCGATGGGCAATATTTTTAAAACACGTCCAAGAATTAACGTTAAAACCTTTGAGTGACACTCGATGGGAAAGCAGGATAGAAGCTTTAACGCCCTTAAGATTTCAACTTGGTAAAATATACGATGCTTTGCTAAGTATTTATGAAAACCAAGACATTGGTATCTCAATAAGAGACGAAGCCTCGGGTTTGCTAAGTTGCATTAAATAATTTAAATTTTTATTCAATAGTCATATGGTATAAAATTTTAAACTGTATTAATCCCATAAGCAAGCTTACATAAACAAAAGATTTTGATTTGAAAAAGCACTTCATCTTCTAGAGAACTGCAAAAATTTCTTTAAAAATCTTCGATCAGATAAATCTTTCAATGAAATTATTGTTAACGCAAGAGAATTGGCTGAAGAAATTAACATTGAAGACAATTTTGAATCAACAACGCCGCGACATCGCGTAAGAAGGAAAAAGGCCAACTTTTCATATGAGGCAAGGGACGAACCAATCGAAGATTCCAAAGAAAAATACAAAATAGAATTTTTCTTCTATACTATTGATCAAGCATTAAACGCACTAGATAGTCGGTTTGAACAACTGAATCACCATAGTAACCATTTTCAATCTCTATATAATACATATGATTTGAAAACCATGCCTAAAGAGACACTGATAAAGATTTGCAAAGATTTGGAAAATGTTTTGTCTGATGGTGAATCGGCTGATATTGTCTATCTAGAATTAGTAGAGAAATTTCTGCAGAGTGTGCACTTTTGGGCAAAAACGAAAGTCCAAGTGATGTTCTTAAATTAGTAACAATGCTAAATTTTGTTTCAAATCTTAGTATTGCGTTAAGAATACTAACTATTCCAATATCAGTAGCAAGTGGAGAAAGAAGTTTTTCCAAAGTAAAATTAATCAAAACTTTTTACGCTCAACTACTACGCAAAATCGACCAAATGGCTTGGCCATTTTAACAATTGAACATGAAATTGCTGATCAAATAAACTTAAAAGGGGTAATAAAAAAATTTGCAGAATTAAAAGTGAGAAAGAAAATTCTTCTGATTATAACTCAAACAAACAATGTATTACTGTGATTCTATGTATCTACCTTTTGTTTTCTATTTAGGTTTTAGGTATAAGTGAGAGTAAAAAATCTAAATCGTAACAGCGGTAAAATTGCACCCTGTATATTTAATACTAAGTACATATTTTTAAAATATAACAACTAGGTAACTATAGGTATTTCAACTCTATTTTATTTTAATTTATACTCTTTTGTACCAAATGTTAAGTTTTAACACTTGTTTCTTTTTAAATATACATTTTTATTGTAAATTAAAACCATCTTTTATTAAGAAAAAATAATTTTAAAAGGGGCGGCAAAATGTCAGAGCGGTCCCTGGCTATTAATTAAGCCATACATACAAAATTGAAAATACGTTTGTTGCTACACAATCTATTTTGAAATTAGCATAATTCTCCCTAAAAGAGAGTCTCAAATTTCACTTACCACCACTACACGCCACTGAAATGTTTGGATGGTAAAATGCTGATACCAACTAATTAGATCCCTCCAGAGTACGGCAAACAGCATGTAAATATCTTAGATTTATAACAACGTTACAAGCGCGTGCTTTTGTGGTTTTGTGTTTGCATACAAGACATATCTGTCTTTGTACTTCTCCAGGTAATTATTGTCTGCCTCTTTAAACTTTTAGAGTGTCCTAGGGCTTGTTCAGAATCCAACAAAGATGCTGCTTGTGCCATTAACTTCAACATTATTCAGTTGATCTTGTTAGTGTTATGTTTACAGTTTGTTATTTCCTGTGTGTAATCAGACTGGATTATATGTAATAGAAAAAACAAATTAATTTTCTTTCATTCTCTATACTATTAAAGTCAAATGAAATATAAAAGCATATTTTTAAGGTAAACATTTAAAAATATAAGTATTTGAACACAGGAATTATTTTTTTGTTTTGGTTTAAACTTTTTTATTAAAAATTATAAAGTAAGTAAATGTTCTTTGGTGGAACAAAAACGAGGCAACTTTCTTCAAATTTATAATCTTGCACAAAATTAATATTTTTCGGAACCACGATGTTTTTTTGCTCCACTTGATACGTTTCCATTGTTTACTAAACCATCTGGAACTCGGAAAGTACTTGATGAATTTGAGAGTAAGTTTTTTATTGGGCTTATAAAATATTACATCAGAACATAGCTTTGAATTTTTTCACGAGAAATTAAAAATAAACTCGCTATTTTGAAATAATCCACAACTACGAACCTACTTTGCATAACACACGACTTATTGGAAATTATAGATGGTGGTCGATGTCATTTATATGGTCATAGATTGAATTTATAATATCAGGCATTCCACAGGGCTCGATATTACGCCCCTTGTTTTTTGTTATATTCATAAATTATATCGTACTTGACCTCCAATGTCGATATCTCTTATATACCTTGAAAATTACCGCAAAATTTATAGTGTTACTAACTAATAAATTACAAGCAGACTTAAAGACATTCGATAACTTGTACGACAAATATAGATTGTCTCTAAATACCAATAAATGACATATCGTTTCGTTTACCAGGAAGTTAAACAAGTTACAATTGAATTACAGTATTAACGGCATTACACAAACGTTATGACAGTTTTAAATATCTTTATTCTGTCGACTCCTTACTTTCTATTAGAATAATACTGTATTGTCATTCTTTAAAATACTTGGTTTCATCATGGACAATTCTCGTGAACTTCGTAATACAATTACATTGAAGACTTTATAGATGCTGGTATGTCCTGTAACGATAATTTTAACAAATTATGGTTACGACCTTGCTATCCTGTTTTAAATCGAAATGTCCTGATTTTGGTTCATGCGCGAATCAATCACTTGACGAGTGCACGGGCAGAACAGAACAAAAGAGTCTTTGGGTGTTCTTCGAGTAGGGAGGTGAGCGTAGCAATTTATTATCGTCAAATTATTAATTTGAAGTATTTAATAATTAGTACAATTTCATTTTACCAATTTGAGCATGTAGGGTATTCCTATGTTCTTGATACAGAATTATTTCCTTATATAGGCTTTAATATCGATTTTTATCGAATTGTATTAGTTTAATGTAAAGCTCGTTGGCTAATTGCCATATTTGCGCGTCCTTTACATTTAACTAAATTCATGAGTTTGGATCACCTTACTGGCTCTATAGATGAAATTTATATCGTTTATCGTATCTTATTAATAATTATCTTATCGTACCGCGTAAATTAGCATTATTGTTGCTAATTTTCTACCCTCACTTACCTCTTGGACTCAAGTCCTTTTTTCTTCCTGCTGAAGAACACGCAAAGCCTCGTCGTGACTAAAAAGTCTGTCTATTTTGATGTCAGTTAATTAAATTTTTCTTTATTATTACAAAGCTACATATTTTGAATTTACGGATTCATAAAGGCTATTGCCTAGATTTTTTGCTAGTATTAACGTATTGAAGACGATTAACTTGATTTCTTAAAGTTTATTAGACTCTACCGATTTTTACCGTAAATAACGTTTATATCTTAAAGTACCGCACCACTTATCTTTTCTGTGGAAATTAATAGAATTTATTTAAATAATAAATTATTCATTATCTCTCAAATAATTAATAGAATTTATTTTTGTGAAAATTCATATAATTTATTTAAATAATAAATTATTCACTATCTTTATCTAAAAATTAATATAATTTATCTAAAAGGTAAAGAAGTATCTTTCTGCTTTCCTGTTATACTGTTACACGGTGTGACAATGAAATAAATCACTATATTTCAGTTGCAGAACTCATATTTAATTTTTCCTCTTTTGTATTTGTTAAGCACATTTATTAAATTGTGTTTCAAAAATTTATTGTCGGGTATTAATTTTTCCTTTGGATGAAGGTATATATTTATGTTTGGTAAACCTTATAATTTATTTCAATTTGCATAATTATTATAAATAATTAATATCGTAATTCTTAAGAGTTATCTTAGTGGTTTTTTATTTTTTTTACCTTAAATTCATTTTTAAATTGAATTAATTAAACCATAATTTATTACTTACAAGTTGAGTAATTTTTTGATTAAGTAATTATCTTTTTACTATTTTTATATCTTAACTATTTTTCTTATCAAGGAAAATAGTATAACTTTTGTATAATTCAAACATTTGGATTAAGTTGTTAGTATCTGTCGGTAATTTTCTCATCTAGAAAATTAACCGAGTAGTAATTTTTTAAACTAATTCTATTAGTGGATTTCAGTACTGTTTATACACAGTAGTTTTTTCTTTTGCCTTATTGTATTTTTTCGTTCAACCGTAGCTTCACCTATACATATTTTCTGTATTTGTTATTAATTTTGACTGGTAATTTTTTCTTTTATGCTCGAGACCGAGAAGAAGGTTCAACTATAAATCCCATAGGACAGGGTATTTTTTTTGTTGGTTGAAATAACCATTTAGATCAGCAGTAGCCGTTGTTCCCCTAGGAGTTTGCAGTCTATATATCCTCACCAGGAAACTGTCCGCCGAGCTATAGTTCGAGAAGGAACAAGAAGATCAACCTGGAGAGACTCTATTGACCTAGTTTGGAATAAGGTACTGTCTGTCTGTCTGTTTATAAGATCTATAACCTGCCAGGTCTTATCTTTCATCGTACCAGCCAAAGTAATAAATTTTGTAAATGTTGGGGTAGTGGCGGGGAAGGAAAAGATACAATCTCCTTGGTAATATTTTTTTTTGTTCTGCTTCACAGTTTTAATTTTCCACTTTTCCTGTTGTAAATAATTTTTTATCTAATTTGTAATATATTTGTTTTTATTAAAATTCTGTTTTTTATTTTTCTAAGAGGGACGGGTCTGTTCTCACATTCTCGAGTTTGTTGGATTGATACCAGTAACTATTGTTATTAATATTTTTATTGATAACATGGCGCCCAATTCTCTTGTCTTTTAATTAATTTAATATCGAATAAAAAAAGTAGTTACGGGAATCATCCAGCATTCTATAAGTGATATTTCATAAGGTTAAACTACAGTAATCACTATTTAGCTTTGTTGATAAATAAGGCTAAAAGCATCTCTGAAAATATTTATCAATATTTAACAACTGTCCTGACCTACGAACCCACCGAAATCACTGAGCAGCCGACAGGCAACATAAAAACTTAAACAATTGGACCACTCTTCGTTTATGAGAGGCCTAATAAAACAGGTAATTATAAATTATATCTTAGGGTGGTTACATAGAATTGGCGCCCAACGTGGGGCCGCCAGAAGCAGATCAGGCCTTTAATGAAATTAAATGTCGTTTGACTTCAGCCCCTGTTTTAGCTAGCCCTGATTTTACAAAACCTTTTATAATTCAATGTGATGCGTCAAATACCGCTGTCGGTGCAGTATTATATCAATCTAGTGACGGAATTGAACACCCTGTAGCTTACTCCAGTAGGACTTTGAACAAATGTGAACGTAAATACTCGGTCACGGAAAAAGAACTCGCCGCTTTACTTTTTGCCTTAGAAAAATTTCGAAGTTACGTTCAAGGTACAAGGTTTACCGTGGAAACTGACCATGCTTCATTGTTGTGGTTGACTAAAATTTCGAATCCATCAGGTCGCTTGGCGCGCTGGGCAATCAGACTATCTCAATTTAGCTTTGACATAGTACACCGTAAAGCTTCCCTAAATATTGGTGCTGATGCTCTTTCCCGATCTATCTCGGAAACAGCTGTTTTAGATTTAACTAAATTAATTCCTGATAAATGGTATCTTTCTATGTTAATTAAAGTCAAAGAAAATCCCGAGAAATATCCCTCTTACCGTGTAGAAAAGAACATTTTGTATAAACATGTTTTTAATAATCATGCTATTGTCAGTAATGTTACCGATTGGAAAATAGTAGTACCTTCTAAAAACCGCGCTGAAATATTTAAAATGTATCACGATGATACAACAGCAGGTCACTTAGGTGTGTCCAAGACTCTTTCTCGTATTCTCGAACTATATTATTGGCCTAACTTACGTAAGGAAGTTTATAAATATGTTCGAAAATGTACAATTTGTGCTGCTAATAAAAGTACTAATTTACCACGTGCAGGTTTAATGGGTGCATACCGAAATATTAATTTTCCGTTCCAACTTATTTCGGCAGATTTACTTGGACCTTATCCAAGGTCAAAAAATGGCAATAGGTACGTGCTTGTAATCGTTGATTGGTTCACAAAATATGTTTTAGTACGTCCCTTAGCTAGAGCTACCTCTAGTGCAATTATTAAATTTTTAGAAAATGATGTTTTCCTTATCTACGGTGTCCCGCAAACATTCGTTTGCGATAACGGATCACAGTTCACTAGTCGCGAATTTACAAAACTTATGGAAAAATACAAAGTTCAAAAAGTATGGTACAATGCAAATTATCACCCTCAGGTAAATTTTACGGAGCGTGTAAATAGAGTAATTGTTACTGCAATTCGTTCTTATGTTCATGAAAACCTTCAAAAGTGGGATACGTCTATTTATCAAGTAGCTCAAGCAATCAGGTTGGCTAAACACGACGTTACAGGTTACCCGCCTGCATTTTTAAATTTCGCTCGAAATATTCCCTTATCTGGAGATTATTATGGACAGATTTCAGAAAACGCAAATAATGTTTTCACTATCGGTGAGAAAATTCAGCTAATAACTGATTTACAAGAATTACCTAATTTATATGTTAACGTTCGTAAAAGGTTACTCGAAGCCTATCAGCGAAATACAACATATTATAATTTACGGAAACGATCTTTAAGATTCTATCCAGGTGACCCGAGTCTGGAAAAGAAACTATACCTTGTCGGATGCTGCGAATAATTATTCAGCTAAGTTGGCACCTCGATATATACCGTGTACTGTAAAAAAAGTATTATCTAAACTGGTTTATAACCTTATTGATCTTGAGGGTAACAATGTCGGAAACTGGCATATTAAAGATCTCAAATCAAATTATACTAATCTAGACTCAGACGACGATTCTGATCCAGAAGATTCAATGGACGTAGTCGATTGATTTCTAATATCTTTGTCTTAAATTTAATCTACGGATTATATATACCTAATTATATCTTTACCTTATATTACTAAATTTATATTTTGTGTTCTAATATTGAGCACTAATGTACCTTATCGTTCTTATAAAATAAAAACGTATATCTTATCGTATCTTATCTTATAATATTAAATATTATCTATTCCGTATCGTATCTTTATCTTATAAAATTAGATCATTTTTATTCCGTACCGTACCTTTATCTTATAATAATAAGTATTATCTATTCATTATCGTATCTTATGCTCTGTGGTTAGGGGTTACGAATACTGCCACCGTGGAATTTCACCTGCGTGAGGTAAAAGCCCTCTTAATGGCCACTCTCTTTGTGCAGAGAGGCTTGATTTCGGTAGGGGTGTTTCGGCTTGGTTCTGGCTACCTTTAATGGTAAGACTGACACAAGGAATCCGCAGAACAATTAGTTTCGGATAGTTGACCGTGCTGAGGCCGGCAACACTAATGATGAAACGAAGTTGTCTGTGGACGAATTGTGTTCAGTTGCTGTTCCAAGGATGAATCACCGTGCCGTTACCAAGAACAACCTCGTCGCCTTATAATTTTTTTGTCGGAGTTAGTAACTTCTTTTAGTGATGGCACAGCTTTACTGTTGCTGAGGCGACAAACCATCGTCTCTGGAGGCCTAAGACCTAAGGTTCCCCTCCTAAATTTCTTTTTGGTTTTTTCCTCTTTATCTTTCTACCTTTTCGCGATTCTTTTGGAAGGGTGTCGTTTTTTCTGGGTACACTTCGGTTATTTGTCGTGAACTTTTTAGCAAGGCCCATGTACGAGGCATTAGCGCAATATGGTGACCCTGGTTAGCTTCTTTCCCCTAACTTCACTTCAAACGCTTTAGTTGTCCCAGGGGATTACGATGACACTTTCAAAGAGAATACAATTTCTTTATCATTTCCTTTGTCTGTTTCTTTTGCACATACGTGTATATTTTTTGGTGTGGGTGTTTATCGAAAAATTTGAAACTCTTCTGGTTCCAAATTTTTTTCCCAAGGAGAGGGTGTGTAACGATAATTTTAACAAATTATTGTTACGACCTTGCTATCCTGTTTTAAATCGAAATGTCCTGATTTTGGTTCATGCGCGAATCAATCACTTGACGAGTGCACGGGCAGAACAGAACAAAAGAGTCTTTGGGTGTTCTTCGAGTAGGGAGGTGAGCGTAGCAATTTATTATCGTCAAATTATTAATTTGAAGTATTTAATAATTAGTACAATTTCATTTTACCAATTTGAGCATGTAGGGTATTCCTATGTTCTTGATACAGAATTATTTCCTTATATAGGCTTTAATATCGATTTTTATCGAATTGTATTAGTTTAATGTAAAGCTCGTTGGCTAATTGCCATATTTGCGCGTCCTTTACATTTAACTAAATTCATGAGTTTGGATCACCTTACTGGCTCTATAGATGAAATTTATATCGTTTATCGTATCTTATTAATAATTATCTTATCGTACCGCGTAAATTAGCATTATTGTTGCTAATTTTCTACCCTCACTTACCTCTTGGACTCAAGTCCTTTTTTCTTCCTGCTGAAGAACACGCAAAGCCTCGTCGTGACTAAAAAGTCTGTCTATTTTGATGTCAGTTAATTAAATTTTTTCTTTATTATTACAAAGCTACATATTTTGAATTTACGGATTCATAAAGGCTATTGCCTAGATTTTTTGCTAGTATTAACGTATTGAAGACGATTAACTTGATTTCTTAAAGTTTATTAGACTCTACCGATTTTTACCGTAAATAACGTTTATATCTTAAAGTACCGCACCACTTATCTTTTCTGTGGAAATTAATAGAATTTATTTAAATAATAAATTATTCATTATCTCTCAAATAATTAATAGAATTTATTTTTGTGAAAATTCATATAATTTATTTAAATAATAAATTATTCACTATCTTTATCTAAAAATTAATATAATTTATCTAAAAGGTAAAGAAGTATCTTTCTGCTTTCCTGTTATACTGTTACACGGTGTGACAATGAAATAAATCACTATATTTCAGTTGCAGAACTCATATTTAATTTTTCCTCTTTTGTATTTGTTAAGCACATTTATTAAAATGTGTTTCAAAAATTTATTGTCGGGTATTAATTTTTCCTTTGGATGTAGGTATATATTTATGTTTGGTAAACCTTATAATTTATTTCAATTTGCATAATAATTATTATAAATAATTAATATCGTAATTCTTAAGAGTTATCTTAGTGGTTTTTTATTTTTTTTACCTTAAATTCATTTTTAAATTGAATTAATTAAACCATAATTTATTACTTACAAATTGAGTAATTTTTTGATTAAGTAATTATCTTTTTACTATTTTTATATCTTAACTATTTTTCTTATCAAGGAAAATAGTATAACTTTTGTATAATTCAAACATTTGGATTAAGTTGTTAGTATCTGTCGGTAATTTTCTCATCTAGAAAATTAACCGAGTAGTAATTTTTTAAACTAATTCTATTAGTGGATTTCAGTACTGTTTATACACAGTAGTTTTTTCTTTTGCCTTATTGTATTTTTTCGTTCAACCGTAGCTTCACCTATACATATTTTCTGTATTTGTTATTAATTTTGACTGGTAATTTTTCTTTTATGCTCGAGACCGAGAAGAAGGTTCAACTATAAATCCCATAGGACAGGGTATTTTTTTTGTTGGTTGAAATAACCATTTAGATCAGCAGTAGCCGTTGTTCCCCTAGGAGTTTGCAGTCTATATATCCTCACCAGGAAACTGTCCGCCGAGCTATAGTTCGAGAAGGAACAAGAAGATCAACCTGGAGAGACTCTATTGACCTAGTTTGGAATAAGGTACTGTCTGTCTGTCTGTTTATAAGATCTATAACCTGCCAGGTCTTATCTTTCATCGTACCAGCCAAAGTAATAAATTTTGTAAATGTTGGGGTAGTGGCGGGGAAGGAAAAGATACAATCTCCTTGGTAATATTTTTTTTTGTTCTGCTTCACAGTTTTAATTTTCCACTTTTTCCTGTTGTAAATAATTTTTTATCTAATTTGTAATATATTTGTTTTTATTAAAATTCTGTTTTTTATTTTTCTAAGAGGGACGGGTCTGTTCTCACATTCTCGAGTTTGTTGGATTGATACCAGTAACTATTGTTATTAATATTTTTATTGATAACATGGCGCCCAATTCTCTTGTCTTTTAATTAATTTAATATCGAATAAAAAAAGTAGTTACGGGAATCATCCAGCATTCTATAAGTGATATTTCATAAGGTTAAACTACAGTAATCACTATTTAGCTTTGTTGATAAATAAGGCTAAAAGCATCTCTGAAAATATTTATCAATATTTAACAACTGTCCTGACCTACGAACCCACCGAAATCACTGAGCAGCCGACAGGCAACATAAAAACTTAAACAATTGGACCACTCTTCGTTTATGAGAGGCCTAATAAAACAGGTAATTATAAATTATATCTTAGGGTGGTTACAGTCCTAGGCTTGAATATGCATAATATGTGATTTGGAACCCATGCCACAATATCCATATTAATAATATTGAAAACATTCAAAGGAAGATTTTGAAATTTATGTCATTTCAAATTGACTTTACCCCTGTGGGTTATGATCACCTATTGTTGCTAAATCGTTTCACATACAGTTCTATGAAGCATCGTAGATATACGCAAAGTTGAAAAATATGTTGATATTTTTATTGGTAATCTAAATCAAATTAAATCAAAATTTTGTGGGTTCGTTTTTCTGTTATATATTAATTAACTTAATTTGTATAGCTATAATAGTAATAATAGTAATTATTAATTTCATATAATTTATACTTATATACAGGGTGTTCAGTATTAACTTTCCCAACATAGAGATCTCGCTTATTTTGCAACATAACCTATATTAAAGCCCCGAACATATGGGAAAAAAATATAATACGAATTTTTCGATTTTTTTCAGATATGTGAAAAACCAAGTCTGATAATTAAGTTATGTTGGTCTTAGGGTCTTAGTAAGAAATCACTTTTCTCTAATTTAACCGATGTTGTCACTCGCAAGATAAGAGAGATCTTCATGTTGGGAAAGTTAAAGCCGAACAGCTTGTATATGTATATCACGTTAGTACTCTATTTCTGGCCTCGTAAATGGAATGTAAATTCTGTTAGACATGTGTAGAATATAGAATTATATAAAAATTAAAAATAAAATGGTTTCAATACACACTCCTCAAAGCAGGGCTACAGCTATATTTCAAAAACTATTAGCTGGATTTTCATTATCATGTTTTTCGTATATTGTTCAAAGGATATGCAAAAAAATTCATAGTAGTTTCCTATGAGAAATCATAAATAAAGTTCCCATTTAGTTTTGAATCTGACATTTTTTAAATGCCAATAAAAAATGCAAATTCAAGGTCACGTGTCATATTACCTCCAATAATATAGAACTACCAATAACAAACACACACGTCATTGATGAATTAATCGTTACTACTGTCTGGTCGGGGAAAGAATGTGATTTTTGTGATCATTTGCATCCTCACATTCTCATTTGGAGAGCAATTATATTCCTAGTACCTATATGGTTTCGTAGAAAGCTGGCGACATCAGCAATACTGTCCCTTGCCACGCGGTCCTTCTTTCGCTGACTGGACAGTACCTAGGAAGATTACACAACATGAAAATACACAAAAAATCATCTGAATCATTAAAAATAAATGTTTTATTATATAATCCTTACACTCTCCTTTTGTCTTTGGACAAAAAACGAAAGCATGGTCTAAAGGTTGAAATATAATAATGAAATTGTTGAATACAAATTTTTATGTTCAACATGTACGAGAGTTTTAATAGTGTGTGGAAATTCTAGAATTCTAGAACAAAACAGTAATAATGTTTTGAAATTTTAGTGACCTGTTCAGAATTTCATTTTTGCGGTTTTAGATTTTTTTAACAAAACACTGTTCTACATGAAAAAAAAGGGTAGATAGAGAAAATGTTACCCATACAATATAATAAAAGTAATGGATGATCAAATTTATATCGAATAGGAATTAGCCTGTTGGTTCGGGTTAAATAAATAATTAAAATAAAATTGTCTCTTGTAACTGTAAAGGAAATAGACAAATTTTTATGAGTCAACTGTCGTGGTCTAATCTTAAACCCAATATCTACTTTAAACATTACTCAACTACTTCTCTAGGAGAAAAAGTGTTGCAGTTACTTTATTATTAAACGATGGCACTATGTCTGCTTGAAATAAAATCCCGTGATGATTTTGAAACAAAGAAATTCCAATTTAAACGAAAGACACTAATTCTCGCGAAGCTTTTCAGCTTTGCCATATCGATCTAATGGTCCACTAACCTATATTGTCTCTGCCGCTTTGCTGACAATAAATCGGCCTTTGCTTTCCAAAGAATTCAAGTAAATGTCAAGATTCTAATAGACTTCTACGTCCCAACAATTTGTTCTCGAGACACTAAGTTTTCTTTAGCCAAAATAAAAATGAAAGAGGATGTTCTATTCTCGACGACAGATTTATTCCAGTTTCATTCCAGTTTTTTCACGCCATTCTTTTTTAGGGTGACTGAAACTTGTAGGATTATTCATTGTGAAGATGATTTGCTTGCTCATTAAAGCAAGTTGCAACTATTATCAGCTATAATAAACTAAAGGCACTGATAATCACGAGAAAAGTTTTTCTAATAATGAGCCGATAGCTTGTTGCTCAGACACCGTAGGCGGAGGTCATTTACTTAAAGCAACAAGCCTAAGGGTCATTATTTGAAAAAATTATAAGGATTTATCATTGTACGTGGTTCATTTTGTAAGAAAATTCTAATAATTAAAATGTTTAATCCATATTGTTAATTACATTATTTTTTATCAAAAAAAAAAAATGTTTTAAAAACGAAGGAAATACAATTATTTATACAATATTATTAATAAAAGGTACAGTTGTCAAAACAAAAATTTGTAAAATTAAACGAACGAACAGATGAAGTATTTGTTCTTGCTACTGTGGTGTTATCACATGCATATTGTTAATTATATTATTATGGTGTTCGTGATCAATAATTAGAAAAGGTTTTATAGAATTTGTATTATGGCCTGTAATGTTCAACCACTCTTTTTCTTGAAATCCATTTTTATTCAATTGACTGACCGCAGCTGGCCTATTTGAATTATTGGTTATTTTTTTCTTCTTTTGTGTCCAGACCAATTAGTTCAGCAGAATTTCTTGTCCAGTTGTTAATCATATTTTTTGCTAGCAACAATTGTCATACCAGTTGCCATTTTCAGTCTCCCAGTAGCGGTTTAGCCTTAAGAATAATCTATTTGTCTTAATATTTGAGTTCTTTTTTTGATAATAATTTAAAAAATAATCTGACGGGGCATGCGTTGTCATCACTGTTTCGCAAGCAGCCCATATTTAAATATATCGCTTTTGAACGGGTCTCTCGTGATATTATAAATTCGTTGTAGTATTTCTCCTGTAAAAGCTTACTTATTACATTCCATATTGTTTTGATTGTAGTCTCCTTAAACTCCGTACCATATCCTTTTTTTCATATTAACTGCCTAATCCTTAAGTATAATTGCGAGTTCTCCACATTATAATTTCCATAGAGGTCATATTTTCTGTCGTTGCAAAAGTCCATAAATACTTTCCAAGTGTATTTTTTACTATTGACAGTATTTTTTGGTATATACTCTTCAATTAATTTATCGATTGCTTTATTACTTCCTCACCCCTCAAAGTGAGGAAGTTATGTATTCGTGAAAAAATTTTTAAAATTTTTATTGCATTTCTGGACGATTCTCGACGAATTATGACGATACACAAAATTTCAGACAGAAAAAATTTTCTGTGTGTGTGTTCGCGATATCAGCTACAGTTTTTGAGATAAAGCTCTCAAATTTGGTACACACATTCTAGAGGTCAAGGAAGAGATTGAATTCGTTGATGAGCAAAATCGGTCTAAAAATGACATTCTCTATTATGTCTATTAGTGACATTCCACCAATGTGACTTTTTTGAAACGTCAAAATGTGACTTTTTTTGAAACGTCAAGAATTACCTTTATTATAAACATCACCACACGTCTAGTTTTACTGCGGTGTGGAAGTTCTGATCCTCAACTAATTGGCAGCGGTTTTTTCCTCATTTCCAAACCGTGAAAGTGACATTTTAAATAAATTATAAAACTGTCAACAACTTTTCGTTGCATAGCAACATTATGACATAAGTGATAACTACCCAGGTTGCTTTTAGTTAAATGTTACTATAATTGATTATTTTCGCACATGTGACTTGAAATGGATGTATTTTAGTGGATTTCTATTCAGCCAACAAATTTTCTGTAGTAATATATTAAGTGCATTAAAAATTATCGATAATTCAGCGCATGAAAACGTGTTGCCTAGAAACTGCTTCAGTTCATTTTAATGTGATTTGACAAAAAGTGCCCGAGACGCAGTCGAGGGTACTTTTTCAGTCAAATCACATCAAAATGAACGAATGCAGTTTCTTAAAGACATGCTTTGAATGCCGAATTTTCAGATTATTTTTAATGCACTGCCATCTTCACAGGAAAATAAAGAAAGAAGACAAAATCTTCGATTTTTATATTGATTCAACTGACGTTTTAATCTATCAAGCCCACTGCAATTTTCGCTGTAATTATATGTAAAATTTTCACTTGGAATGTAATTTTCGCCGAAAGTGTGTTCTTATTGGTCCAAATTTTCAAAATCTTGCTATTTCATTGGGTTTTATAATGTATGGGAAATAGTCATTAAAAGTATTCAATGAAATAAAACAATGGAAATATCTCTAATGGTCAGCATATAAATTTACAGAACTGGTACAAATTAAATGAACCAACAAAGTGTCTGTTTATTTCATTTTCATTTATCTAACGTGACCCATATGTGCAGATACACCCCTGTATTTCCGTTGTATTTGGGCGAATAGAAAAAAATATTTTTTCCAAATTGTAATATTCGACGAGATCTACCTTCCTGAATGACAATTTTATTTATGTTGTGTATGAACGGCCCACTATAATTAAAATAAAATGCTAAAAATCAAGAAACGCTATTAAGGATTTTTTTAACGAAAAACTGTTTTTAGGAATTAAAATCGGGCATGCTCAGAAAGCCTAAATATACCGATTTCATATTGATAGTTCTTTGATTCATAAATTTTTGTGAAAAAACAGATTAAAAAGACCTTTTTTTTTAATGGTTTTTTGTTTCATAAAATATTATGAATCATAATGAACTATGATAAGAGCTGTCCACATAAAATTCAGTATTCAGGCTTTCTAAGCATGCTCGAATCATATTTTCTAAAAACCAATGTATTGATCAATTTAATTATAACATAATGTTCATAAAATAATTTCTTCAATTTTTAGGTTAACTTTATGCAGAATCTATTTCTGTATTAATTTTGTTACTAACTAATTTTCAGTTGAAGAATTTCACAAAAACTACACCATATTTAATATGTAATCCAAAACATTATTGAAAATATTAAAATTTTCATGGTAAGGCAAACAGAAAAATTTTCATAAAATTCCTTTATTAGTGTGACCGGTATATTATTATCATAATCATTAATATGCTGGGTTTTATAAGTACATATCTTTAGGTCTTTCTAGGATATCCTCTTTAACGACGATCTTGAGGAATTGAGTGCTTGTGACATTTGTTGAGCGGGTGGAACTGTTAAAAATGGCTTGTCTCAACATTTCGATATGTGCGGCTGATCTAGGTCAAAGTCGATGTTTTCGTATAAACTGAAAGAGATTTTCAGAATAGGCATAGCCTATATTCCACTCTTAACTTTTTGAGTAGATAACTTTAGACACCAACTGCAGACACTATTTAAACAGTGTCATGCAATGGATTATCTGTTTCTGATGTAAGCTCGAAAGCTACATAATTATTCTAAAATTGTTGGATATCAGCTTCACAACATTTTCCAGATACCTGCACTGTGAAATTAATTTCACGGTTTTACGAAATGTAATTTTAACTTGAAACTAGTTGTACCAAATGGCAATAGAGTTCTTAAAGCTTGATAATCTGTTATTTGGTTAATTTATATTTACAAGATTTATGAGCAAGGTTAGTTACTAATCCGCAGAAAATCACGTGGTGTATAATTTACTTAACCTCAAGTCATATATCTTTATTAATGCTCTCATTGTTATTTACAAGAGAAGGAGTTAAAAGAATTTGAGGAAGTTTTGGCAAAACGGTTCATCGGTGAAAAAGTTGCACCTAAAAATAGGATAAAAAAAACTAAAATTAAAAACAAATTAATACGCAAGGATAGTGGATATTGACGAACAAATAAAAAAATTGGTATATTGGTAACATATGAAGGTATGATACAATATGCCAATAATATATACAAGACGTACATGAAGCATAGATTTTCGTCACTCTGTCATAGCCATTCATGAGTGAAAATGTTGTGTTTATTGAAACTTTCATAATTGTTTAGGAGATTCATTAATTTTATAAATATGATAGCTCAATCAACTTAATTTTCTTTTGCAACACTAATAATATTAAATAAATATTAATATGCGTACATACTCTTGCATGCAAAATGAACTTGCATGTAAGAATTTTATGAGTAATAACTTTTTCAATTAAAAAGTTATGCATAGCTTAAAGCGGACATAAAACATAACGAAGTAGGTTATTGCAAATGAAATAATAATAATTCCAATACATTTTGATGTTTATATGCATATTTACTTAAAGAGCCATACTTGGGTAACTGGATGCGGGAATGTATTGCAACTTCTTTAAAATTATTAGCTTCATTCGTGCTATTGGCCAGATCTGTGTCATGTAACAAAGAAGAGCACACATTTTAAGTTAAATTTACCATATTGTTGCCGTAAATTGTTGCGATCATTCCACGCACAATATGTCGAAGGAACCAATAAGAAGCTTTCGTCAACTCGATGGATTGCAAAAAAAAGGTATTTTTTCTACTATCACATGAATGCCAAATTGTCATTTCTGAAAGATGAAACAGACAACACTGGTGAAAGTATCAGACGTATTAAATATGATCCTATATTTGGGAAAGCAACACATACACGGTGGGCCTAAAAAATGTGCCTCATCGAAGTGGCTTGTTGCGAATAAAAGCCATCCTGAACTTCTGCCATCAGATTGTATCATAAGCTCAGACAAAAATATGGAAATAATAAAAATTACCAAGTTTTCCTTAAAATCAGTCCAATGGGAAGGAATAAAATGGCTAAGTGGACAAGAAATCAAGCAGAAAGACACCAAAGAATGTAAAATAACAAAACCATACATCGAACACCACAGCCTTTTCAAAACTGGCAAAAAGCAGAGTAGCATACAAGAATCTATTAAAATAACTGAACACGCAAGTTCAAAATCTATTATCAGTGGACAAATGGATGAGGACCACCTTAAGACCATAATTGCAAAAATGTGGGAGAGCAATGAATCTGTTTCTAATCGAAAAACTTGAATTGCAATAATTTGAATTCTTAACTATGTGAAGTCTTTTCGGGAAAATAACATTCTTGCAATTATTCTTGCATATAAATGAATCAGATAATTCTAAAAATAAGCGTGTTGCCCAAAGAAAACCTCATTCTTTCTTTTGTTGCTTTGAAAGAAGAGCAGCTTAGCTTAGCTTTCAAAGAAACAAAGAAAACAAACTCATGAGTTTCCATGTTACACGCTTCTTTCCAGAATTATCAGTAATTTTTGTACACTTCTGGTATTATACCCGAAAACTGCTACAGCTTAAGTTATGAGTATATTAAGTTATTTGTGCGCAGCTTTTACTTCCTCACTCCTCAAAGTGAGGAAGTATTCGTGAATACAATTTTGAAAATTTTTATTGCATTTCTGGACGAATCTCGACGAATTATGACGATACACAAAATTTGAGACAGAAAAATGTTCTGTCTGTGTGTCTGTTTGTCTGGTTCGCGATAGCAGCTACAGCTTTTAAGATAAAGCCTTCAAATTTGGTACACACATTCTAGAGGTCAAGGAAGAGATTGAGTTCGTTAATGAGTAAAATCGGTCTCAATTTTTGAAACGCCCAAAAATTTTACTTTTTTGAAACGTCAAAATGTGACTTTTTTGAAACGTCAAAAAATATGACTTCTGAAACGTCAAAAATTACTTTTATTATAAACTCCACCACACGTCAAGTTCTACTATGGTGAGGAAGTTCTAATCCCCAAGTAATTGGCAGCGATTTTTACTTTATTTGAACAGAAGTATCCAAAATAGAAAAAAACATAATTTTCCTCTTTGATTGAGTGTACATGTTCAGGTCTTATTATCACAAAAACAGAAATCAATCACAAAACATTAATTGATTTTATTCATTATTTCAACACATTCATCATTCATGATATAATATACAAACAAATAAAATGAAATAATTAGTTTTGGACAAATGGATATTATATTTCATGATAAACGCTAATTGACTTTCACTTATGTTCTAGTGCCTTAAAGTTTTGTCCTATTTTTAAGAAACCCCACTTTTTGTATTCACATTATGATTCTCATTCTCTGGAAGCACAATTTTCCGAAAATGCTCTCAAATTATATCAAACAGATGATAATTCTAACCTAATCAATGAGAAAATCAGTGCATAATCGTTCGTCTAGCGAATTGTTCACATTGTGTATAAACAACTACCTACTTAATTAAAATGAGTTGCAATTTGTTTAGTTCTCGCTATATTTTGTGACCTTTCAATTAGTCTAAATTCAGTATGCAACACATTTCGTTATTCAGTGCTTTAAGTTTACCAGCTTATTGTATATTCTGGACTGCTAGAAAACTTGATTATGATAGTCATGACAAAGTTTCTTAAGCACCAAACTCTACAGCCTTTATCTGTTAGTGTTATAGCTGTGAAATAAACTGCAAGAACACGCGAGTTTCTTTTAATAGATAGTTTATTTTGACTATAAATTACTTCCTTATACCACTCTTTTCACACAAATTATATATAAATATAAATACGTTTTTAATTAATCTACTACACAGAGCATAAGAAAATATCATATTTGAAAAAAGTGCTCAATTAAATATATTTTTTTAGCGTATATAGTCAAATATAGAAAATAAAACAAGATTATAATTGCAACTTAAAAACATTGCCTATTAGTCTAGAAGCCAACTATCGACTAACCTATATGACTTCCTCAAGAAAATTTATCATTTTCAGCATTCCCAATTGTCAATGCACAATGCATAAAATGAAAGTCTGTCGGCCGCCTGCGGGAGGTGTGTGGGGTGGTAGACTCGCAAAGTAGAAAAAAACGGGAAAATAATAGTATCAAGGTTGTTTTTTTATTCTTTTAACATATAGTGGTGTACCATGTTATAAAAACATAGTGCCAGGCATATAGAGGAGGGGATAAGCTATTACCAGACCTAAATAAACGTTAGCATATGTCGAATATTTACATTACAGCCTCAAACTTGGAATTTTTCTATTATTTAAAGGTAAATCCCAGTGCTATGTATGATGCGATTCTAGAAAATTCTAACTCTAACATTCTGCTATATCCTAGGTCTCCACTACGTTCAAAGGGAATAAAGAATAGAGTTAAATAACGAGAGAGAGAGAGAGAGAGAGAGAGAGTGTAACACTTACTGGCTCACCCCTGGTATGCAGATTATTACGATCTTAAATTGTAGTAGAAGATCTAATACCCTGAAATGGTCCCGAAGGTCTTACATATCCTTCTTGTTGTATGAAAAATAAATAAATAGCCAAGACAATAAAATTTACATTAAAATATTAGTTAGGCAAAAACTACAAAAAAAAAATTAAATATAATAAATATAAAATGATGTCTAAGGTATAAAAGTACTACAATAATTTAATTATTAACAAATTTACAGATATGATAGAAATTGACGAAAAAATTACTAATAGCAAAAAGTTGTACAAACTTAAGAATGAAAATTAAGCTAAAGAACATCAGGGTAAGGCAATAGTGCGTCCGACTTCGAAACCTCGAGTTCTATGATAGCTAGAAACTTGATTTAAAAACATAAGTAAACTAGACAAAAAAGTCTATAACCGGAAATTGTATTTGAATATATAGGGTGAGCCAAGACGATTCTACAGGGTCAAGTAACATTTTTTTAAATGAAATGCCATGTATATAAGAACATTTTCTGAAACCTCCTAGTGGCCTCCTTCCATTCCTTTATTATTATTGACTCTTTCCCAACCACTTGGCTGTAATGACTTTTTGTGTTGAAATTATTCCATTACACGTACACTGGGTAATTTCTTTAAAGGGAAACACCACTCTATCGCTATTAATATTGTATTTTACACTATTGATTCTCTAAAACTTTTTTTATAATGGCTTGTGAACTACCTTGATAACGGCTGGAAATATTTTCCATCACTCTCGGTTTCACCGGAAATAACCTTAACTTCCGAAATTTAAATGGGACACCCTGTATTTTTTATGCATCATTATAGACCAATCAGTTCTAAACATTTTTGCAAATAGAACTATATCTCTTAAATCCAAAATAATTTAGTTATGCAAGAAGAACAGTTTTTTATTTATTTTATTTCATTTTACAATATCTAACACAGATGGCTTTGAAACAATTATAAAATTATAAATTAATAAATGTATTTTACACTTGAAAACTGTTTTTTAAAAATGCCACCATTTCTATTGAGGCAAGCCTCTGCCCTTTGTGTTGTGTTGAGTCAACCTAAATATCATATCATCTGGAATAGTTTGTAATATCTCTTGCAACAGGTTTTTCATAATTTCCTTATTTTCCCATTTCCCATGCAATAAATTTGATTATTAATGTATCCTCATAAAAAAAATCCAGAGGTTTTAAGTCCGAAGATCGTGCTGGCCATTTGAATGGTCCATTATTTACAATCGATCTGTCGTCGTAAGTATTCGTTAAATACTGGCAAACTGCAGTGGAGTTATGAGGTGGAGCACCATCGTTGTGAAAAAAGATTTGTCTTCTCCTCGCCAGAGGAAGGTTATCCAAGAAGTTATGTTCCATTTGACGGAGAATGTTTACATAATCATCGTCATTTAGATTATCGTCAGAAAAATATGGATCAACAATACTATTATTTATTAAACCAACCCATACATTAAATTTTCAAGATTTCTGAACATTGGTTGCTTTATACAAGTACTGATTTTCCGTGGCCCAGTAGTGATGGTTATGTCTATTAAATACACCATTATTGGTGAAATTATGAAGCTCATTTCACCAATAATAATTCACAAAATATTATTTAAAAATTCATTATTCTCTTGGGCTCTAACAAGAAACCATTCATAAAATTCAATTCTGCTTTCTGGATCACCAACTTCCAAGTTTGATGAAGTTCGTTTTTGTAGGGATGATATTTATTTTTAACTATAATTTTGCGGATGCTTGAATAAGAGATTTGGTGTAAACTAGACAATTGTCGTATAGAAACGTTCGGATTTTCTGTCACTGATAACAATATCTCAAATTCAAGGTCTTTATAACTGTATTACGTTTTGTTTTTGTTACTTTAAATTTTCCACTATTTTTTAAATGATCACAAAGAGATTTGAGCGTTTTATAATAAAGTTTTTTTTTGTTCGGATATCTTAAATTAAACTGCCTACATGTTTTTCTGTACTTTTTATTACACTCACCGAATAAAACTATTGTTACGCCACTGGACTGTGTAGACTGGTTAGATGAGACTGGAATTGTACTCTTTACGGATATGTTAATCGTCAAAACTGTCGCTACTGGGCTAATGAATATCCTCACTGGATGAGAGAATTACATACACAAAATCCTGAAAAGGTTAATGTGTGGGCGAAGATAATTGGAGACCATGTCATTGGTCCCTCTTTTATTGACGGTAATTTGAATGGAGATAATTATTTAGCTCTGCTCCAAAATAATGTCGTACCAACTTATATCATGTTCAAACAAACCCACAAGTTCCAGCCGATGTAATATGGTTCCAGCAGGATGGAGCACCACCACATTACCGAATCAATGTATGGCAATACCCCAACGTAACTTTTCGAAATCGATGGATAGGGAGGCGAGGATCGCCAGAATGGTCAGCACGTTCTCCTGATCTTACATTTTTGGATTTCTTTCTATGGGGATATGTAAAAGTATGGTATATAGAACTAAGCCAAGCGATATAGCTGAATTGAGAAGAAAAATAACGGTTGCGGTGAGGTCGGTCATGCCTCAGATGTTTGAAAACATTAGAAGACATTTTTATTTAAGATTAGGATGCTGCCAAGACGTTCGAGGAACTCACTTTGAATATCTTCTACGTTGAAATTATGTTTTTTTTTAGTTTGCTATAGTGAATTTCGTCAAGCAGATGAATTTATTTTTTGACTGTTAATTTCTGCAATAAATATTAAAACCATAGCATTTTTTGTATATAGAATGAAAATACCTTCCAAATGAGGTATTACAAGCTCCTACTTCCTATTTAAAAATTTAGGCGTTGCAACTGCCACTCGAAAGGGGGTTAAATTTACGGACGAAATTTTTACTTTGCAGGATGTTATTTTCGAATCCAAAATCGCCTTATCACAGGATTTTTTATAAATATGCAAAATAATTGAGACACTGAATTTATTCCATTTGGCTGTTCCACACTATATCAGATTTTATATTGATTTTTTACCCTTCACAAAAAATATTACCTAAACAATTAAATTATGCAATGTAGCTCTTGCAGAATGTTAGATCCAAAATTTTTGTCTGACATTGTTATATGTAGCACTAAGATTTTGCTATAAATATTAGCAGAATTCTGAGTTTGAGGCTGTAATGTAAATCGACATATACGCATAGATTTACTTTGATCTATATGTCTGGCAATATGTTATTACAACATGATACATCACAAGATATTAAAAGAATAAAAAAATGACTTTGAGATTATGATACAATTTTCCCATTTTTTCTCACTTTGCGAGTCTACCGCCCTCATACGCCCCCTGCGGATGGCTGTCAGGCTATCATTTTATGCATTGACGAGAATACTGAGATAAGAAATTTTCTTGAGGAAGTCATATAGGTTAATCGGTCACTGGCTTCCCGTCTATATTCTATTAATATAACTGTTTATGCTATTTATAGTTCCACTTTCTTAATTATTTGCCATATTCATAATCTTTTTTTATAATTCAAAATTCATGGTAATGATTATTGAATTATAAAAAAGATTATGTTTAGTACATCTGGCTCAATATTACTGGTTTTAATCAAAATTAGTACCAACTCACCACTATAAGCATCACCTCAAAATTTTGCAATTTATTATATTGGCGAGTACTTTTGTCTTATTTATTTTTGGATTTGTTGAATAGTTTTAATTTAAAATAACATTATTACGCCAGTTGTGTTGAATATAATGAGCATGTCGTATATTTTATAATTCAAAATTCATTCTATAAATAGCTGGGAAAGTAGTTGTTTGAAAAGATGTGTGTTGGACTTGCCTCTGAAAAGATATTTGTATAAATACGGAAAACAGTAACCAGCGATTTGCTTTTATTATTAAAGCTGGAACGTTGGGATTAAATCCTCTATCACAGGCAACAGGAACAGCGTAGGAGATACAGTACGAGTCCACACCACAGGTGTTAGTTGTTTAATGGCCGTCGATGCGTTGTTACAGATACATCTATTGTATGATGTCACGCCGGTCGCAAGCACTGCCGTTTGTAAATCAAAGACACAGATTTTCCCGAATTACGTTAGGATGGGGCAGTAATAAAGTGCTTTATTGTGTGCAAAACGAATTTGGTGGGCTGGAATGTCAGTAATAGTAAGACATATTTAAAACAAACGCTACATAAAAAATTAGTTACAGGTTCCATACTGTATGATCTCATTTTAATGTTGAGTTAGGGCAACATTCCACAGCATGTACATAACGAATATTTTTGGTCATTTTAGAAGAAAATTTGTATCTAAGTGGCCACTAATTACGAGGGAATTATTACGATGTCATGTTTTTCATGTAAAGGAACAAATTAAGGTTAACATAGGATCGGAACTATGTGATAGAAAACTATGGATAACTGTTGATGAATGCACTGATACAAAGAACAACAATGTGGGAAATGCTTTAGTACGCAATGTAACACCAAATCAACTAACAATACCATATTTAATCGCGAGTAAAAGATTATAAAAAAACAACGCTGAAACAACTCAACAGCTAGTAGCAACAACTTTTAAATATGTTTGCATATGTAAGACTAATATGTTATTGTTAGTGATAAACGAGGCTGAGTATATAAATAAAGCAACTAGATTACTTAAAAAGTCTTGTGTTAATTTACTGCACATTACCTTTCCACTTCATGCCTTTCACCGTGTGGCAGGAAGTATTTTTTAAAATCTCCACAACGCATTAAAGGATTTCACAAATCATGCCAAAGAATTCCTTAACCTCCATAGCCGATATTAACAAGATGCAGAACTTGCCTGGAAGCTGCTTTTCATTAGAATAAACATTTTCACGCAGTTAAATCTGTAGTTTTAAAATGTGACCCAAAGGAGTCCAAAGCTTACAAGGAAAATCAACAGCAGTTTGAAAATCCACAAGTCGAGGCAGATTTACACATTATACAAAACTATGTCGGTAAATGCTATTAACCAAGTGCAGGGTAGTTCTGCCTCCTTAGCTCAATCGTATTAAATTGTCGATAACGTAAATACGGCACTAACAAATTTAACGGATTCCCTTGTTTTTCAAGCTGCAATGAAATTTTATTTCTTATTAAATAAAAATCCAGATTTTGCGTCGCATTAAGCAGTGCCTAAGTGCCGGAAATTCTGCAAGTGATCTCCAACAGAATTAAGCGTATGCTAATATGGATGTACTTGAGCGAACTAAACCTTTATTATAGACGCAATAAGATATGCATATGTTTAATTATCTTTAATTAAGTTATATATTTTATGCCACTAAAGTAATACCACTGGAATTAATACCAAAATTCCAGCTTTATTTATTATACTGTAATTTTACTGTTTTTTTTTTAAATTGAACTTTTAGGAAATAATTACTTAATTTGTAATAATTTATGTATATTAAAAAAATTACAAATTATCGCATTTTCCATGTGTTGACACTTAATTTATTTTTTAATGAAATGTTACTTGCAAAATGCACTCCACTCACTAACCGCTTCGAAAATATTTGTATCAAACGGAATTCACCAGAATATCTATACATAAATTCATTTTACACCGTTTTGCACTTAATTTTGAATTCAAATTCGAATCCCAATTTCAGAATATCTGATTATACTGCAAATATTTGTAACGAAAGGTTTCCATTTATATAATATTCCTGTTTAATTTACATTTATTTGAATTTGCTTGGTTAGATTATCAGGCTAATGCTCAATATCGATATAGGGATTCGTTGAACACCATAAATAAATTATTCGTGCCTATAGGGAGGATGGTATTAATGTCATATGTGGTAGTCATAATGTCAGTTAAGTATGGTATTAGTGTCATTATAATAGAGGTTTAAATTATTAATATTTTATGATATGTATATGAATAGGTTCACATTTTCCACCATGAAGTATTGTTTGGGTAACTGTGCCATTTTAAAATTATTATACAGGGTGTAATAGAGAAAACTTTATCTGGAATATATATTTTTTTTAATTTTAAATGTTTCTATTTGCCGTTACTTTGGTCAAATAGAATTTATAAATTGATGTCTCCATTGACAACAAAAAAAGAATAAAAGATACGTATTCGCAATTTTCAATCTTTCTAAAAATATGATCATTTAATGTCACTGACAATATAAACATTATTAAGTTTATACCTACATTCGGTCGACGTAAATATTTTACGCTATTTGTTACCTTAGTGTGTGTAATTGTGTTTTCTAAATTCAACACTGATTTTTTAAAACTATTTTGCAGTACCAGGAAAATTTATATCGTTTTCTATCAGCATTATCCAGGCATTCCAGAGAGCAAGAAGTTGAAAAGCTTCAATTTTTCTCACTACAGCACAATTTCCAGTGAAAATCGCAGCTAAAACTGCTAAAAGATCTCTTCCGGTAAACGTAGATAAATTATGATATTATGTACGCAAGCAAGTTCAGTTGAATTATTTTGATATTTGTACAACATAATTAAAATGAGAATTGTCTATTAAATTGTCTATATTTATTTAAATTCATTATTAAGTGTAGAACGTTTTAAAGCGATAACGAAACTTCGTTCTTTAATCGCTCCTGACGTCACGTTTGGGATCGAAGGCCACGCCTCCTTGCGCATATCGTATAATATATCTTAATTTAATAAGAAAGTTTAGTGCCATATCCCCAAAAAAACAACTATGCAGCTACGGACACGTGTTTCGGAGTTATTGCCCCTCATCAGCGTAACGTAGCTAAAGAATTGGATCTCGGATGGGATAGATCAGGAACAAGAACTAAAATAAAGCTGGAAAGTACAGTACACAGTGTCCGTAGCTGCATAGTTGTTTTTTTGGGGATATGGCACTAAACCTTCTTATTTTATTTTGACCCCAATAAATCTATATTATTTTGTTTGTATTTGCCAGGTGGAAACGGGCAGTACACATAGAGCTCTGTGTGTTGACTGTTCACTGAGGCCCCAATTGTGGCACATGGGAACATGAAGGCACTAATTGAATACTGTGTACTGTACTTTCCAGCTTTATTTTAGTTCTTGTTCCTGATCTATCCCATCCTAGATTCAATTCTTTAGCTACGGTACGCTGATGAGGGGCAATAACTCCGAAACACGTGTCCGTAGCTGCATAGTTGTTTTTTTTAGGGATATGGCACTAAACCTTTTTTATTTTACTTTGACCCCAATAAATCTATATTATTTTGTTTGTATTTTCCAGGTGGAAACGGGCAGTACACATAGAGCTCTGTGTGTTGACTGTGCTCATTGAGGCCCCAATTGTGGCACATGGGAACATGAAGGCACTAATTGAGTACTGTGTACTGTACTTTCCAGCTTTATTTTAGTTCTTGTTCCTGATCTATCCCATCCTAGATCCAATTCTTTAGCTACGCTACGCTGATGAGGGGTAATAACTCCGAAACACGTGTCCGTAGCTGCATAGTTGTTTTTTGGGGATATGGCACTAAAACCTCTTATTTTATTTTGACCCCAATAAATGTATATTATCTTAATACATTTTTTTTAACTTTACGAATCTTATATGTTACAAATATTACGCTGGTTCTTCAATTAGGTATCTGATAATGTTTTATGCTATTTTGTATATTTATAATTTACGGTTTCTTATTTTTAAAATCGGTTTTTAATTAGGTACCAATATCGCCTTCTTCTAAAACACTCCTTTAAACGTGATTTTTCCTTTAATTTATTTTTATTATGTTATATTGGCAGCCTCGACCATTTTAAATACCAACAATGATTGATGATGACATTATTGTTAAAATACTTGAATATTTACACGCAGGGCTTCACCGAAAAATTGTTTTTGCACTTCAGTAATTTCAACCCACTATATAATTGATAGTCTACAAGAAATATAGTTTAATAATAATTCAAACGTCAACGTAATTGATATATTTTTCTAAATAGCATTTTGTTAAATAGTCATTAATTTTTCTCCTTTAGAATTTATATAAAAAAATTATTGGAATAATACTGTTTTTATTGAATTATACATTAAGAAATGAGCCACATGAAGTGTAATTTTGTATAAATATCTAAAATAGTGTTGAGCTGGTTCGAGAACTCATCAAGACTTGCGTTAGCTTCGAAAAACCACTGCAGATAGAACCTTGCAAATTATATTAACCGAGTTACAAAAGTTGATCGCACAACTATTGACAACGATGAATTCTCAGACGAGATAAGAACAACAAAATAACCTGAATGGAGGTATTCGCTGTTATAAGTGTGGCAAATTGGGCCATGTTAAGAGGAACTGTCATGAGCTCAACATTCAAGATATAATATCTGAAGTACAAAGGACCATGCGATTACTGATAAACTTGAATCTCCAGCCGAGACAAAACCAACAGCAAAGTAGTGAGAGACAGAATGGAGGAGGCATGCGCTGTTATAGGTGTGGCGGAGTAGGTCATATTCAGAGTAACTCTCCTTAGCGCAACCCTGAGAGGGTAAATGTCGCAGTAATGGAGAAGCCGCAGGAAAACTGGCAAGCTGGTGCTTTAGAAAATATGCTAGTTAATAAAATGGCAGATGTTCTTTCCAAAGGACTATGTCAGAAAGACTGCAAGCCTTGCCACCGTGAGGAAAAACAGCAAAATGTACAAATAGTGAATACCGTTAAGATTGATGTTCCAGAACAAAATAGTTGTTAAGGGAAGCGCAGTTAAACGATAAGGATACTGGTCCTATTCTGAAATAGAATGAAAGAGGAACCCGACCCGATTGGAAGGACATTTCAAATAAATCAGTGAGACTGAAGGCTTTATGGGTACAATGGGACTCCCTTTAGGTTGAGGATGGACTGTTGAAGAAGCGAGCATGGGAAAGTCCAGATGGGAAGAAAGTTACTTTGAAATTGGTAATCCCCAGCTGTCATATAGCAAAAGTACTTCAGCAAGTGCATGATGGAACTTCTGGCGAATATTTTGGCATCAACAAAACCCTGACAAAAATAAGCGAACGATTCTACTGAGTTAACAGTCGTCAAGATGTGGAGGCTTGGTGATGCCAATATGAAGTTTGCACGGCAAGAATGGGACCATAGACAAGAAGTAAGGGCCCAATGAAGCAATATAACGTCGGGGCTCCTTTTGGGAGTATTTCCATATCAAGTGAACGTATAAAGGCTCGTTATGATGTTAAGGCTAATTTATGAGGGTACCAGGCGGGAGATCTGGTTTGGCTATATAACCCAGAACGAAAGAAAGGCAGGTCCCCAAAACTTCACCCGCTTTGTGAAGGAAGGACTATACACTGTCCTCACTAAACTAAACGACGACGTCGTATACCGAATTCAGCACAGTCCAAAATCAAATATGAAGGTGGTGTATATACAGAAACTTACTAAGTATGCAGGGAACTACGAATTGCCTGGCCGGGACGTTCAGGCTTAAGGAGGGGGCAGTCTTACGCCACTGGACTGTGCAGACTAAATATATAAGCCTGGAATTGTACGAGAATGATCGGAAATGTTATGGAATATTCTAGACTGCGTGAAAGGATGTATAAATAAGACACACGGTGGACCGAGCTCAGTCTTAAGTTGAAAATGAACGAGTACAGAAGAAATAAGAAAGAGACTTATAAATGTTTAATTGTGATTATAGTTAAGACAATCATTAATTTATTGATGTCAATTATCAAGTTAATAAAGTAGTGAATAAGTGTTACCTGGACTTTCAATCAATGAATCTACGAGTATGGGTGTTTGTGGGGGATAGCAAACACGTAACAGTATGTCATCCAAGTCATACAAATGGAAGCCACAAAGGTGCGAATGGCTTCCTGTCAGTGGTTTTCCTCTAGTGTCTTCTATTTTTAAGTTATGTCACCATGCGGGCGTACCCGTTAAATCAAATTATTTTGTATTATATATATGTTAAATTCGTTTTCCGGGTATACTCCCGCGTAGGTGATAGGCCCCGAGAGGGACCGTGGTTGTCTGAACGACGTTTCCGCAGAATCTCATCTGCCATCTTCAGGTTCTAACCGATAACTGCTTACTGCGGCTTCTGGTTACTCGAACTGAAATGACGTTTTCTGGATCTGGCAGTTCTTTATATACTCTACCTATGTTACACGAGTATATAAAGAACTGCCAGATCCAGAAAACGTCATTTCAGTTCGAGTAACCAGAAGCCCGCAGTAAGCAGTTATCGGTTAGAACCTGAAGATGGCAGATGAGATTCTGCCGAAACGTCGTTCAGACAACCACGGTCCCCCTCCGGGCCTATCACCTACGCGGGAGTATACCCGGAAAACGAATTTAACATTCACCACCCGCGAAAACCTGAAAAACAATATATATATATATATATATATATATATATATATATATATATATATATATATATATATATATATATATATATATATATATATATATATATATATATATATATATATATATATATATATATATATATATATATATATATATATATATATATATATATATATATATATATATATATATATATATATATATATATATATATATATATATATATATATATATATATATATATATATATATATATATATATATATATATATATATATATATATATATATATATATATATATATATATATATATATATATATATATATATATATATATATATATATATATATATATATATATGTATATGTATATATATATGCACATATAAAAAGTTTGAAAATAAATAAAAACCGTAAATCTTTTTTTTAACAGATTAAAGATGACAGCTTTTTTACCAAAAGCAATAGCATCTAAAGTTTATGCTATTATCTTCAGATACGATTAACCATTGAGGTCTTCATGTTAGCAAGTAATGCTTAACACGCATATTTACCTAACAGTCCCGCACAAAATGTTTATCTTTTTACTGCATTATTTTTGAAAAAAATACATAGACATGTAAACTACTAGCAGTTGACAAACTGACTGAGAAATCTCAAATACAAACGAATATTTGTCCTATAATAGGAATTTTTCGAAGCTTTTTGCACGTTTTGATTTTCATATATCCCTTACATACAGTATCTCCGAAAAGTATGGAATAAATTCATTATTTCTTAAACCATAAGTATTTAGAAAAATCCTCGGACACGTCGAATTTTAATTTCAATTTCGTACTTTACTCTTTATTTGTTGGCTATGACGTCATTACTGTTTCCGTTATGACATCATCGATATATTTTTAAATGGAACACCCTGTATATTTCTACATTTTTGAATTCTGAATAAACAGCTGATTTCAAAATTATATCACACTTGGGGTCTAAAGTTGATGTTGAAAGATACGGCCATTTTGTGTATAAGAATTTACTAATTTTTCATGTTTTGTTTGAACAAATAATAGTCACTAGAACTAACGGTTAGTTAATAATAAAAACAATTTATAGTGAATCATCGAACTGTACTCCTTGTTGTAGCAGACAGTACCCTAAACGATGAATAAAGTGTTGCTGAACCTTGTTTATAGCTTCCTGAGAAATGTTGTTTATTTCTGTTATAATTCTATCTTTTAATTCAATAATATTTTCCGGTTTGTTTTTATAAACTAAGTGTTTTAGATATCCTACAAAAAATAATCTTATGAATTGAGGTCCGGTGATTTTGGTGGCCATTCGATGGGTCCACGTCTACCAAAATTTGGTCCAGATACCTTCGAACGTCCACTGTATCGTTTTGATACCACATGCTTTTATCAACATTTGCAGATTAATTCTCCTAGGGAATAAATTTAATAACGTGTGGATGAGATAGCGCATTAAAAATTGGCGATATGCCGATCCGTTTACAGTTCCATCGAAAAAGTAGGATCCAATGATTTTTTTTTAAATTCCCGCCCACATATTTACGTTTTGTGGATAGTGTGTATGCTGCTCCCGTCTCCATTGAGGGTTTTCTCTTGCCCAGTATCTACAATTCCGACAATTCACTTCACCATTTAATTTAAAAGTGCATTTATAGAAGAAAATAATATTTTTTATCAGAAGAGGATCACCATTGCATATATTCATCATTGTTTCACAAAATTGTATCCTCTGATCTGGATCATCATTACTTAGTTCTTGCACAAGCTGAATCTTAGAGGGATTCCATTTTTCTAATATTAATACTGTATATACTGACGTTTTAATAATATTATAATCGCGACTAACCTGGCAAATGCTGGTGTGTGGATTTTCTTCAACAGCCAGTAAAATATTTAATTTTGTATCTTCGTCACACATGGGTTTTGGGTAAATCTTCCACCGTACCAGTCTCTCTAATTTTTTTTTTCAATTTTACTCATTGTCGATTGAGTTATGGGCTGTTCTGAATATTCGGTATTAAATAAATTATATACTTCTTGTTGAGTTTGCATTCCATCACCATACCAAATCATGCTTCGTCAGAATTTCAATTCTCTGCTTTACAGATGCACTCATATTATAAATTAAAATAAATTGACAATAATTATTGAGAAACCACTACTTGGGTAAAGTATTATTAAGTGATTCACTGATTTTTCTATAGAATTTACATTAAAAGGTGCCTTTGTTAAACTTCGAAAAAAATCAAGCGTTTTCGAATAATATGAATTAGAATTAGAGCTCATTTAAAAATGTATGGGAAATTTGTAATATTGGCATTTAATAAAAAAAAGTGTGAACAGTGAATTCAAAATTTAAAAGTCAGAGAGATTTCTTCAATTTAAAAAATTATAAACACTTTTTATTACTTGTCTAATTTTCACTTTATTTGTTATCTTACAACTAGTTTGATCCTATTCGGACATTTTCAAGTAAACTCGAGTTTACTTGAAAATGTCCGAATAGGATGAAACTAGTTGTAAAATAACAAATAAAGTGAAAATTAGACAAGTAATAAAAAGTGTTTATAATTTTTTAAATCAAAATGGATTTTCACAAAGTAACTTCATCTTCAATCAACTTTCTGATTTCTTCAACATACTAATTAAAATTATTAAAATTATTTATCTAAGATCTATGTCCAAATTTTCAGAAATAACATTGTTACTAGACAAAAATAAATAAAAAAGGGCAATTTCTTTGAAATTTGCCTGTAACATAATATGAATTTAGAATATACACACATAAACCAATATTCCGTATAAATGGGACAACGCTTCCTATCAAAACGTAAATAAAATATTAAAATCGTATATGCACATGCGCATGACGATTACAATAATAATAATAATAATAATATTTATTCATGTATACTTTACAGGATATGAACGTCAATAGGTAGGTAAAATATTTTAATATTAAGCTAGCTAAAAGTAGCAAATATAGAATACACAGGCAGAATTATACCCTGCAATCAAGTATAATAAAATGAAACAACATAAAATAAAATATAGAAAGTAAATATATATAAATTCACATATCATAATTAAATATACATGTAGTGAACAGTATGTACATAGAAACAATGAATTTAATTACACACATAATTACTTTACATCATATAACACATAATTTACTAGGTAAAATGTTCACGTACATTTTAGCTTAAACTTATCGAAATTAGAATAAGATTTTAATAATCATAAAACTCTTTTAGGCTGTAAAAAATAATTTCTGCAGAGGAAGGAGTGTAATGCCTTTTTGTAACCGTTAATATTATCTATCTGATTTATATTTCTAGGCAGATGATTAATATATCACTGCAGGAATGAAATGCGCTTTTTTTGGACGTTGCAAGTTTTATATTTTTTAAGTGTATGTCGTTTGAAGAACGAGTGTTATGATTATGGATAGCATTGTTTTGTGGACACGTGTCTAAGGGATTAAGAGAAAATATTAATCTTAGCATCCTTTTTTTGTAGAATAAAAACTCTATTTGTCAGTTGCTTGTCCCCAGTATATAGTTAGATCCTTAATGTGGGAATATGCCAGAGACTAGTAGATGTTTAATAGATATTTGCGGTCCACTATCTGTAGGAGATTTCTTATTGCATAATAAGTTGAGTTTAGCTTGGTTATTACGTAATCTATGTGATTATTCCAAGTCAGATTTTCGTCCATGTAAAGTCCTAAAAATTTGGTATTAGAAACTCTCTCTAGTGTACTGTTGTTAAGAATGAGAGTAATACCTTGTATTTTTTCTTCTTTTATGAAACATAATGTATTTTGTTTTTTCAGAATTTATTATTAATTTATTGGAGTAACACCAGTCATAAAATAGTGATAAGAGTCTATTTGATTTAATCTGGAGATCTTCCGGGGAATCGGCAGTTATACAAATTGTTGTGCCATCTGCAAACATAACTATAAGTATGTTCAACTCTTTAATTATATTATGATCAAGGTCATTGATGAACAAAATAAAAAGAAGCGGAGAAAGTACACTCCCCTGAGGAGTTCCAAATTTTAAGGTTGAGGTGCTAGATAGTTCTCCATCTAGTTTGACAGCGATTTTCCTATTGCATAAAAAAGAGTCAATAAATGCACTTAAAGGTTCTCTAACTCCTAATGAATTTAGTTTTGTTATCAATAAACTTCTGTTAACACAATCAAACGCTCTCGTTAGATCAAAAAAGAGTGTTAGAGTTAGTTTATTTTTATCAAGTGCTTCATAAATGTAATTTGTTAATTGAAAAGATGCCGAATTTGTAGAATGACCTGGCGTTGTTGATTGTTGATAAATTGGTTAATTCTGTTATGAATAATTTTTTCAAACAATTTTGAAATGCAAGACAAAATGGCGATTGGTCTGTAGTATTCTATCAATTCCTTGTCTCCTTTTTTGTAAAGTGGAACAATTATTGCCAGCTTAAGTTGCTCAGGAAAGACTCCCATTTTAATACATAAATTAAAAATGTAGTTAGAGGATAAATTAAATATCTGGAGATATACTTTATTACTTTAATTGGGACTTCATCATATCCACTGCTAGGTTTATTTGGCATATTATTTAACGTGACTTCAATTTCTTCTGGAGTTATATAATCAAAGAATAGTGAAGAGCAGCAGTTAATTCCTACAGTGTATTCACAATCGTTTAAATTTTAATAGGTATCATAGTAGCTGTTCTGGTATATTTGAAAAGTATTTACAGTATGTTTCACTAATTGAAAATTTATCATATAAATATCTGTCACTGTGATATATTTGAGTAATATCCACATGTTTTTAGTTCTACGTAAGTTACTGTTTATAATATTTCAAATCTCTTTTGTGGCAATTGGTGCATTGTCTATCTTATTTTGATAATAAGTTTGTTTTTGTAAACGTATTTTATCAGAGTACGCTTTTTTTCTATTATTATAATGTTCCTTTATTTCAGGTGTATTGATATTTTTACTAAGCCAGTATAAGTTTTACTCTCTTCTACAACATTTGCATCAACCCAGCTGTTTTTTAGTTGATAGTCTGAAATTTTTCTTTTAGTTAACGGGCAAGCTTTCTCCAAACAATATAGAAGGTTTTGCCAGAAAAAAATTCCAAGCTTTATTCGGATTTGTAATAGTATATAATGTGCTTAAATCTGTAGAAGAAAGTAAAAGGTTTAAATTGGAAAGGTTTTGGGTTGAAAAATTTCTTTTAAACATAAATTCTGGTTTTTGGATGGTTATATGTGCTTCTGGAATTTTAGTAATAAACTTCTGATCTTTATGATCTGAGATGTCAAGATCGAGGTTTTTACTTATTGTATCCTGAATATTTGTAATAACGTAGTCTAATGCTGATTTGAAATTATTAAATTCTCTTGTTGGTTCACCATCAGGTAAGGTTGATATCAGATCAAAGTTATCTAATAGATCAAAGAGTAGACGTTTACTACTTGAATTGATTAGGCAATCAATATTCAGGTCGCCACATATTATTAAGTGTTTGTGGAATTTTGATATTAAGCATAAAATTGAATTGAAAGAATTTTAAAAAAATGTCTATATTTGAATTTGGAGAACGATAGATTACCAACATAGCAATTTTTACATTATTTGTATTGACACTAACACCAGCACACTCATAAATAAACTCACTTGTACATTGTTTTAGACTTTCAATAGATTTGCAGCTTTTACCAATGTCATTTCGTCCAAAAATTGCTGCACCTCCATGAATTGTTGCAGTTCTGGAGTAATGAGATATTAGGGTATATCCTGGTTGACTAGTAACCTCGGCTTGTTGTTGAGTGATTCAATGTTCAGTTATTAGTAGAAATAAACGATTTTCCTTTTTTTAGTAGAATTTCCAATTTTTCAATTTTATTCGAGATACCTTGAGTGTTTAGATGAAAACCGCTTACAATTATTTCATAATTCATGTGGGTACTTTGATCCGGTATTGGTTTCTTAGGTTTCTCAAATTGTATAAAATTAGTTTTTGGACTATTTGCTGGATTATTCATTTTCTGTAATGTTTGTGGATCGCTCGTCTGATTTGGTGTCTCGTTTAGAGTAAAAAAGAAAATTTTTAATTTCAACTCCATGTGGCCAATAATCAGCTCTGTAACTGTATCGAGGGACTCGTGGGGAATTCCCAATTTAAAATAAGTGTGGTCTCCAAAGTAAGTTTTAAGCTTCTTACACTCAACTTTACTCATGTCTACATCATCCTTTATGTATTCTTTAAGATCATTAATATCAGCATCATCATGTTTGAATTTTTGCATATGTGCAGATAAGCTTTCTTATCTACGCCGATGAGTTTTCCGCCTGAGCGGTCATTTATTAGAATACCAGTGATAACACTAGTATTTTTCTTTTTGTTGATAATAGGTTTAGTTTGTTCGTCTCTCTTTATCTCATTATTTTGTACATTGTTTTTTCTTGATCCTTGCTCTTTATCAATAACTTGTTTCGACTAGTTTGTGTTAGTTAAAGTTTTTGTGGCATAGGCGTACGTATGTTTAGGGTTTGAATCTGATGTTGGAGTAACTTTGTTATTATTTATTCTCTCAGTTTTTGTTGGGTTTTGATTTCTTACGTTAGTAAGTATTATTATTTGTTAATAAATTAATGAGCTGAATATTTGACTAACGTAATAAGATTACTTCTTCTTTCAGTGTTTTTAATTCCTCAAGTAAAGTTGCATTTTCTACTTGCACTATGACTTTTATAAAATGTTTGAATTTTTCACTGTTTATTAGATTAGATGATACGTCATCAATTGTATCTTTTTAAGTTTTTTTTGGCGGCATTTTCTTAACATAAAGATATTCTAAAGTTGACTATGGAATATATACTGTAAACACGTATATTCAACGTTTACAACAAATATACTCAACCAAATGCAAATACATTGACATTTTTTGAAAGTAACTAAAAAAACTTGACTAAAATCATTATAGTAGTCCGGCGTCATAATTTTATTTATAACTAGATTCTACAAAATTAATATTACATTTTCTTTTCGGTTACTAAAGAGTTCCGTTGTTTTACTGTTATTCACAAAAATATGTGCCAATAAAATATCATAGTCCTTTGACTTTTCAAGCATTGCCGTTTCAGTTATAAATGTAACTCTTAGATAGAGAATATATCTAACATCAGTTTCTATTTCCTTTTATATTTTTATCACAATAGTCGATTCTTACAAATGATCCACCTGGCTGCATAGTATAATATCCCACGACATTTAAAGCACATTTAAATGATTTAAAACATAAAATAGTATCATTGTCGATTAGACACTCTGATCTCTATCTCACGTCACGATATTTAGAATATTAGATTAGCCTCGCTGATTCAACTTGTAATATGGCAGAAGAGAGATAAATGTCACTGATATTTCCTACATTTAAAGCAGTATAAGTTAATCTTTATAAGAGCTAATCATTTCATTGCTTTCGGGAAAACGTGGACATTTAAAAAGTCTGCCAGTTTGTTGCTCACCAATGAAATTTTAGAAATTAAGAAATACCTATAGAGATACATTCAAATTGCAAAACGTTTGTCCTCTAAAGTCATTAAATATGTAAAGCTCGAAAAACTATTTAAAACACAAAAAAACATTAGAAATGAAGTTAAAAATATCTTTAAAAAAGGAAAAGAAAAAGGAAAACAATAACAGAAACCTTAATTCTTATAATAACAATAATTACAATACAACAGTACGTAGTATGAAAACAAAAATTAGAGATAACGATTTGGTATTCACTAAAGCAGATAAAGGTAATTGTCTCATTGTTATGAATAGAGCTGATTATAACAACAAAGTACAGCAATTTATTACAGATAATAATTTAAAAAAAATCTAACATCAACATTTCATCATTCATTAATAAAGTCAAAACTTCCTTGAATAATTACAATAGTTATTTCGATAAAAACATGTTAAAAGACTTAAACCCGGACTACACAATGATTCCGAGATTATATGGCTTCTTAAAAATTCATAAATCTAATATATTTTCAGACATCCCAATTAGACCAGTAGTTGCTTATAACAACTCACCCACATACAAGTTGTCCAAGTGGTTAAATAAAGTTTTAAAAGATTTATATTCAGGACACTTCTCCTATATCGTTAAAAGTAGTATTGAACTAATTAATAAAATCAATACTATAAATATAAAAAATGAGGATATGTTAATATCATTGGACGTATCTAATCTATTCACCAACATACCGGTTAGAGAGGTAATCGCTCTTGTTAATGAAAAATTGTTTGATAGTGATTACTCAGATAATTATATTATGGATATATCTAATTTATTAACAATTTGTTTAGAACAAAACTTTTTCAATTTCAACCTTTGTACAAAAGACCGGTCTAGCAATGGGAAGTCCTTTGTCTCCTATTTTAGCAGATATTTTTATTCATTACTTAGAATCAACACATATTTTAAAGAACAACCCATATACCCAGTATATACAATATTACTATCGTTATGTTGATGACATTCTTATTCTTTGGTCAGGTCCCTCAGACCTATTACCAATTTTTTTAAATTACGTCAACTCTATTCACACAACAATTAAATTCACACTAGAAACACAAAACAATAACCGATCAATAAACTTTTTAGATTTAAATATTATATTAGAAGATAATAAACATTATTTTAATATTTATAGAAAATCTACACACACTGGTGTAGTTATCGATCACACTTCCCTGCATCCCTTTTCACATAAGGTGGCAGCTTTTAATTGTTATATTAATAGATTGTTAAAAGTACCTTTATCTCTAAATAATTATAATCAGGAACTTTCGGTTCTTAAACAAATAGCAGCCACTCATAACTACAATACTACTTTAATTGATACCTTACTAACAAAAAAGATTAAATAAATATGTCCAAAATACGGTCTACATAAATACATACAGAGAAGTTCCCTCCTAAATTCCATACCGTTCTCTTACGTTCATAGGTCCTGTTTCATATAAAATTTCCAATTGCTTTAAAAAATATTTTCGATATCTCCTTTAAATCAACTAACTCTATAGAAAAGTTGTTTGTCAATGGTAAAGACCAAATAGATCCACTAGATAGATGTGGGGTTTATAAACTCTCGTGCAATACATGCAACGGCACATATATTGGTTGCACATATAGAAATTTTAAAACACGGTTAAAAGATCACGTCCGGTGCATTAGCTCATCCTCAGGTTTTTCTCATTTCGCCAAACATCTAGTAGATAACAACCACACATTTGAAAATACTCTTAAAATATTACATCTTGATGACAAAGGAAGTTTGATTAATAACCTCGAAAGTTTAGAAATCCTGAAAGATTCAAGAGATCCCAATACATTATCTCTGAATTCACAAATCCAATTTCAATCTTCATTGACTTTCTCTGTGGTTGTCTAATTTATTTTATTTTTGATTGATTTTCTCTACTGAAATCTGTTTCCATGTGCTCGATATTATTACAATATAACCTCATTTTCTTAGAAGTGAATATTACCACCACGTTTAAGTGCATTTTCGCTGCTGTCGCTGTCACCATCTGCAGTTGAATATAATATACTCCACTATTGTAAAAAACCTGGTTCACATATAGTTTTCGACCTTAATTTTTATTTAACGTTAGTTCTTAGATAGTCCGATAGAGGGCACTATTTTAATCAATTTTCATTATTAAAATATTTATTCCCTATTAGATTTTAAACTGTTGTGGTGTATGTATGTGTTTAAAAGAAAAAGCACGTTAATTTTATAATTTTATTAGAAAGTTAATTAGATACAAAAAAAATTTATATCTTACATTTACTTACCCCCTTTTGACTATGTTGCAAAACTATTTTAATTTGACTACCCTGGGTTTTATTTATAAAAATGTAAGTATTATATAAAAATGACCCTCTTTTTTTACACAATTCAATTAAGTAAATTTTACATAATTCTATATTATTATTTAAACTAACGTAATCCTTATTATTTTAAATAATTTCAATCTTTCTTGTAAACAAATTTTATCAAACAATTTTTTACCAATAAGTTTTTGCAAGTACAAAAAATGGAAATAATTGTCTTCTGTATTCTAGTTTTTAAGTTTTATTAACTTATTAACATTTATATTTATGTATGTAACCACCATACTCATTTTCTTCAATTATTGTAGTCCCGTGTCTGAAGATGTGAAGTAATTTACTTGTTCACGAAACCGGTCACACTAATAAAAGGAATTTTATGAGAATTTTTCTGTTTGTCTGACCATGAACAAAAAAAAAGGTTTTGGCAGAGCTAAAAACTGATTTGACTTATGAAAGTGTCTAGCCGGTTGAACATATGAAAAATACACTTACGTCTTTTGCTATACTTTAACCTTTTAATTATTGTTTTTGGCCTGAAATATCCCTACAATTAATTTCAGGCCTCTGTTTTCACTTATATGGAAGATATGGATGTAACAACCCTTAACTATACCAGATATTCAAATGAATCCAACGCCAAAAATAGATATCAATTAGTTCTATACTATGTATTTTTTTTCATATTTTTGTATCCCATTTAGAGGTGCAAAACATAAAAAAATTTTCCGTGGGTGGTTTTTATGATAATCATTGGAGGTACACCAACCAAATAAATCATGTACAGTCATCTGAAAGTCCATTATTATATATAAAAAAATACAGAAGTGTGAATTTGGTGGAACATGGAAAAAAAAAAAAAATTAATGTATCACATATAATATATTTATTTTTACTAATCATGTAAGTACATAGAAAAAAATTAAAAAAAAACTAATGTAATACATATATGTATTTTTACCACACATTAAATAACCGTATAGTATTTTTTTGGGATTTCGTTAAAATAAAAAACAACTGTGGAAGAAATAAACTCGTGTTTGTATCAACACTGGTAATCTTAACTTGGCAATTCTTACCGCAACCCCAAGTAGAGTAGTAGGAATCTTTAACGTGCATAACATCGCTGAAACATATAATTCACAGTTTAACGTCTCCTTCAAAAGATGCAGCAAGTCAGTTCATCCGTTATGCCTCGCCGATTTGGCTTAGTTCAAACAGGGTTTGAACAGGGGCTGCTGTCATTGTCCTTCACAGTACCAATTTGATACTGTATTGTACTGTATTTTGTTTTTAGCTTTGATTTATTTAGTGAATTATTAGCTAATCTCCTTTCCAACTGTTAAAAAAAATATTGCATTTTAATTCAAATCATAAGTACCAAAAGTACTTTAGAAGATTAAAACGTTTATACTCATATTAAACACTATCTATGTCTATGGTTTCTATTCAAATAAATCAGTTTCTAAATTCATCATTTTAATATACAGAAATATCAATAAATATGCAGGATAATAATCATCACAACTCCAAGTGAATTCAATTTGCCAGATTAATATGTAATACCTTCACAGGCAGATGTAATGAAATAAAGAATTCTATAATGAATATTAACCAGCTCCCTCGGAATCCTGGCATTCGTCCTGCAGTTGTAAAAACCTTTAAAACCATATGGTTTATTTTTACTTTATTAGAAGTTCTCAGTTGTTTTTAATATTATATTCTTGTAACAGTCTATAACACCAGAAACCTGATGTTCAGGATTTAATAAATTGCAAGGAATCCAATTTCCGGGAACTACTGAAGAATAATTTCTGCTTATTTAACTACCGCTCCGGAATCCTATGGGCTTGCCAAAAAGTTCATATAATTTAACGTTTTTAATAATTCGCGGTAGTATAAAATGATAATGTTAGAGGCAGTTAGTAGCAAAATTAACTGAGCTAGCTATTTTGACAAAATTAGTTTCATTATAGTTAATTGAAGTATGTTCTAAATAAATACTATTTGTGATAATAAATAGGAGTTTTATACTTTGAAAATAGTGTCGAAAATGATCTTTATCCTCAGCAATACACTCTTCTAAACGCCTAACCAAATTTTACATAACAATGTGGAGGATATGACTTGGAATAGCATTTACTTCATCTCTTATGATCTTCTTAGTTCCTCTAGATTTCTGGGTTTACTCGTATATACTTTACTCTTTAAATAAACTCAGAGAAATTAATCTGAAACTGAATTATATATCCCTTGAAAGCAGCTTATTCAAAAATACTCCTGTAAAATGTCCGTATTGATTGTCAAAGTATGGTTAGTTGTGTCATCTTGTTGGAACTAATATTCTTCCAACTCTTCTTAAATTTGTTGCAAGTAGAATGTTTGTAGCATTGCAGTGCAGCGCGCAACAGTAACCGTCTGACGATTTTAATCAAAAAATAAAATCTAATGATCCTAGACGATGAAACGACATGCCAAACTGTTACTTTCGAACTATGTACGGATGGTTGGTGAACTTCATGGAGATTATCCTTAGCTCAGTAATAACAGTGACGTACTTTTCCACAAAACATCAAAACACCATATACAGCACGTAACGCACCACAACCAAGTTGTCATCATCTGGAGATGATTAAAAGTAACCTCATGCTAACAATGTATCCTATTTATACCTAAACTATTGTGACGGTTTGGTGAACCGTAACTCAATAACCAATAGAGCGAATTTTTTGGGATTGGCCCTGTTACTATACATACTATTTTTGCACTTTGTGATTTTCAAGCTTTCAAATGCATCCAGCTGTCTAGTAATTGCATTCCTAATAAATCTTTAATTGTTAATATCCATTTTATGGTTGTTCTCAAACTCATGTTGGGCAACACTATACTTATCTGTTCTACCATATGTGAGATGAGTCACTGCTCCTTAAATCTAGTTTGAATTGATCGTATAGTTTGTCCAACATACTTTTGATTACAATCCTTATAGTTAATTTCCTAAATCTCCGACTTTTCGTTTGTTTCACTTTTGTCTTTTGGATTGCCTAAATATTGTGGTTTATTTTCCGATGAATGAACCACTGTCATCTTTAAAAATCCTACCAATACTACAGGCGAATCGAGGATCGTATGGAATCGATAGAAATTCTGGATTTTCTCTTTCATTTTGAATGGTCGAGGAAGTTTCTCTTTAAATGTACGTTTCCTAATTATTTTATCAATTAAACTTACAGAATATCCATTACTCGCAGCTATATCCTTAACCAATATCTTTCCTTTTTCAAACCTTCCTTATTAAAGAGGAAGTTTAATAGGCGACAAACTAGAAAATTAACACTTGCCATTTTGTGTTGAGCACAATGGTAAGAGTCCTTAGGGATAAATCTTATAGTACTGGCATCTTTTGTGTATATCTCCAATTCAAACTTAGTTTCACTGTTTCTAATTATTAATACATCTAAAAATGGTAGTTTTCCATAGTTTTCAATTTCATATGTTTAATTTAGAAACAAAACTGATAATATCAGTGACTTTTGTATCAAAGACTTTAAAAAAATATCAACCACATACCTAAGCCAATCCCTGAAGAAATACTCGAATTCTTCTTTGTTTCTTTTTCGAATATTTTCATAAAGAGACTGACAATGAATGGTGACAAAGAATTACCATTGCTGTTCCTTCATGTTGTTCGAATAAATTATCTTCGAATCGAAAGTAGTCTTGTTTCATGCAAAGTTTGGTGAGTTGAAGATATTCTTTTACTACATATTGACTGAGATTGTTTGATTCGAGTAGATGTTTAAGGTGGTCCAAGGTCGGTGGTACCGGAAACACTGAACAAACGTCAAAGGAGATCAACATTTTTCCTTCTTGCAACTGGAATTTTTTCAGCTTACTAATGAAATCATTGGAATTAATCACAGATGTAATGGCAATTATAAGATAATTTTCTGTTTCGTAATTACGAAGATTCGTGAAATTTTGACAAAAGTCAAGTCGATTTATTTTATCTTGAATGCTCAACTGCCGAACTTCAATTTTCGTCACAGTTATTGGGTGCTACAATCTGATAAATTTAAAGCCGCAGCATGTTGAATTATTGATTGCCGACTGTCGCATGACTTATTACCTTCAACTCAACCTCTTTCTCTCCATTTACGAACTCAAGAAGAAATAGTGTTACGCAGTGAACACTGTGTGACATTAAACTGGCGCCGAAACATCTTTGTACAGCTATAACTGAACTTAATTGGATACATTTATCAACACAAAACACACTGTATTTTATTGACCAACGCTCCATTTTGCAGATTGTTAACGTATATTACAGAAATGCCAAAGTCTACTCTCTCACTAAAAAAATTGCCATGGGTGCCCAAGTTAGGGCAGTTGTCACGCAGAGAGGCTCTCGGCCCCTTCCTCCTCACTCCTCATATACACAGTGGTTATGGTTACTTTACTTTTGCCCCCCTGTGAACATTAACCTATGGGCACCTACGATTTGCCGTAGTAAATATTTTTTTGGGTTTTTTTTTTCGAACAAATAAAAATATCAATACATTTTAAAAAAATCTGATGTGGCCAGCACATAACTTTCTTATACCAGTATTTATCATCCTGATCTAAAAAATCATTATATTTAATTAATCTCTTACCTCAATTAAATTTTAATAGGGTACCTTGAAATGTTTCATTAAAATTTTTAAATAATTAATTTTCAGCGTTATTCGATTCTGTCAATAATAATTAATGTCATATATTTTAATAATTTTTTGTTGTTAACATTGACATTTTCGTAACTAAAGTAGGCCTTTTAAACGTCAAACTGTTAAATTTATCCTAACCCCATTTTATGAGGCCAAATGTGTAAAATATTTCAGTTTACATCAGCTTTATTTAAGCACTTGGAAAATATATTTTATTCTCTTTATATAGTAGACATTTTAGATTTATAATCTTTCACCAAGAATATATTTTTTGTAAAGTCAAATACAAAAAAGTTTGGGTTCCGTGGACCACCATTTCAGCTGGCCAATTTTGCTCATCACCGAATTTTTCATTGTTATTGGCCTTTAGAACAAGTATCCCAAATTTGAAAGCTTTATCTCAAAAACTGTGGCTGCTTTCGCGATACTACAGACATGCGGACAGATTTTTTTTTTCATAAAGTTATGTTTTTTCATTATAATTTGTTGAGATTCGTCAAGAAATGCAATGCAAATTTTTTAATTATTTTTTTCCAGAAATTGTACCTTTTTTCTTCTTTCATTCATTATGTCTGTTCTGGTGGTACCACATTCACCAAATTTAATGTGTCACCTAAAATGTTGTTGACAATCTTAACTTTGTTTGGAAAGTCTCCCATTAGTATTCTTTGAGTTATCGCGGATACACACATACACACACACACACATCCACACACACGCACCGACAGACATCATTCAAAAAATTTTCAGAATGGATTCAGAAAGATTCAAAACATATATATCAATCAAAAAGCTCGAAGTCGAAAAAAATCACGATTACTATACTTCCTTATATCAGGTATAAGAAAATAAAAATCTGACATACTACTGCTTCATATTTATGCATTTCTAGAAAATGAAGGAAAGATCAATACATTTTGAAGGACCCTTTATTTGGATTCTAATAGGAAGCAAATAGTGCATTAGTGTTAAAATCCAATACATAGAAAAGTATGCTTTTATTACCAAAAGTATTAAGTATGTATATGATCTATAATCACTATCAGTAATTTTGTCGAAACTGTTGTAACCAGAATAAAAGCAATAAAATAATTTCGTGTTTCTGATATAGATTAATACCCAAACTAATAAAGGTGGACAATGAAAATACATCATTGCAGATATCAGTGATAGATAATACTGCTGTCATATAATGTAGTGTGGGAAGTACATAATATCATTAATAACTGGGAGCATTCAAAAATAAAAATAATCAATAAATTGGGAACATACATTGTGTGTCACTGAAGATGATGTCTTATTAAGAAAACACAAAATTAAATATATTTTATAAATATGAACAATGTACAGGGTTACTCATTATAAATTACCCACCCCTTATCATCTTTATTATTGCCTATAGAAAAAAAAGTTTTAAATAAAAGTTGTGTGATTATGACTGTATTTTGTTATAATGCTATCAAAAGTACAGTAGCTTGTAGATTTCAGGGAATACAAAAAAAATAGTATTTTTTTAAATAGGACACCCTGTATATTATTAAATTTTTGGAATGATCCTTTGTTCCTGATTTCAAAAATATGCCATATGTTACTCCTATCATATACCGTTATTGAATTATTAAACGTCGAATATCTTAGTTAAACTAGTTATTGTAAATATGGAGAAGTTAACATTATTAAAGTGAGCTATGAAAATGACAACTACTATGTTTGATAAGTGACATTTCTTTAATGAAATAATCAAAATGGTTTTACAGTGAGGAAGAAGAAAACCAAATATTTATACAAAATAGATAACAAAGATTTATTTAGGAAATTTAAATATAAATAAATGATAACTCATAAAAGATGTTCGATGTGTCCACCATTATTGTCAATGCTTAATTGAGGCATGTAGAAGCAAAACTCGCCTACTCCACTCTCGGTGAAAAATGAGTTGCATACGGCACAGTGTTGTTCTTTTTAGCCCGTATATACTAGATACAATGTTTTATATCAAATATCGCTTTATCCCTTTCAAATTAAATAATGAAACATTGACATCGGTGCACAACTCGCCTTATCCAACTTTCATATTAATGCACAACTTGTCTTATCCGCGCAGCCAATGGGAGACGGTAATTGCAGAACACGTGTCTCGCTGAATAGTTTGCTGCCAATATTATTTATTATTAAATCCACATTAAAAAAAGGGAAAAAAACTCAATAATTTTTCTCCGAATATGATTACCATGGGAGTTCCTGTAAACCCCAAGAAGTTGGCCAATGTAAATAATTTATTAAATAAACATTGTCGAGATGCATGGCAATCAAGAGAAGATCTTGCCTTTTTCAAAACTCTACTGTCGAGTGAAGTACCTTCAGAGGAGGAAGCTACTCAAAACGAAGTTACTCAAAATGAAGAAGCTCTTGGTGCAGATGATTTTTTGCGAGCCAAGAACTTTAGAAGAAGATGTAGGATTAAGAATTTAAAATTTAATATAGTGTTTTGTTTCTCTGTCTAACAAAATAAAAATATATTTCTGCAAAATTGCTTATATCCTAACCTTGTTATTGCAAAAATTGTCAAATCCCATGTTGATTCAAAACTTGTCTTGCAAAACTTGTCAATTCCATGTTGATTTTTCAAAACCTGTCTTATCCAAACTTAAATCTAATTTTCTTCAAAAACATGAAGATCGTCGTTTAAATAAATTCAAGCCGGTCATTTTCTTAAATATGTTATACATGATCCATTAATTTGTCATAGAAATTCGATGTAATAAACCGTGTACACGTTTTTCTCATTTTTCTCAAATTTGTTCACAATGGACAAGGCGAGTTCTGCTTCTACATGCCTCAATTGATAACGTCTTCTTGAATTTATAATTGTACCGGAAACGACTTCATTATTTATATTCAGAATGTTTATTTCAAGTCGAATCCTGTCTTTAATGACTTGAATACTATTATTATTATTATTATTGACAATGTTTTTTAGAAATCCCCCAAAAAATTAATCCATAGAGGTCAAATCCGGACTGTTAGGTAGCCATTTAATACGTCCATTATTCCCTATCCATATTGGGAATACATTATTCAAATGATCCCGAATGGGTAGGACACTATGCGGAGTTGCCCCATCCTGCATCCAAATCATATCATCAAGTTCGGCTTCCAGAAAATTCTGCAAAAGATTATTTTCTGCTTCTGGGATAATTATTTCTAGATAGGTAACTCCAGTTAAAGTATTATCATAAAATATAGGCCCAACAATTTTGTTTCTGAAAATTCCACACCAAACGCTAACATATTTTCTTCCTGATTTTTGTATTCGTTTTACCAATCATTTTCTGTTGTCCTTGTATTCCCACGACCTTCGATTTTTCCTATTAAAAATTCCTACCGTAGAAAAGGATGTTTCATCAGTCCATAATATTTTAATAAAAAATCGGGATCTTCATCCAACTTTTGAATCATCTGGAGGCAAAAGTCCAGCCTTTTTCTATTATGAACCTCTGTTAAAACTTGTACGGGTAAAATTTTATATGGTCTGTAGCTGTTATTTTTTAACATACGTTGAATTTTAGAATAACTTTTACCTATTTGATCGACTGCATTATTTATACTACATTCAGAATTTTCTAAAAAATAATACAATGTTCCAAAAAAGTCTATTCGCGAATAAATATGGATGGGCTTACCTTCAAAATGATGCAGTATATCTAGCTGTTCTTCCTGGTTTGCTTGAACTACACGCTTTTTTTCTACTAAAACTTTACCTTTCGGTAAATATTTTTGAACGTATTTTCTGATGGTGTTGGACGACTTGGATATAACACTCTATATGCTCTTTTTGCGGCACCTTTATTTTTATTATTTTGTATATAACAATTAAATATTTGGACTTTTTCTTCCTCACTGCAAACCATTTTGATTATTTCATTAAAGAAATGTCACATCAAAAATAGTAGTTGCAATTTTCATAGCTCACTTCAATAATATTAACTTTTCCATATTTACAGTAACTACTTTAACTAAGAAATTCGACATCTAATAACTCAAAAATGGTATATGGTAGGGGCAATATATGGTATATTTTTGAAATCAGTAACAAAGGATCATTCCAAAATTTAATAATGTACCAGGTATCCCATTTAAAAAAAAAACATTATTTTTTTGTTTCCCCTGAAATCTGCACGCTGCTGTACTTTTGATAGCATTTTAACAAGATTTAGTCATAACACAACTTTTATTTAAAACTTTTTTTCTATGAGCAATAGTAACGATGATAAGGGATGGGTAATTTATAATGAATAACCCTGTATTATAAACATTGATTTTAAAAATTCAAATTACATACTACATATAAATATAAACAGGTGAGATCGTAGGACATGCAATATATCTCCCATGCATAATCAATTTTCATGAAGAGGTCGATAGATAAATTTTCGAACAATGCATTACCATATGGCATACGTTCAACTTGAAGTTTCTTTCAAGCAGTACGAATTCGAGACCCTGTTATTGCGAAATATTTTTTCCTCAAGGAGTAGTTTGACCTCACCATAAACTAAGGGGCCTAGCCTATTTACTCAATTTATAGATTGCAGAGAATTACTCCGGTAACTTAGAGGATGATTAAACATCAACATTAAACAACATACGTAATATAACCTATTGTATTCCTAAAGCAACTTTGTGCGGAAGGGGCCTACACGTTTGAACACAATGGGTAAACAACTACTATCAAATTTGCCTTCAAATAATAATTTGAAAACAAATTAATGTTATATAATAGGTTTCATATACCTTGTATACTTATAAATCATTATTTTTCCTCATTGTACTATCCAGGAATGTTGCACCGAAATGTACACATAGTAGACAGAGCTATATATTTGACCATTATGCTGAGGAACACGAACATTACATTTGTACGTACAATTAACCTAGTTTTTCTCGTTACGTTTCTAGGATAAATGTGGAATCGATGTAGATTTATTTACAAATATTCCATCGTCATTAGTGATTACATAAATGCAGAAAACTTTCTACGTGTTTGTAAATTTCTTCGTATAAAACACTTTAATTTTGTTAGCCCATGGGACCGACCTTTTTTTACTGGTTTAATAGTGTGTTAAATGGTGTTGTAATGAATAAATTGATAGTTTTTCGAAAAAAATAGTAGGCATTCTAATTATTTGAGTAATAAGTACATAAGCATATGCTTTCAAACCTATTATGCCAGATTTTTAATTATGCTAAAAAAAATTAAGCCACATGTAAACGAATGAGAATTAAAGGACCCGTATTTTATGGATTTGAAATTTGTCGATTTTTAAAAGTGTTACAGGGGGATATCGGAAACGATTTTAGCAATATTTTCAAAAACATTTTACCAATTTCTTTCAAATTTGGTACGTGAATACAATACTACAGATGATATTTATATCTGATTCAATTGAATATTTAGTTGCTGTAGGGCGACGCCGAATGTAATCTTTATAAATAAATTTGACTATATTATTATATTTTGTTAGTTTATTAATTCCAAAGAGTTTTGATGCCATGAGTAGATGCTGATTTCAATTTTATATAATAGTTGCCATTGTTGAATTTTTGTAGGTTGCACGGTTTTTGGTAAAATTGTGAAAAACCATTTTGTGGTCACCTCTGCTTATAATCCGTATAAGTTACGTAGGTACTTTCCGGATATGTTTGGGCAAACAAGTAAAGATCTCTTCTATAATTATTCACTTTCTAAAAAAAAAAAAAAGTTCTCGCATTTTTTGCAAAATGATTAGTTTTAGAATTATCTTCGATTAATGTCGTAAATATCATGAAAATCAAAAAAAAACCAAAAATATTTCAAACGCTACTCGTTTTTCGAATAATATGCAAGCGAACTTATTAATAAATGCAGTTGCAGTGATAATTAAATATTTTGATCGAAATTCCGAAAAATTCATTGTAGTAGAAATTCGGAATTTTTTAGTGGAAATGCGTCTCAGCCACACTGGTTGTCACATTTTTATACAAATCCAATGGATTTCTAATGGTGTTGGTTCGGACGCCCAAAATATGTAGGAAAGTCTGTTTGGACGTCCAAATATGTAACGGTGTTTGCTGGTTTGGAGAATTAATTCAGGATTCCTGTTAGTTGTAAATAAGAAATCCCAAATTATAAATAATAGAACAACATTTATCAAAACATGATAAATAAACATAAAATCAGATTCTCGTATGTTCTGACAATTAAACCAAGTCAAATAAAAAGTTAATAAATTCTTTTTTACATACATCGGTGAAATTAATTTACGGGGAGGAGTATAATTTCGGTAATTGACAGTGCGACGGTTGGCTTCAGCTCAACGTGCTGAAGAAAACATCCAGGGCTCGATATGACGGTAATTTCGTAATTATTTAACTAGCTCAGCTGTGGGCCCACGGCAACAATTAATCACGGGACTAGTGACGACGGTTGGTTCAGGAATTTTTTACTAACGGCGGGTCCAGCTCAACGCGTTGAAGGCCTACGTCAACAAACAATCACTAGGACCTGGTAACGGCGGGGCAGGACGGTAAAATGGCTACCAATACCAAAAGATGTTACCAGACATTCGGCCGGGCGGCGTCGTCGTCGTTGGATTCTGAATTCTAATCAAATTGGGCAAAGCTCAACGAGCTTAAGCGCGTATGCATAGTCATTCTCTAGCGACTCGCCAGGCCCCACTCAATGAATCAGTCTAATGTATGAACTACATAAGACTCACTCCGACGGGTCGCCGGAGAACAACTATGCATACGGGCTTAAAACTCCTCAATCACCCATCTCAGCGTGCTGAAGGTAGTAGAACACCGAATTAATTTTCTTTGCTACGGCGATTCTATTTATATCAAAATTGTGGCCTTGGTGACATTCCATAAATTCATGACGACAGTAACTGAGCGGCAGTACATGTCAAACGAGATTTGCAGAAACTATAGTAATGAATATATGCATGATTCATTACATGGCGGCAGGAACTGCGCGGTAGTACAGGTCAAACCAATGACTTCAGAATTTCTGAAGTCATTGGGTCAAACGGAGCTTTCCAAAACTATAGTAATGAACATATTGTTACATGTCTGCTATCGACACAAATACACCACACCGTGGATTCGTTGACGGAAAATCCAGGTAACACTTACTCACTGTTTTATTAACTTATTAATAATTAACAACAATAACTTAATGAAGTACTTAACTATAATAAAAATCAAACGTTCATAAATCACTGCTTTAGTCTATAAATTAATTCTTCTTCACTCGTTTGATTTCAAATTCAGACTGACTTCTCGGCCTACTGTGCATCTTATATACAGGGTGTGTCACCACGACTTTAAACTATCTTTAGTTCCGAAACTACTAAGAGTACAGCTTTGATTTTTCCTTCATATAAGTTTGGAATGATGTTCTTTCTAACTAAAATATTTATATTTTTCTGCCACTTCCGGTTATACCGGAAATGACAAACAACCTCGTTATTTTAAGTAGAACACTCTGTATTTTTTTTTTTTTCAAATTCTAGGGTAAATTCTAATATTATTTTATATACCATACTTCATATCAAAATCTTACGGTTTGGGCGGTATTCAAATTTTTAAGTTTTTTTTAACAAATTCAGACATTTCAAAAACAGATAATAAATATCAGACTGATGTTAATTAAGTCAAATTGTAAAGAAATACCTTTTTGGGAGAGATGAGAGAGATTTAAGTGAATATGAACTGGAATAAAAATAATCATACGGGGTGTTCAAAAAATATCACTTAACTTATGTTTCAATAATATGTCAAAACTCATTTTTCTTAAATGGCAACCTCCAAATTTTATTTCAGTTTATGATTCCTTATTAAAAAAATAATGACAGACTGTTAGCTTTCATATATCAAAAGTGTACCGTTTTCGAAATATTTACTGTTATAACAAAAGTTACATGAGAAATTTTTCAAAAATGTATTTTCTAATAATATTTTGTCAACAATTTTCAAATTAAAGAACATGTTCAAAACAGTTGCCATTCACTTCTAAATATTTAAGAACTCGTTTGTTTACATCACGGCGCTAATTTGCTGGAGAATGAGTGATTCGAACGCATTTCGAACTCCTTCTTGGCAATTTTCTTTTTGTCGTTACAAAAAAGTCCAATGGAGTCATATCCGGAGAACGTGGGGGCCACAATTGAGGACCGCTATTTGCAAACCACTGATCACCAAAATTATTGGTTAAGAAAATGACAATAATCCTTGTACTGTATGGAGGAGCACCATTGTGTTGATACCACATTTTCTGATGTTCTGCTAGAGGCAGATGATCCATGTATGGAGCATCCATACTTTCTAAAATTTCAAGATATTTCTCTCCTAAAATCCATCAATTCTTAATTTATTCATAGAATTTTCCAGGTGTCACCATTTAAGTTTTTATTGTAGAAATGAATGGTTACAATTGCATTGTTCTTGATAGCACAGTGAACATTAATATGTCACGAATCTTGAATATCTCTCTCACGAACAACGTGTGGATTATGAACATCCTAATAATGGGAATTACAGCGATTGAAGAGACCTTTTTATGTGAACTTTGCTTCGTCAGTCCAAATTGTATTTTCACCATAAATAATAATAATAATGAAAAATCTTCATTTGTGTATCCTAAACATGCCATTTTATCAATCACTAACTTTTTGTAATAAGCCAAATTTAACTATACTACTTGACAACTATACGTATAAATATCAATTGTTTCCTTTATTTCAGATATTATTCCTTGGCTTCTAAATTATTGTTCAGTATTTTAAATCATACGTACAAGAATTTTCTACTCAAATTCGACAATTATTTAAATTTCAACTATTTTCCTTATGTCATAATATACCTGGCCTACTTGAATTGCTAAGTTAAATCATAAGTAGGTACAAACATTTTCTACTTTCAATTTTTTGTCTTTTTTAAACACATTCTTTAATAACGCTATTTTTAATATAACGATTATGACAAAAATTAACATAGAAACCTTTTTCAAAACATTTGAAATATTGATTTATATAAAACTAACTTTTTAAAAGATTTCACATGTAATTTTTTGTTATAACAGTAAATGTCTCATAAACGGTACACTTTTGATATATAAAAAGCTTGCACAGTTTTGCATTATTTTTTAATGAAGAATCATGAATTGAAATAAAATTTGAGGGGTTGCCATTTAAAAAAAAATGAGCTTTGACATATTGTTGAAACGTGTTAATGACATTTTTTGATCACCCCGTATGATTATTTTTGATTCAGTTCATATTCACTTTAATTCTCTCCCAATAGGTGCCTCTTTACAATTTGACTTAACTAACATCTGTCTAATATTTGTTATCAGTTTTTGAAAGGTCTGCATCTGTCAAAAAAAACTTAAAAATTGAATACCTCCTAAACCGTAAGTTTTTGATATGGAGTACGGTATATAAAATAACACTAGATTTTACAGTAGGAATTTAAAAATACAAAAATATACAGGGTGTTACGTTTAAAATAACGAAGTCGGTTGTCATTTCCGGTATAACCGGAAGTGGCAGAAAAATGTACATATTTTAGTTGGAAAAAACATTATTGGAAACCTATCGAAAAGAGAAATCGTATTCTTAGTAGTTTCGGAAATACAAATAATTTAAGGTCATTGGTGACACACCCTGTATACATCTGTTTACGGTCTAGAACATTCTGAACATTCCGGCCCTTCTCGTATGCTTCTTTTCCATCTTTCCAGTCTACACAGTAAAATGGCGGAACAATATGTATGATTCATTACAGATTATTAACTTTATGTAGTTAAATCACTATCCGAATTTGTAATTAATTTATCTTTCGAGATATTTGAGTAAATGTGATATTTTTCAGAAACTTCAACACTCCATCTCAGGACTAATGGTTTTAGACCCTAAGTTTATTATTATTATTATTATTTAGAAACAACCTCCCTGAAGTTATGACATGGACTTGAAAACACCATGCATATTTTATGATTATTTCAGACGATGAGGCTTTTGCAATACTTAATTTGCAATATTTAATTTACCTGAATATTTCGCAGTTATTCCTGTAATATTCAAAACAATGTATCAAGAGTGTTTAATAGAAACTGAAGCGTTTCTAAGCAAATAGGAAACAGGCGCTTTAGAGTTTTTTATAGAAATAAAAAATAATTTAATTTTGCATACTACAGGCCGTCATAGTCTATTAGATTTGATTTATACAGAAAGCACTTAAACGGGCCTGGCGGACTTGCGACAAAGCTAGTGCGCACCAAGTGTTCGAGTAATTAGTATTTATGAAGTCGGGACTAAATTATTCATTGTGTTCTAATTAGCCTTGCAAAGTTTAGACGCGACAGCACTAACTAGTGGAACATACTTTCTCGTTTGCTAATATTAAGATGTATTGGCCCTGTAGGGCGTATATCGGAATAAGTTTGTCCTTTAGGAGGCTTAGTGGAAGATTTGGCTATTTCTTTTATTATAAAATATTGAATAACACATACAAAAGGAATGAATGAAGTTTTGTCTGACCTCACCTTAAATCAATAGCAACAAAATCAAATATGTAGAAATGCTATTATACAAGGTGATTCTAAATTGAGTACCATAAATTAAACGGAGCATAGATAAAGTCGAAATAATACGACAAACTAAATAATTTTTTTTCCGTAAATGTTACCTTAAATGGTCGACTAGCGAATCGCTCTTTTACTCATATCTTTTAACAAAGTAAATCAACGGAATTCATTTTGTATACAACAATTACTTAGAAGAGCAGTAATCAGACAAACTTTCAGTGTATTCTAACAATCCAGTGTCGTACTAATAGGGGTCATTGACATTTTATACTCTAGAAATAGATTACGATTAGGTTTTATTTTTCTTTTAATTTTCGCCATCCTTGGCTCAAACGCTATAAAGGTATACTTTTTTAATTTGCCCTAGGTGTCCGTTCTTGAGATATTTTCAATTACATGTCACAGTACCATACGTTATGTGAAAAACTATTTTGTAAATAAAATTATAAAGTTGCTTTGAATGATGTTCATGCGTCAAGTGTCATTTTTATTTAATGAATTCACTTGTTATAAAAGCGGTGTGTAAATATTAGTAATTTATAAAAAAATTGCAAATTATTCTTGTGCAGAATACACGACATGATTTTAATATTAGGAGAATGTCATCGTAATTCGGCAGCAGCAGCTAGACGTTATTCGAAAAGTTTCCCAACAGAATCGTGCCAAATCGTAGGACTTTTTTGTCGGTCGAACGTCGTTGTCGCGAAACTGGCTATGCTAAACCACAACATTTGAACAAAGGTAGAAGACGAACTGCACGAAGAGTTGAAAAGGAGGAAGATGTATTAGAAATTTTATATAATAATCCCACCGTAAGCACAAGATGGCTAGCAACTCAAACAAGTATTTCTCAGTCCGTTGCCTGGAGAATTGCTAGGGAACAGCAGCTACACCCTTATCATTTGAGGCAAGTACAAGATCTTTTGCCTGAAAATAGAATAGCACGTGTTGAGTTTTGTGAATGGTTAATTGATATGCGTAATCGTAGTCCCAATTTCATGTCAAGGATCATCTTTACGCTTGAAGCAACTTTTTACAAAAAAATGGGTTTTCATCATGCGCAATTCACATGTTTGGGTAGAGGAAAATCCAAGCAACTAATGTCACTTACGACCAACACTCATGTTTCGGTTGCTACACTTGGCACTAAGTTTCTCGGGTATTACATATTTCCTGGAAATTTAAACGCAAATTTGTATCAGAATTTTGGAAAACACTTTTTTTTTTTCGTACAACATATTTCACTTAGAGCTAGGCGCAGACTTTGGTTCATGCACGATGGCGTCTCGCCGCATTATGGCAGACAACCTAGGCAATGGCTTGGTGACCATTTTCCAAATCGATGGATTGGTCGTGGAGTTGACGCTCCTATTCATTGGCCTGCACGACCTCGGATTTAAATCCGTTACATTTTGCTATCTGGGGACAAATTAAAGACAATATTTACGCAACCCCAATAGATACTGTAGAATAATTGAAACTAAGAGTAGAAAATTGTTTTGAACAATTATCAGATCAACCAGATTTACGCATAATTATGTTTTCTTTAGAGAAGCGTTTGCGCGAGTGTATAGGTGTCAATGGAGGACACATTGAACAGTTATTGTCATAGTCTTAACTTTAATTAAATCTGTTTTTAGGTAATAAAATTTGTTTCTTTTTATTTATCATTTGTATTTGCAAAATAATATTTCACATAATGACAGATGCTGCGACATGTAATTGAAAATATAGAAAACGGACTCCCCTGAGCAAATTAAACAAGTATACCTTTTTGTAGTGATTGAGTCAAAAATTACGAAAATTAAAAAGAAAAATAAATAAAATCTAACCGCAGTTTATTTCTAGAGTATAAAATATCACCCCTATCAGTAAGGCACTGGATTATTAGAATGCGTTGAAAGTTTATCTGATTACTGCTCTTTCTAAGTAATTGTTGCATACTAAAAATGAATTCCGTTGATTACTCTGTTAAATTATATGAGTAAAAGCGTAATTCGTTAGTCGACTATTTAACACCCTGTATCTTGTTAAGGTAGCATTATCGGAAACAAATTTTCTTTAGGTTTTCGTATTATTTCGATATTATCTACACTCCGTTTAATTTTGGTACTCAATTTAGAATCATCTTGTATAAAAGTTTTTGACGTAATTATGAGAAATTTTAACTTTAGATCGAAATTAAGGCTGGGAATCGAATACGAATAATTCGAGTATTCGAATATTCGAGTATTCGAATACGAATTAATCTAATGGGAAATTATTCGAATATTCGAATAGGTACTCGAATATTCGAATATATTTCGAGTATTCTGAATATTCGATTATATCTGAGTAAATTTGAATATTAAAATATATTATTAAATTATGTACGAATAGGTATGCAGTTTGCATCCAAGCAAAGTAGGTAGATAGTAGGGATAGGTAGGTACCTATTCTAAAATTCAAATATATAAATAGACCGCACATTAGTGGCACGTTTTACTCCCAGTCAAACTATTCCATCTCTTTCTCGCCTCGACCTTATTCTTACTGTACTAAAGTAGGGGTTAAAATTAAATTTTAAATTTTAGAAAACCTGTAAATATTTAACTATTGACTTTTCATGTATTTGTTTTACCTTAACAGTCTGCGCCTTTTTAAAAACATTCTAATTTTAGAGCACTTTTATTTTCTTCCAAAAGGAAAAATAGTTATGACCCAGAGGTATAATAAACTAGCTCTATTTTTTTTTATTTAGGCTTCAATAGTTAAATGTAAACAATAGCGCCTCAATCCTAAAATAAAATACTAACTGAATAATTCTGACCCTTAAAGCACATGTACAGGAGACATACCCTGTTGTGGGTATGGAAAGCAAATCAAATTGCCTGTAGTGGTTTACGTCACGACTATTATTGTGGTCTATCCAACCAAATACTCAAATAGAGTATTCACTATTCACTAGTATTCAGTGTTATACCTATTAATAATGAATATTCGAGGATCCGGATTATTCGGATACCTGTTCGAATAATTCAATTATTCGAAAATATTCGAATATTCGAATAGGTATTTGAATAATTCAAATTATTCGAATAGTTCGAATATTCGAATATTTTTCGAACGAATATTCGAATACTAAAATCTGGAAAATTCCCAGCCTTAATCGAAATAACTATATTACAGTGCTATGTAATAAATTTCTCCTACAAATGTTTAAGAATGTAATATTCGCTCACGCAAATTGAGTGCGGAGGTGACCAACGGGCATTTCCCAAATATTTTTTATTTGCTTATTCGATAGCATTTATAAATATGAGCGCACAGAATTTTTTCAGAATTTTTTGAGCCCCGGAAAGGAATTGGTGATTGGTGATTACTTATTCAGTTATAATACAACTATAAATTCATTCATTTAGAATTTTTTTACTTTAATACGAAGAGAAAATTTCCTTTGTACTTGTTTTAAATATTAAAAAAATATATCAGCAGAAATCGAATAAGTTAGGTTATGTTATAGATTTATTCTACGTTGTTGTTACGAAATTGACGACTGAAAACAAATATTAATTAATTATTATAAAAAATCGTAAAAAATGTTTTTTATAATGTAAGGAACTAGTTTTTCTGTTATTAATATATGTGCTTCATTTATAACCTCACTTTAGTAAGTACGTTTCACTTTATTATAATAGTTTGTATTTTTTTCACAAATTCCTGTAAAATTCCTGAAAAAGAAACAATAAAGTACTAAAGCTGATTTTAAAAAAATGGTTTTCTTTTTTGATCACGTGATGCAATTCCCTGGTTAAATTAAAAAATTTAGTTTATAACTTAGACAGTCGTCCAATCCAAATTTCTATATATAATATATACATAAGTTCAAAAATACGTAAATACCTTTTATTTCGTATTCAAATTAAAATAGTCTTGAAAATGTTTGATATAATTCAAAATTAATGTACAAATTCACGAAATTATTCAAAATCCACAAATATTCTCAAATAGTTTTTAGCTACCAAAACAATATTTAAACATAGAAAATATAGCCTTACAGGTTGAACACACTATCAAACGAGCGCATTATTTCTGCGGCAATTTTAAAGTAATCCAAACTTTTATAAATTTTTTTTGTAGTTAAAATATTTTTTAAGATCATGTACATTAAAAAGATATCCAACTTTTAATATAGTGGGACATCTCCATTCCCACACTAGTGCTGGAATGTGAAAAACAGTTAATGTAGGTAGTTGTACTCATGTTAAAATTTTATTTGTTATAAATATTGATAAAACACTTACTTAATTATAAAACTGCACGCTAGGTAAACATGATTTGACATAATCGTTCATAATTTAACATTTTTCTTCACAGATGCAACAAAATTCCAAAAACCTTGTTGGTTTCAAGGTGTTTGACGTTTTTTTGTGCCATAACAATCATTCTAACTAGATTCTTACTTTAAAAGCGCACCAAAGACAAATCAACTCAAAAACGGAACAAATCTGCAATCACAAGATTCATGTTAAAAGAACTATCACCAAAAAGAGTGAAGCAGGTAAAAAACAACCCCCAACATTTGTAGGAACAAAGGTGCTCATAATTTGTGCGGGAGAGCGATCCCGAAATTCTTGCAGGCACCCTGAATTCATTTAACTATTTTTCGCACCAGAAATCCAAAAAAAAAAAAATGCAAAATATAAGCATTTCCAAGTTCATCTCAGATCCAATGAAAGTAGCTTACTATATGTTAAAATGGCGTTCCTCATTTTGGAAAGTATGGCAAGCAAGGCACATTATCTTTATGTTTCTATGATTACTGTTTAGAAAAATATTGCTATTATTATGGTTTCTTTTTTAAGCACATCCGTGGTGTCGCAGTCGAAATTAACTTTGTTTTGTAGCCTCATATATTAAGACTGGCTAACATGAGTAGATATCTGAATTTGACAATTACTAGTAGTTAAATAGACAGAGGATATATTTAAAATTGATGGATTCAAATCAATCTTTATATTATTGGTGCGCCACTGTTTCAGCCAATCTTTCTGGGTGAATCTGGAAACTTTCAATAGGCTTAAATATGAATAATACAAGATAGACGCGAAACTGCTTTTAGTTTATGAAATATATAGTGAACTCATAGGACTTCTGTAATATATTCTTATTTGAATATTATTCGGATGAATATGGTTATTATAACATCGTTGCTGAATACAAATGTACATGCTGAAAACCGTAAAATATTTTACCGTGAAATAGCGATTTTGTATTCCAACAGAACGTAAATAGACTGAAACCATTTACTTTAAGTTATATTGTAATTCACGTAATGCAGTTATGTTTATAGCAGTTTGTCAAAATTGCGATGCAAACAATTTGTAAAGCTAGATGCATAGCTGCACTCAGTCGTCGCGGCAGGTACCTATGATTATTAATTTGCTCAGATATATGTATTTTTTTTATTGTTGACACCTCACAAAGAACAGACCTAAAACCTACAAAGGCTACAAAAACACATATCTCATCCAACAACCCTCTGGTGTTCTAGAGAGGTAAGTGAAGTTATATGTAAGTCACCAACTATTCGTATGGCTCGAGTTCTAAGTTTTTAGCAAAGTTTTAAATGCAGATCCTCATATAAAGGACCAATATTTCAAACCAGGATATAAGATACGTCGCATTAGTATAGTTGCTGTGAAATGAAGTAGCCCTTAGTTCTCTGGAAACAGCCTGTTAGCACTTAATAACTATGTTAATAATAACAAAAATGGAAGTACGAGGATCATCAAAAAGTATACGCGGGATCCTTCAATCCGCCATTGCCCAATGTAGAGAGGCACATAGAAAATTCAAAGAATTAGAGCGCGTACTAAACTAGATATTCAAATCTCATATAACAAATATATTCAGCAAGTCGAAACTAAAATAAACTCTGACCCTCACACATTTTGGTCGTTTGTCAATAATAAGGAGAATTCTAGTATTCTGTCAATGATGAAATTAAACAACGTAGAACTTAAATATCAAAGACATTGTAGGTGGATTTGGTGAGTTTTTTGCGATTACATACACACCAAGTAGTGCACCAAGTTTCACGTCGACTGTGAGCACGCGAACTTAATATCTATTACGGATGTATCTAACAGAGGAATTTTAACAGATTTAAAGAGCATTAAGCCAAAAATAACTGCGGGTTCCGATAATAGTTTCGCATTTCTAAAGGAACTTGCCACAGTGTTTTTTAGAGCCAATTAAGTTTAGTTTTTCGTTAATTTTTGATCTTCTTCTTACCCCACAAAATGGAAAGTAGCACGCCTCTGTCCGATTTTCAAAACGGTTGCAAGCAAAACATTTGCAACTATAGAACCATAGCTATCATATCCAATTTTGCAAGGTGTTTGATATTTATGCACACTTGTTTGTTCAATCCGTTAAAAAATTTTATTAGTCCTCATCAGCACGGATTTATCGAACGCTTCTCTATATTTCACAGTTTATCTCGGAGAGACTTGATCGACAACGCCAGGTAGATGTAATATATACAGCTTTTACAAAGGCCTTTGACAGATTAGTCCATAACGTAATGTTATCAAAACTTGATAGTGTGGGTCTCTCAGGCGCCTTTCGATTATTTAAGTCTTAGCTGAACAAAGGGTTCAGTTTGTACAACCAAAGGTTATAAATAAAAAATGTTACATCAGGTGTACCATAGGGGTAAGTTCAGGGCCCTATAAGTTTAGCGTGTACAACAATGAAAACACATCCAGCCTAGATAAAAATATTTACTATATGCAGACGAAAAGAAATATACTGTTCAATTTCTAGCATAGATGACTGTCTTAACTTAAAATGTAATCTTGACAGAATAAGTAACTGGTGTATAACAAATAAGTTGGCTTTATACATAAACAAATGCAATGTTATGTCGTTCTCCGGAAAACAGAATCCAATAATCATTCCTTATAGCCCTGGAAGACACCCACCTACAGCGTCCAAATACGTTTAAAGATTTAGGAGTAATTTTGACCCATAATTAAATTTTAAAAGTCATATCCACACAATCATTGCAAAAGTTAATAAGAATTTGAAGTTTATCATTCGCAACTCGAAGAAATTTCGCTCCAGGGATGTACAATTGACCCTATATTACACTTCTGTTCGTTCGCACTTGGAGTAGCCATCCATTATCTGGTATCCTAGATATGAAAGCCACGTGCGAATGCTCGAAAGTGTACAGCGAAAATTCTTAAAAATTCATGTGTCTGTAACTAAATGGACTTGCCCACCTATTGGATATCTCCCGAACTGTTATGGACACAGTGTGATACAATTTCTTTGGATAAAAATAGGCAAGCTCAATCTGTTATACAATTTTAAATTCAATAATCGACTGTTCAAAAATGTTAAGCCAATTTAATTTAAACGTTACTCGTCCAAATTCTAGACATCCTCAAACTTTTAATCAATCTACGCCTCGCCTCGTACACAGTTACTTCAATCGTCACCTGTTCATACAATGTGTCAGAATTATTCCTCTCTTCAGGACCGCACTGACGTCATTAATATTAGGGTATCAAAAATTAATACTGTGATATTTAGTATGTGACTTCCACGACAAAGTGTTGTAAATACGCTTGTACTTTTAAAATGTATATATGTATGTATACTTCTTTATGTGATGTAATCGATTTGTTTTTTTATATTTTATATTAAGTTTGTCTAATATTATTTCATGTTATTGGTGTTAGAATATTTCACAACTCCTAATCAATCGCCCACGGAAAATGGAGTGTGTAAAATGCTAGGTAAAACGGAGCTTATAATAATATTACCGTCAAAGTTAAAATTTTCTTGGTTTTCAAAGAAAGAAAATTGACATTAGTTTTTAACAAATTCAATTAGAAGTTGAGATTTTTTCTTATAATAATTTGACGAAGTCAATTAGGTAAATTTTTTTCGGATAAAAGAATTTGTCGCAAAGTCGGATTTGTGGACGGTCAAGTAATAAATACCAGACAAAATTTGCTTTTATTTTATTTGTTATACTACAAGTATATTAAGCATATGCAATGAAAATTGTTTTCACTAAACGCTATTTTAGAACAAAGTGAACATAATTATAAAGAACTAATCTAATCCACACACATGCATATATGCAAAAAAACACACACAAAAACACAGTCAGTGATGTCTTATAACACATATTTTAATTTATTGCAAATTTCAATTTTAAATTTGACTTTAACACAACTTTTTGTTTTTATGGCAAGCATTACTATTATTATTCCATAGATCAAATTGAATTATTCCATTGTTTGTAAACAATATCCCGTATCATTATTGTGGACTAGGAAAATCCACTTTAGTTACAAAGCAGCATAAAGGTTTATTCAGGCACTTAATTTCGTTATCTTATTGTGCTGAATAGTTTGTTGTAGTTAACTAGGGGCAAACTTAGTATTGCACAAGTAAGTACCCACTGGAAATTGCAGTTCACCAATGTTCGTCATGTCTTGAACAGAATTAGCCTGCTGAGGAGAGCGACTACAGCAAATTGGATTACACGAGGATCCAAGGTCCGGCCCGAAAGGGCAACTTTAAAAGGGTACATTACTTTGATAGAATTCTATGGTTTAGAGCACGGGGTAATTTATGGCAACTATTTTATTAGGATAATACTGGATCATGACTTTCAGGAAGATAAAAATATTGTCCGTACAGATTTCGCTTATAATCTCGCAAGTGCTTGAATTATTACAGGAAATTTTTCGGGTATATGAATTTTTTGAAAAATATCCCGAGTCGCGCAATGACGAGGGTAATTTTTCTTAACTAATTCATGTACGAGAAAAAATTTCCTGCTTATAATTCAAGCACGCGAAGATTCGGTAAAGAAAATTTCACACCTAAAATAAGTTAAATAAATACTAATTTCATCTGACATTAGATTATTCTAAGACATAACAAGATATAAGATTAGTAGGCCATGAATGGAGTTTGTTGACAAAAAGAGAAACCATCGGAATTAGTAGTGTTGTATAAAAAGTTTTGGAAACAAGAGTAAAGAAAATATTGAGCCAGTCTAAAATTTACTACCACAAAATACGAAAAAGTCCAAAAAGAGACAATTTTTGCAGTTTTACACAGCGTGAAAAATTCTACGATATCAACAATCCATTAATTTCCATTGAGGCACTCGGTCAAATCTTATTATGCGTTTAATGTGAAGAAAAAAAAATCAAAAAATATAAAAAGACGTGGTAAAAGTTATATTGCAAAGCAATTACAGAAAATATTTTTAATCGATATAAATTAATTTGATACATTTTCCGATCCAGAGTTTACTCCCGCCAGAGCTGCCAGAGATGTAAAACGTAGACACCTACAAAAGATCTTTCGAAAAGAAAATCAAGCTCAACGAAAGCAATATCTAGCAGAAGTTTTCAAACATTTTAGAAAACTTGTGATAAAGATTCTAAAATGTCTGCAACGAAACATTTTTATGTCGTCTCATGAGCTACTGGGAGGAGGAGAAGGATTTCCAGCTTTCATTCGGTATGGGAGGGAGGAAACTGATAACGAAGGTAATTTAACTAGACAGATTGAGTACAATCCAGTATTTTCTAAAGCCGCCCCGGGTGGTTTAAAGAAAGCTATCTGATCTGACAGTAAATGGCTAGTTAAAAATAACGAAAATCTTGATGTTTGCCCTGTTTGGTTGTTCAAAAAACTGTTGATTAAAAGAAACAACCATATAAAAACTGAAAGACTATTTTTAACATAGACAAATTGCAATCGTCCTGAGGTCTAAATTATGGTATAAGATTATTGTCCTATCAGGAAAAATGCGATATCCACTTGGTTTAACACTTTGGCTGCCATGTCGGTCATAATGACTGATATTGAACAGTTGAAAGTCCATACCAGACCACGCAGCTCCGCAACATGTAGTGATCAGAGGATGAAACTTTTTATATCTAGGTATTCGCCAACAGGTGGCGATGTCAAATTTGTTGTCAATGTCATGTCAGTCCAATACGACTGACGCGGCGCTACAGTGGCAGTTACCATTAATAACCCACATCAGTCGCATTTGTAAGGTTAATGTGGGTGTTGAATACCAATGTAATTATAGCAATTTATAAGTTTTCTACTTTATTTATTGAAATTTATGATTTGATTCTACTTAGGAATCGAAAAAACCATTGTCAGATGCCGATTTAGCTGCATATTGGAAAATACAGAAAGTGATGATGATACTGTGGATGATCCATTTGCTACAGAGTCTGATTCAGATTATCTGACCAGCTGTTCTGACCATGCTATTGGTGAATCAGAAAATGATATTACAATGCAAGAAGAAGAAGATGACGAGTTACATGACGAAAAGCTGGAAAGTGAGGAGGCCATTGAACAAAATTGTGATACCTCGAACCGCAAGGGTGGAGAACAGTCTATATGTTTCACGCTGATAATGGACATCCAGGCCCCGAACATACTTTGGGTGCCATCAAGTCGTTTTACTGGTTTAATTATATGCGACTATTTGTAAGAAAATATGTCGGGAGCTGCATAGATTGTATGATCTCCAAAAGACCACCAGGTAAACGCTGTGCAAAATTATATCCTATTGAGAAAATGGATGAACCTTTCATACAATACACTTGGACCATCTAGGACCGTTTTGTAAAACAGGAAATGGTAATACTCAAATTTTGGTAATAACTGATGCGTTCACGAAATTCATTTGGATAGAAAGCAATACCGGATACTAGTCAACGTGCTTGCGAAACGCTTGAAAATTTGGTAAAACTGGTGCATGCACCGTAAAGGGGTTATAACCGACTGAGGAAAAGCATTTGATTGTAGAAAATTCAAGGAGTTCTGTGAAAAATACCACAAAAAACATGTTAAAAATGCAATAGTTTCCCTAGGAGTAATAGACAAGTAGAGAGGTGAACAGAACAATTTTAGAATATTTGACTACAAGCATAAAAAGTGACCACTACAAGTCCAAAGAGAAATAAACGGAACGAGTAACGCTACCACAGGTTTTGCTTCCAATGAATTGTTGTATGGTTTCCGGACGAGAAAGTCAATAATGAAATTAGAGTCCTGTGTAAACCGAAAGATCTGTATGAAAGTTGACTAAAAACTAAAAAGAGATGCGGTGAATTGTCTGTCAAGATGAAAACAAGATTGGACCGAAATAAACTCAATGCAAAAAGAAATACAAGGTAGGAGATGTGATTCTTGTAGAACGAACCCTGTAAAAGGATTGACAAGTGGTAAGCTAGTACCAAAATATTATGGCCCTGTGAAAATTCTTGAAGTTATGGGAAATGATCGTTATAAGTTTGCATAGTTCTCAAAAGATAGAAGAATGTTCAAGGGAGTAGTGGCAAGTGAACGTTTGAAGCCGTTTCGTGTTCAAAGTATAGATTCGGAGTACGAGTAATAGGTACTTACACTTAAATCAAAATTGTTGTTTTCAAAGCATTGGTCCAGTGTGCCAATTTCTAGCATTTAGTAATTAATTTACATTATTTTAATTTCATAACCTAGTGTGTCATGCATGATGTTTCAAGAGTGGTCTAGTACCCTTCCCTCTTATAATTTTGTAGTCCAGTGTACTACAGTTTTTTGTACTGATTGTTGAAGTACAAAAGGGTACTCTAGTATAGCAATTACGTGTAGTCCAGTGTGCTACAGTATGGGGTTTAATATGCTATAAATAATACATATTTGATAGAGTGGCCCAATGTGCGACTGTAACCGTCCCAGTGTGACGAGGCCTAGTGTGCTTTA
>JANEYF010005983.1:0-33216 GCA_029963845.1 Rhamnusium bicolor
GATCTCTTTCTTTTCCTTTTGCCTTTTAGGACAATTGCTTCGGTTTTCGGTGGTGCCAGTTTTAGTCCGTTTTGGACCATCCAATTGTTAATCCGACTCATTGCCCTCGTTTGTAGTCATTCTAGTTCTACACGTTTATAGCCTCCACCATGATAACCAAGTCGTCTGCGTATGCTATACTCGCCAATCCTTCAGGTAGGGACAATGTTTAGGACTCGATCATATATAGGACATTCCACAGTGGTGGCCCCAATACTGAACCCTGTGGGACCCCTGTCGTCATTTCCATACCCCTGCTTCTTGTGACCTTAATTATTCTTCCGAGAAGTAGCTTTCCACTAGGTTTACCATAGGTTTGGATATGCCTCTGTCTTGTATTTCGCTTATAATTATGCTACAGGTTGCTGAATTGAACGCGTTTCTACATCTACTGCTATTAATGCCAGCCATTTTTTGTCACACTTTCTAGCGTCTCCCACTATCTTATCAATTGCCTGAGCCGTGGAGTGACCTTTCCTGAAGCCGAATTGACTGTCAGAGAATCCCCCTTTCTCTTCTAACTCCTGTTCTATTCCCCTCTTTATCACTCTTTCCATTAGTTTGCCTCACCGTACTCAGCATACATATGGGTCTAAAGGCGGATGAGGGATTCTGGCGGTTTGCCTCTTCCAAATGAGGGTGACTGAGGCTATCTTCCATACTTTTGGGAACTCTTGTCTTGTTATTGTGCTATTCAATACCTGCAAGAAAACTTCTGGCGCAGCTGTTGCTGCCAGTTTGACTGCTTATTTGCTCTACAACATGTTTTAGTTCTTGTAGTGTAACGGGGGAATGTTTCGACGGAATTTGTCACCTTCTATCCATGAGTCATCTTTATAGGGGAACAGATGTTCTGCGATTTCTACCTTCCCTCGTATCGCTCAGATTAAATGGGAGCGTATACCCTATACGTTTCGCGTCGAGTGTAGTATATGGTGGTTTTGGTGTTTAGTGGAAAACTACGTCAGGGTTATATAAATTGTTATAAATGATTTTGAATTAGATTCCTGCCAATTCTGTCATTATCCATTTGTAGTCTGAAAACGGTCGTTCCACATTTACAGACATAAATGGATTCTATTTATAATACTGGATGTTTTAAAATGTTCGATTTTTGTCTACACAAGATAACTTTTTTACAGAATTTGTTATTTATAACAAAAAAAAAAAGAGTTTTAACTCTGTACCATTAAAATCTAGTTTCGGGTTGTTTTGTATCCACCGGTCCACAGTATTTAGCGAAGAAACCCATCAAAAAATACCTAAAACTCTATGGAAATGCAATTGCAAACTGCTGATTGTCGAGATCTCAAGCAAATACATGTCTTCAATTGCGATGTATGTAGATGGAGGGGGTCTGATTGCTGAATTCAGAAAAATATCTTCAAACTGAACTAAATATACAGAGTGTATCATTTAAAATAAAAAAGTTGAAGTAATATCTGGTTAAACCGGAAGTGAAAAATATATATGCGATATGCATTTATAATTATTTGAACATCACATGTCCACTTCCGCATGGTATGCATGGTATCAATTTTTATGTTTTTCAGTTTTTCAGTCATATTTTTTTATTTGACGTTCAATTGTTCTTTCTTTCGAATTCGGATTCATCAGAAAAAACTACATAAATACAGCTGGAAAATTTTTTTCTAGGTGAAAAATCAAGCAGTGAAATCGAGGCACCTAGGTCACTCTGTACATAGTTACTTATTTAAAATAAATTTTTGTTATTTCCAGCAGTTCGTTTTTGTGTTATTGATTCAAAAATAAACCATTTGCAAATATATATTTTTTGATCAGTTTCTCTCGTATTTCGAATTTAAACAATTTTATAATCTCCATGTGGAGAGTCGATATTTACAAGAATATTGTTTCATAGAAATACCTTCAACAACCTGTACCTCTGAAATGGTATTTTTTTGTTCATATCAACCTTTTTTCATGAAAGAGGAGTCACTCCTGAATTATTAATACGTAGCTACTTAGCAAACACTCTGTACATGGTTAGTCTAATTCGAGCCTAACGATGAGGCTCGAATTAAATCTTATAAACCGTAAGATATAGGAACCAGGTGAAATTAAGACAAAGTTGCGGAATTTTATGCTAATTAACATGACGAAAAAAACCGGCATATTTTGTTTCGTTTTCGAGATTTCCGAAAAAAAACTGGAAATTTGGGTTTTTATTTTTCTTTGATAATTCGGTTCCGAAGAAACTAATGGAATAAATATAAGCACTTCTCCACAACACATTTTTCCTCTCTATCTGTAGGTGATCACCAATCTTCTGTACGATGCGTGCCACAGTGGGGCCCAGGACGTCAAAAGTTGGCAGAAATTCGAAATTTCGAAAAACGCCGTATCCGATTTTTATTATGTGTAGGTAATATCCAATGAGTCTGGGCATCTATGGGTATTTTATTATCACTAGAAATTGTGAACTACCTGCGATACACCAGTCTAAACTTGTGCTTCCTACGCGTTATTAATAGACGGGTTATAGAGAATTTAATAATACTGTTTGTTTTTATTTGCATATTTCTCGGCGGATTTGAAAGACATTTTTATTTTACCAGGACGTCATTACCCAGTGGTAAGTTTAACAATTTTTATAATATGTGACTGATTCTATTCAAATACGAATATAGTAACGATTTTTTTGTTGAAGCTATTTTTGTATCGAAAATCAAGATGTATGATTTAGGAACCTTAGCCTTTAGTTTAGTTCTCAATGTTTCGGAATTATACTTTTAGTCATTAATGTTAGCTAATAAAATGATCTTTAGGGATATAGTTAGAAACTTGCGCATATTTGCGTCAATTTGAACTAGTTTAAGATAAATATGAGTTATTTTTAAATCTTCTTTATGTATATACGAGTTTATATTTTTAAATTTAATCATTTCCGGATCGAGCTCTGATGAACTTTTTCTGACAAAGACATTCCTTACTTGCGTAGAAATGTTTTTGTTTTTATAAAAGATTTTGAGAAGTATGTACGGTGTAATATACACAGCGAAAGATTTCTATTTAGTAACTACGCATGGTTTGAAACATCTATAAGTTTTCCCAATTACCCTCCAACAAAAAAGGGAATTATTGAGAGACCTAAAATGTGTTTTTCTAAGATATCTGAGAGAGAACAAAGCGTCAAAACATACAACATAACAATTGGAAAGACTCTATGTTTACAGGGCAACAGACATTGTCTATCGCCCTGTAAACGCAGGGTTTTCTAATTGTAGCTACAAATGAGCCACTGGCTTCCTGTCGGTGGTGTTCGTTTGTGTCGTTTATGTCTGAACGACATTGCACCTTCCAGATTCGAATCCGTATGATCTTTCTTGATGGTATTTTTTAAAAAATTGTATCTTTGAGTTCACACCCCATGATCGATTTTGGACCTCCAGATTCCCAACTAATAGGTAAAACATCCAGGTCCGTGAAAACTGGCAAATTGACCAATTACTTACAGTGCAACGTTTGCGCGTGGGCATTAACCTAAGTTGAGGAGTGGGACATTTGTATCATCTATAAATAACCGTTTTATGAAAACTAATAAGAACTTAACGTTATCGCCAGCTATAAATAGGCATTGTTTGTCGCCCTGTAAACACGGGGTCTTTCAATTGAAGCCATAAATGAGCGACTGGCTTCTATCAGTGTTTTCTGTTTGGGTCGTTTTGCCTAAGTTGTGTCTATTTTTTCAACTTAGCTACGCCACGCTGATGAGAACCAACAAGTCCGAAACACGTGTCCACGGTATGCATCCTTTATGCGGGTCTCACTCTTTGATATAACATCCGTCTTGAGATATACTGTATACGCCCCACTACGCGTCATATTAGGACTGCCATTTTGAATTTTTTATTTTTGACATCAGATTCGGCATCAATGATTCTAAATACCCATAAGTATCCATTTCCATGGAAATACATCGAGGCCTTGAGTTTATGCCAAATTTTGATGTAGTTTGCCTCACTGTGGCGACGTTTCGTTACTTCAGAACCATCACCAACTTATTTTTTTTTAAATATGGACCTGGATATTTATTTTTCTTATTTAACAACTTCTCACCTCCAAAATGCAATGAATTAAATTTTGTAATTCTTCATTTTGCCTTTCAAAATCCATTTTTTATAAAAAATAAGCAAAATACGGATCTGAGGTTTATTTATTTTTAATAAAGTGCATGTGTAATTGAATAAGAATAATTTTACGACCTTTCGTAAATCTTCAGTGATTGCATAAATTAGTAGCTTGGCCTGCTTGTAAATGACTAGTACAAAATGTTTGTTGTTTTTTTTTATGAAATATATGTACTTATTTAATGATAGTAATTCACAAAAATATAGAAAATAATTATAGCAAACTTTCAAAAATGTTGCCTTCCTCTTCGATGCATATGTTAGTGCACCGGTTAGAATTATGAACTGACGATTAATGTCGCGCTGCACATTCGGGATGCTCACCCTAGTTCTTCTACTGTTCCTATAGTTTCTTTAAACACAAAATTCAAAGCTTACCATAATTGCCATAATTTAGTAACAAAAAAATAGATTCTTAGAGAAGATAATCATTCGAAAATTACTACAGAAAAGGATTTAACAAACAAATAACTACTGATTTTAATTTTTTATATTTTTGTAAATTACCATTTTTAAATGCATAACTTTGCCCTAATTTAACCGTGTTTGTATATCTTACGGCTTACTAGATCCTAATGATGAGGCTCCAATTTAACTAACCCTGAATACAGTTAATTTAAACATCGCTCAAGTGCAAACCAAAATCATTTTTAGATGACTTTAGTCATCCAGTAACTCATAATTCATAAAAATACTTTTAACTTAAATATACAGTATTATTATTCAAATTTAAAGAATCCTAATATTTGGCGAAGGCGCTAATGTTATATGAATAAAATTCGGTTACACCAATTATACAGTAAAAGAAATATAGTAGACCACAACTTTAAGCGACACATAAAAAATCTCAAAGCTTTGCCGCGATGTTCCTGAGGATAGAGCGGGGTATGTTTCATTTTTTTACAGCATATTAAATAATAAATATAATGTATTACCTACTTATTACATAAAACATCATTATTCTCATGTAAAGTATGTTCTGGCATGATTAAAATAAGAAATTAACGGAATCACGCCTGTGTCAATTATAATTTCAAATTATTTTGATATAATTACGCAACTCTCTTCCTAAAATATTTTACGATTTAACGGTCACTTCGGACCCAGCTGTAAAATCCTAATAACGAGAAAGCATGCAGGGATGGACGGTCATTATTCCACGAAACATCGAACAATTCGTGCCTTTTAGAATTTATATAGGTTATGTGCTTTATAAATACAGTGTGTTCTTCAGTGTTTACATTTTATTTAGATTGTGAGAGCCTAAAAATGTATAATACTTTAACAGATAAGTGAAATTTTCCTTTGTATTTAAGCGTATTTTATGTAGTTGTGTTTTTATAAATATTCCGGCTGGTGGTGAATTATTCGAATGTTTTCCATTTATAAGTGGCTGTGGTAAAATAATATTGTGATAATGTTCAGGCCTTCGGAAAATCCTCAACCTAACGCTAGCAGAGAATTTCACGAAGATATGGAGAATGGTAATGGCTCACAAATTACAGAGAAAATTTCAGACATCATTGGCTACCAAATATCGAAAAAAAAAACAGCGTAATTGTTTTAGACAATGCTTCGTATCATTCGAGATAAATCGAAAAAATACCAAATATTGGAACAAAGAAAAAAGATAATCAAGAATTTCTCCGAAAACATAATTTTGGAATTTCAAAAAATTTTAAAAAGAAAGATCTTTTGGATATTGTTAAAATTCATTATATTTTTAAATTTTTTATTTTAACAAAAAAAAAAATAATTAAAATAATTTCCCAAATTTGTATAAATAATGAATTAAAGTGAAGGAAAAGTAAAAATTATTGGCAAAATCGTATTCAGCATGTCATTAAAATTGAAGATGAATACATTAAGTTAGGAAAAAGCATCAGCCCTAATCAAAACCGGTTAATAATATATCTTATTCATATACCGATTTAGAAAGTGGTTGTGAAGTGTTGAGTGAGTATCGTGATTAGTGTTTTGAATGAAATATTATGTGATTTAGTGTACATTGTGAATTTATCGTTTTATCAGTGTTTTATATACGCGCAAGTGCAATACAACGTTATTTTTATTTATTATTACATATATATATATATATATATATATATATATATATATATATATATATATATATATATGTATATATATATATATATATATATATATATATATATATATATATATATATATATATATATATATATATATATATATATATATATATATATATATGACTAATAGTTTTGATTGCCGAAAAACCCTTTTAAAAAATTAATTTATTTTATATAAAACGTATAAAACGAAATTACAAGTTGAAGTTCTAAAAAACAGACTGACTTAAATCTAATTCTAATGTTGAATGCTGGAACTGCTGACATCGCTGGCTGGCCCACTATCTGCTTCGTGGAACGGTGATATGAGCCGGCCGTTACACATATTCTCGTGGGAATCGTCTCTATAACTCCTCCACCCTTAGAAGGAAGCATCCTGGGAGGCTGATCTTCCTGTTTTCCAATTCTATTACCACAGGTACATCGGTCTCATTGATAGCCTTTTTTATTTCTGCTTGACGTTTTGTTCTTTCCATCTGAGGTAGAGGTACGATATACCAGCTGTTAGTAGAATATACAATATGACTGTCCAGAAGCTTGGAATGTGGTAGTTATTGATAGATTCTTCCTGGATTGGAATTATTGTGTTGGTCGGTAGCTCCTTGAGATTCAGTTTCTCAAGAAACTGAACTCAATCGAACTCAAGTTCGATTTTGAACTTTGGGTTATAATGGTTTCTTGACTGGTGACTGATAGAGTTGACAACTAGTGGCTTTCCATAACTTGTTTCCTGGAAAATTAGCTCCTGTCCTCTGAAGTGTAATTTGCAAGAGTCTCGCTTGATTAGAAGATACCCATTAGTGATCTGGTTTCGATTGACTTCTCACATTGGGCCTCGATGTTTCTTCTTTCGGGAGGACGGCCAAGTATTGATTGATCTCGGGAACGGTTTCGATGTGATTTTCGTTGATTTCTAGCTGGGTAAGGTGACAGCGGCTTGAATTTTTGGTATAACAAGATATCTTCTTCACGCGGTGCTCTGTAATTGACTTGTATGTTACTTGGACAATGATACCATTTGCCTTGGTTGCACTTGTCAGATAGAGGCTTAAATAAATTATTTTTGGCTTTAAGTATAAATTTCGCGTTAGGAATTATTGTTAAATATTCTGATTCACGCCTTGTTGGTATAGGTAGCATGTAGAACAGATCAAATTCTATTTCAGAATAAATAGGAATTGATAAGAAGTAAGTAATTTTATTGGAGTCAATTTTACAGTGAATTTTTAGAATGGATTCTAAATCTAAAATATTTTTGTAATTTACTTCAAAAGGCAAGGTAATTCCGTAATGAGATGATATTCTCTGAATTTCTAGAAATAAGTCGTGGGACTTAATAATACTTGGATATAATGTATTTAATCTACAAAATGTTATTGAATTTTCTACATCCTGTAAAGTGTTGAGAATTGCATTCTAAAGGATAGATAGTTGATTAAATAAGTCTTTTGCGAAAAGAACATCCTGATGTGTAGCACCATTTTCAATGAACTGGCTTAGCTGTATTATTTTCGTTCTTAACATTACCTCATTATGTTGAATATCTTGTGTAGTTTCGTTCAATTGATGATTAAGAGAATATTGGAATTTTAATTGATTATGCAGATTCCTTTCATTGTTTTGAATCTGATTTAAAATACAATATATCTTTTCGCCGTCGGAGGCATCCAAATTTCCAGTTAAGCTCTTGGCTATTGAACCAACCCCGTTGAGTAAACCTCATTTAGAAATTTTGTTTCGGTTATGAATTTTAATGTTATTGATTTTACTTAGTACTAGCGTTTGACTATATTTTACGATTTTATTGTAATTATCTAATTATCTACTAAATATACTATTATTAGAATAACTTAACCTAAGTTCATTATATTGAGTGTTTAATTTTGAGTATTCATCATATGTTCCGTATTCCCTGATCTCATTTTATTAGCTCTTTAGTATAAGTTTTTGAATATAATTTTTCTTTCATTATTATTATCCTAATGTCATGAAATAGGTTTAAATTATTATTATTATTATTATTTGTACTTATGTCGCGCCAATACTCGGTTTCACAAATCCCTACCTCTTGGTTATTCTACGTGGATGCCGAGGTGACACGAAGAAACACTTCGAATTTTGAATTTACTCTCTCAACACGTGTTCGTGTTTTTCTCGAAAAATTAATTATCTCGCTCGCCCTTTTCACGGAAATTTTGTGAAAAGTGACTCAATCTCTCAAGCTTACCAGTGTTCGACTTACATCACACAGAAGCCCCCTACAGTCCGCTGCCACCTACCAGAAATCAGGAACAGGCCCACAACATCAGGCTAACAAAGGTAGGAAAAGTGTTAACCGAGTTCGAACATTTTGTTTAATAGCTTTTTCTTAGTTTCATCTCATATTTTTACTCAAACCCCCACATTTTGGTCCTGTCAAGCCAAGGATACCTCATTGCAATCATATATTTAATTTAAAAAGATTTCATGACATTTATAATTTTAAATTAAAAAAAAGTTAATCTTTTTTGCCGCTAGTATATCTACACTTTGGTATATGGTTTTTGTCCGCATGCCATCGCTCAGCTGATTATTTCCAGTTATTTTACTTTATAAAATAAAATACACTTTGTTTTAGTTACGCACGCTACAATTTTATTAATAGTAAAATAATTAATTGTTATCTAATAATAATTTATATTTTCGTAATAATTAATTTTGCATTCATCTTTCATATAAAACTTTCGTCATGGCTAACAATAAAATTAAGCAATATACTGCCATTCGAGATATGAATTTCAGTAAACTGAAAGAAATACAGGGTAAGGCAGAACTTGCGCGAGAGGACGAAAGGTATCACTCCATTTTTAAAATATATTTTAAACGTTTTGATTCAGTCTATCAAGAATTTCAAGTAAATCATAATAATTTAATAGCTTTACTCGCCCTTCAGGAGGGAGCTAATTTAGACACTCAAGAACATATTAGGTCATCTTTTGAAAACGATAGTGCTAATACACAAGAAATTTATTTCGGTCTATTTGGTGACCCAGATAACTCAAATAAAGAGGAAAGTATTCCTCCTCAGCGTCATATTAAATTACCTAAAATTGAAGTACCAAAGTTCTTGGGTGACTATAAATATTTTAAAACTTTTATAGATATATTTAATTCTTTAGTTCACCACAATTCAGATCTCTCTAATATTGAAAAAATTTACTCACTTAACCAACTCATTACAAGGCCCTCCATTAACACTTGTGCAATGTACACCTATGACCTCTGAAAATTATATAATTGCTTATGAAGCTCTCGTCAAACGTTATCACAATAAACGTTTGATTGCATCAGCATATCTCCAAGAAATTTGTAATTCTCCTAAATTAATAAATAAACAGACTAATTCTCAAAATCTTAGAAAGCTTTTGGATACATTTAATGAAAATCTTGCTGCCTTGGCAAACATGAACTTTCCCGTAGCTCAATGGGATTTTTTATTACTTTTTTTGTTTCTCCAACGCTTGGACACAGACACTATTACTCGCTTCGAAATGGAGCAAAGCTCAGATAACAATATTACACCCACTTTTGAATCTCTAAAAACATTCATATTAAAACAATGTAATGCCCTTGATGCTATAGACGCTTCTTGTCAACAGAAAGTTAAACATCCTGAAGAAAACAGGGTACATAAACGCACAAATTATAACTATTATACTACGAGAAATCGTACCTCGTCTTTTATGGTAAATTCAAATAAAATTATTTGTAGCTTGTGCAAATCTGAACATTCTATTTATAATTGTCCCACATTTAATAACAAATTACCAAGAGAACGTTTTGAACTAGTAAAAAGAAATAACTGGTGTGTAAATTGTTTAGGCACTAAGCATACTTCTAAAAATTGTACGTCTAACGTAACCTGTCGTATTTGTAGACAGAGACACCATACTCTTTTACATTTTGGAAACGACGTTTCGCCTTCTGCATTAACTGCTTCCTCAGATACTCAAATTTCTAATACGATTTACTGACAAATCACAACACTCCATCTACTTCACAGTCTGTAAATGCGCTCACTGGTGTAGTACCTAGTAGAACAGGTGTTCTGCTTGCTACCGCTCTTATTGAGGTGATAGATGTGCGTAATAATTACCAAATTATTCGTGTTTTATTAGATTGCGGTTCACAAGCAAATTTCATTACATAAAAATGTGTAAATAAATTAGGCTTATCTCGTTATAATTTACCGGTTACTGTACGTGGAATTGGACAAGCTCAAACTTTGCAAAATTCAGGAGGAGTTACTTGCACTATACGCCCAAAAGATAAAGTTGCACCTATGTTTATAATTGACGCTATTGTTCTGCCTAAAATTTGCACAGATATGCCTAGCACACTTATTAATCACTCATGGTCTCATATTTCAGATTTAAAACTGGCCGATCCATTTTTTGATACACCCGGTAATATAGACATGTTATTAGGTGCCGATATTTTTCCTCAAATTTTAGATAAGGGTATTTTGTCAGGTAGTAAAAACGAGCCGACAGCCATTGCTACAAAATTTGGATGGGTTTTAATGGGTTCGATGAACTGTTCAAACGTACCTCAATTTAATACATTTTTTTGCTCCTCTGAAAAGTCATCGCTTAACAACACTCTTAAAAGTTTTTGGGAACTGGAAGAAATTCCATCAGTCCCGAAATATTCTCCCGAGGATTTACTGTGTGAGAAAATATACACAGAAACACATACGCGAAATAATACGGGGCGATATATAGTTCCTCTCCCATTTCGTCATTCGGAATTGTTTTTCGGTGATACTCGATCACTAGCACTACGCCGTTTTCTAGCTTTAGAACGACGATTACTTGTTAACCCCCCTTCTTTATAAACAGTACTGTGATTTTATGCGAGATTATCTAGATAGTGGTCACATGTCACCTATAAACAATGTAACGTTAATTAAAGACAGTTATTATATACCTCATCACTGCGTGATTAAACCCGAAAGTACTACCACCAAGTTAAGGGTAGTTTTCGATGCATCAGCTAAAGTTACTGGTTTTCCCTCTCTTAATGATTCTCTTTTAATAGGAACGAAACTACAACAAAATATAGTCACTATTTTACTTAATTTTCGTTTATATTCTCATGTTTTTATAGCCGATATTAAACAAATGTATAGGCAAATTTTAATTACACCCGAGCACAGAAACTTTCAAAGTATTCTGTGGAGATTTTCTGTGAATGACCCTGTATGCGATTTTAGATTAAATACTGTAAGCTCTGGGGTTTCCTCCTCACCTTATCTAGCTCTTCGCACTCTTATACAATTGTCCCAAGATGAGGGTCACAATTTTCCTGTTGCCTCAAAAGTTTTAACCACTGATACATATGTCGATGACATAGTCACAGGGAGTGATTCTTTTGAAAATGCACTTACATTACAAGGTGAACTTATTAATCTATTAAGTAAAGGTGGTTTTGAGCTAAGAAAATGGGCTAGCAACGACCCTAAACTGCTATCTCATTTACCCTCTTCATCTTTACAAAATCACGCGCAATCATTTAATTACAGTGAAGATGACGTCATTAAAATTCTTGGCCTACAATGGCATCCCTCGTTAGATTCATTCACTTATTCAGTAAAACCTCTAGAACGAGATTGTTCTAAACGCATCATTTTATCGGAACTCGCTCGCGTATATGATCCACTTGGATTTTTATGCCCTCTCACATTTTTTGCCAAACTGTTAATTCAGCAACTCTGGGTACTGGGACTCTCATGGGATGATAAACCCCCACAAGAAATTATTTTTCGTTGGGAACAGTATAAGGCTGAACTGTCACAATTTTCAAGTTTTTATTTACCACGCCGATTAATCTCTAATCAATATGATTTCTGCGAATTACATGGTTTTTGCGATAGCTCCGAGAAAGGATACGCCAGTGTAATTTATATTCGTATTTGTGAAAATAATCATATTAAAGTTTTTTTAGTTTGCGCTAAATCTAAAGTAGCGCCACTAAAAAAAATATCTCTTCCGCGCTTAGAATTATGTGCGGCAGTCTTACTTTCGGATTTATTTTCGTTTGTTTTAGATACATATCATTCAAAAATTAAATTTGATAAATTATATGCTTGGTCTGACTCAACTATAACTCTCTCTTGGATAAAATCAGAGCCATATAGGTGGAAAACTTTTGTATGCAATAGAGTTTCGCGCATACAAGAAAAAACATCTCCCTCCATTTGGCACCATGTGCCGTCTACAGAAAATCCCGCAGACTGTGCCTCTCGAGGTCTTTTACCCTCTGAGTTAATTAACCATCCTCAGTGGTGGACAGGCCCTTCGTTTCTTTACTCTCCTCAAGATAAGTGGCCTTTAAACTCCATTGAATATTCGTCTTCTTCTGAAATAATTTTAGAGGAAAGAAAACTAACTCTAGCTACTTTTATTTCTCTAGACTCACTCGATTGTCTACTTGATAAATTCTCTTCTCTCACCAAGATAAAACGTATTGTAGCTTATGTTTTACGCTTCATTTTTAATTTAAAAAACGCGAACAAGTCAACTGATAGTTTTACAAATTTTGAACTTCATCAAGCTTTATTACTTTTAATTAGACGTGTTCAACATAAATCATTTTCTCAGGAAATTTCTTGCCTCGAAAGAACTAGTCCTGTCTCAAAATCGCTTAAAAAATTAAGTCCTTTTATTGACACAGATGGTGTTCTCAGGGTCGGCGGTAGATTGCACAATTCTGATCTACCTTATGATAAAAAACACCCCATTTTATTACCCCGATGTAGTCGACTTACTGAATTAATCATAGAACACACTCACAAAACTCACTTGCATCCCGGAGCTCAAACTATTCAATTTCTCTTAACACAAAATTTTTGGATATTATCTCCTAGACGGGCAATTCGTAGTGTACTTTCTAAATGTTTTAAATGTTGGCGCCTGAATCCGACACCCTTTCAACCGCCTATGGGAAATTTACCACTATACCGTGTGTCCCAAATTAAGGCCTTCTCAGTAGTAGGGGTTGATTACGGAGATGCGTTCACAATCACATTGGGTAGAACCAGGGGCGCCAAAAGCACAAGGCATATATATGTCTGTTCGTGTGTTTTGCCACTAAGGCGTTACATCTTGAACTTGCCTCAGATCTATCCACAGAGGCCTTCTTAGCTGCATTTCGTAGATTTATTGCTCGTCGCGGCCGATGCTCTCACATATATAGCGATTGTGGCACAAACTTTGTTGGCGCAAACAAATATTTTACTCAAATTTTTGAGAATGTCGCAAAACACGAAGCTATTCAGTGGTCATTTAACCCTCCTTTGGCTCCCCATTTTGGTGGGCTATGGGAGGCAGGAATAAAGTCGGTTAAAACTCATTTATCTCGGGTCATAGGTGAACAACTACTCACATATGAGGAGTTTTCAACGGTGTTAACACAAATTGAAGCCATTCTTAACTCTCGTCCTCTCTCTCCGCTAAGCTCTGACCCTAATGATATGTCAGTATTAACACCAGGCCATTTTTTGACACTGGAACCTTTAACGGCACTACCAGATCCAGATTTTGGTCATATTAAAATTAATCAGCTGACGCGATGGCAATTATTACAACGCCTTCACCAGGACTTTTGGTCTCGCTGGCATAATGAATATTTGCATACTCTTCACCAGCGGAGTAAATGGACCAATCCAGTTACTCCTGTTGCGCCAGACACTATGGTCGTCATAAAAAATGATATATTACCGCCCTTACGTTGGAACTTAGGACGTATTGTTCACCTTCATCCTGGTAAAGACGGTGTATCGCGGGTAGCTACCATTAAAACTGCTCAAGGCACTTTTAAGAGGTCATTGGTAAAACTTTGTCCTCTTCCCAATTTTCACCCTGTTTAAAATTAGCTTTTTAAAGGTCGGCGGAATGTTCCGTATTCCCTGATCTCATTTTATTAGCTCTTTAGTATAAGTTTTTGAATATAATTTTTCTTTCATTATTATTATCCTAATGTCATGAAATAGGTTTAAATTATTATTATTATTATTATTTGTACTCATGTCGCGCCAATACTCGGTTTCACAAATCCCTACCTCTTGGCTATTCTACGTGGATGCCGAGGTGACACGAAGAAACACTTCGAATTTTAAATTCACTCTCTCAACACGTGTTCTTGTTTTTCTCGAAAAATTAATTATCTCGCTCGCCCTTTTCACGGAAATTTTGTGAAAAGTGACTCAATCTCTCAAGCTTACCAGTGTTCGACTTACATCACACAGAAGCCCCCCTACAGTCCGCTGCCACCTACCAGAAATCAGGAACAGGCCCACAACATCAGGCTAACAAAGGTAGGAAAAGTGTTAACCGAGTTCGAACATTTTGTTTAATAGCTTTTTCTTAGTTTCATCTCATATTTTTACTCAAACCCCCACATCATATAAAGATTGCAGGTCGTAATAGTGGACGAATGTGTGTTCATTCTTCTGAAGTCTGGCAGGGCCCAAATTAATCGGGAGAATGCCTAAATTTTCCGTTATGTTTGTGACCTCCGTTCCTTATCCGAGGGCGAGGGACCTGAAATAGTGTTTAAGGTGTGAGTTTGTGGTTTTCCCTTCTTTTTTGGTCTTTTAATGTTAGAAATGTGAATTTTTTCACAAGTGTTACCATTTGTTGGAAGAATTTTAGCAGTCTTACGATCCTCATTAATGTCGGAGATTGTTTGAGGTTTATATTTATTACGCGTTTTACTTTGTTTTTGTTTATTTTTAACGAAAATTTTCTCCGGAATTTCGGGAAGTTTTTCGCGTTTTTCGTTAGCTTTGGAAATGACACTTTCTTTTTTCTTTTGAATGTCCTCGTTTAATTTTTGGTATAAAAGTTTGATCTTTTCTTTATGGTTTTCAATATAATTATTATCTAATTGATTTTCGATATCGATGTTAAAAGGGGAGTTCCCGCCTACGTGCCCAGTTACTATTTCATAGGGTTTCATATTCGTTGTCGAGTGGATCGTGTTGTTATAAGCCAAAAGTGCATAATCTACCTTAATTTCTATAGGATCGTTTTTATACTCATTTTGATTATTAAGTAGCCTAATGTGCTCTATTAAGGTTGAGTGGAACCGTTCAATTAACCCATTAGATTCTGGGTGTTGGGAACTTACGAAATGTATTTCGATTTTGTGAGTTTTAAGTAGTTCTTGAATTACTGAGTTTTTAAATTCTAGACCATTATCCGAAACAACCTGTTCTGGAATGCAGTGGTGTGTAAAATATTTAACTAATTTATTTGTTACTTCGATACCTTGCGCTGAGTTGAGCTTATAAGCTTGCGCATATTTGGAAAAGGAGTCGATAATAGTGAGAAATTTACAGTTTTCTAAGGTAATACTATCTATATGTATTATTTGGAATGGTTTTGTTGCTGTAGGAGTGATATTATATTCTAGTTTCAGGGGTCTACGGTCATATTTGGTTACTTGACATAGGTCACAATTGTTAATGCAATTTTGAATAGATTTTTGTTGGTTAGGCCAATAATATGTATTCGTAATCCGCTTTTCGGTTTCATCGATTCCTCGATGATTGGTTTTACCCTCATGATTATTCTGGATTAATTGATTTATTTCGTCATCGGTTGTGACGTCAATGAGTTTTTGTGTACATCTGACTACTTGAATCAGGGAATTTTTAAAATACTTTTGAAGAATCGCGTTGAACTCTTCGTATATTGGGTCTTCGAAATATACGTAATATTTTACCTTGGGGGCCACCATTTCCTTAACAAATTTAATAATGTCTTGCTCTAAATTATTTTTTGAGAATTGAACGAGTATGCGTTGTTTTGTTTTATACAGTCTGATAACGGAAGGGTCTGCTGGTGCGAAATTGACAAGGGAGATTACTATTTGATTTTTACCGTAATTGACCGGGCAGTCGGCAATGGGGACGGCAACGATCGGGTTTTCGTGGTTCGAATGGATTGTTGCGTCATCTTCCTCGGTATTTTCGTGATCGTCTAAGTCGCCCGCTTCAGCGACAACCGATGTATTATTTTCGCGATCAGATTCTAATGATTCATTGAATTCTTCCATAAATTTAAAAATTGGTGCATTAGATGGTCCGGCTTCGTTCATGTTCTCTATTCGAGAAAGCGCATCCGCGTTCTTATTTAGCGTACCCTTTTTTATATACGATCTCATAGTCAAACTCTTCTAGTTTCACGCGCCACCTGACTAGCATAGAGTTTGGCTCTTTCAGCGAGAATAGCCATGTTAATGGTTTGTGGTCTGTGACTATTTTGAATTTCCTACCAAATAGATATGGCCGGAAGTATTTGGTAGCCCAAATTATGGCCAAAAGTTCCTTCTGTATAGTGGAGTAATTAATTTCGGACTCACTTAACGTCCTACTAGCATAGGCCACCGATAGATCGGAGCCGATTTTGCCTTGCGAGAGTACTGATCCCAAAGAAATATTACTCGCATCCGTCGTCAAAATAAACGGTTCCGCAAAATTAGGGTATTGCAATATAGGTTCGTTAGTTAGGAGGTTTTTACATAACTCGAAACAACTGATATAATCCGGGTCCTTAATATTGATAATGGCGTCCTTTTTTAGACATTTCGTTAATGGCTTGGTTACCTTCGCAAAGTCTTTAATAAACTTGCGATAGTACCCCAATAATCCAAGGAAACCTTTAATTTGTTTAGGGTTCTTGGGTATTGGATAAGTTTTGATAGCCCTGATTTTGTCGGGATTTGGCTTTATCCCGTCTGGAGTTACCACATGGCCTAAATATGCCACTTCTTTTCGGAGAAACTCCGACTTATCCAACTGTATTTTGAAGTTAGCCGCTCTTAGCCTGTCAAATACCTCCCGGAGCCTGTTAACGTGTTCTTGTAGACTGCTCGAAAAAATGATTATGTCGTCGAGGTATACAAGGCACCTTTCGTTTTGTTATATGACGAACGAAATGATTTTTTCTCTGCGAGCGATATTAACGATTTTAGAAATGTCCCGATCAAATGCAATATACTCTTCGTAATCGTATTTGCGAAGAGTATAATAATAAATAGCTGTTTACTTTCGCACTAGGAAATTACCTTTACTTAGTATCACTAAATTACATTCTATCTACTAATCTTATTTTCTGACATTGTATACACATTCTTTCTTTAATCCTACCCTAATTAAAATTCAATAATTCGGAATTCGGAATATTTTATTGCCCGCCTGCGAAAAACTAGTAGATAGACATATAATATTTAATAATGTAGTTACATTAAAATGATCTTCACACACATGTAGAGACCTACTGCTCTGTGAAATGTCTTTTTCATTTCTTCTACACGCTGGCAACATTATAATTATTTTATCTGGCACTTTTACTGTAGTATTCTTACACAACGGTACAATGCAATATTTAAAATAAGGAGTTTTTGTTTCCATTTTAAGTACCTATACACTTAAAATTTATGGCGATGCTGGTATTTTTACGGCTGAAATCAAGCAGTCGAGTGATGGGATCTCCGTCGTGGTAAGGTGTGATGTCACGACTACTCCCGCGCTTTTGAAACGGTTCGCTCGTGCGCGAAACTTTAATAATTTATAACAAATTTATTATTGGGAATTAAGGCGTCATATTTTGCATATCTTATTTTTTAGTATTGTAGAACATTTTTATGAAGTAAAAAAAAATGTGCAAGTTCCCTATTACGCCGGCTTTAACACTTTTAAGGTACGCACAGAAAGAAAGCAGGTTGCCTGCTTACTGGTAACCAGCGCCGATCGGCGCCAAGAAATAGTACTGTTTACTTATGAAGCTGCACACAGATAAAGCAGATCAGAGCTTGTCGTTACAGGTAGCCAGCGCTGACAAAATTACCGGAATGAATTTTTAGTTCTTGGTAGCTGGTTGTAGGTGCTGGTCGAAATAATTAATAAGTTAATAACCCAAAATATGACGATTTAGCCCAATTTACCTATATACAAAATTTCACCCCTGAGGAGATAGCCCTTTAAAGTTGCCTCCAAATTTTTAAAAAAATTCGTAACTTGGAATCTATTTGAGGTACCGTATTTCAATTTGGCACACAACTAAAGTACATTACAGAACTTAATCCATATTAATTTGAAAGTAATTGAAATACCGCAAGGAGTTATTGGGAATAAATTCCTCTTAAATTTAATAATAATTTTTAATTGGGGTAATTTTTTTTATATTTTTATCAATTTGAAAAATTCTCCTTTAAGATTAGATGAATGAGTTGTGTGCCAATTTGGAACACGGTACCTGAAATAGATCCAAGTTATGAATTTTTTTCGAAATTTTTGGGGCAAGGACTATATTATTATCTCCTAATGGGTGAAATTTTGCATATAAGTAAATTAGGTTAAATAGTCATAAACTATACGCAGTTAGTCTATGTCCACGTATTTATGAGACACCCTGTATATTTACATATTTAGGATTGATCAAGTTATTTGTTTATTTTATTATTATGGATTATCTTTATGTTATTGATTGAAATGTTGTAAAATAAAAAAAATACTGAATAAGATACACGAATTTCACTTATCTAATAGTAATCACAAGTCTTTCTTCTGGTAGAATCGGTTGCTTATGCCAATTGCACCAAGTTTTTATTAAACGATGTTCAACCTTTTCCAAAATATAGTTGAAGGTTTCGATAGTCATTCTCATATATTGAAAAAAATCGGTTTTCATCTCGCTTTAATTCTTCAAATAGATGGTGATATTCACCATAAACTGATCTATTACAGTTTATTGGGTGTATTCCCTATCTTTTTCTATTCAGTCTCAAAAATACATTGTCAAGCAAAAATAAATCATCATCCGAGGACGAATTCGACATGTTCACTCAAGGATACCACAATGAACTAGCAGGTTGGAGCTTATTTTAAGCTTTTTTTTATGTGCACCTCGAATGACGGGTGGACGCCGGTTGTCGGAGCTTAAAATCGGTGCTGATTTGCCTGCTTTCTTTCTGTACGTACCTTTATGGCCGATTTTTATGGCCTTTTTTTATGTGTCTCTTAAAGTTGTGGTCTACTATACCAATTTTCTTTTAATGAATTGCTGGAACATTTTGATGGCGATCATACAGTAAACCAGACTTGAGATTGGCTAAGAAACATTTGAAGGATAAGTTCCGGGACGACATTTGGATAGTTGACAGGCCTGAAAAACAAGCTTTTGTTTGTTTTCGAAACAGTAGGTACAAACTACTCTGGGAAAACCACATAAAAAAATGCGCCAAAAACTCTTCCCGGATGGTGTGAAAATGAGTCTGCCATGTGTGCGCTGAGTGCCAGCATTCCGGGCGCGCTACATGCTTGAAATATTCACGCGAAACGAGCAAAAAATGACATTTTGTAGGTTCTTTCAAGAGCTACAACTTTGGTATCTTGTATTTTTCTCGTAAACGCTTTTTGAAATTTTGTTCTAACTTAAACGGTTGCCAAGTTATTTAAATAAAACCTCCGGCGACACACTTTCCAATATAGCGGCGAACCCCACCTCCCAAACCTCCCGACAACTCAACAAAAAACCTTCCAACACAGTCTCCCAACAAACCCTCAAAAGGCCGCAAACGTCGGATTATTTGCAAGGTCAAATGACATTTTGACTGGATTATATCTATTATACAGGGTAGGGCAATAGTGCGTCGGACTTCGATATCTCGAGTTCTACGATAGCTAGAAATTAAAAGAAAATACAAGTAAACTAGATAAAAAGTCTATATCCGGAAATAATTTTCGAACATACTGGGTGAGCCAATTTTTTATTCACTGATCCATAAAAATGGATTTGTTAATAGGCACAAATTCCATTATTATGCTTCAGAAAATCCTCAATTTTTTAAGGGATTGATAACCAGCACAGATGATCTATAAACGTTTGAGTAGGAATTATTGGATTGGAAGATATGGACCCACTAAATGGCCTGCTAGATCTCCAGATCTTACAAAAATTGATTTCTTTTATGGGGTTACGTGAAGGAAATTGTTTATAAAGACACACCAACAACAGTACAAAATATGAAGGAAATGATAATAACTGCTTTTAGATCTATACTGGCAATTTTAGGAACAGTAGGAACCTCATTTCAAAAGCGAATAGAGACGCGTGTTAATCAAAATGGCAACTTAAGGAGCATTTATTATAATTTTTTCTAATGAATTATTTTTAAGTTTATTTTTGAATTTTGTACTTATTGCTCAATAAAACGAAAATGGTTGCAATTGGCCATAGAAAAGTACTTACGTTTTTCATTTCTACATCACATCGTTGAAAAATATTGCATTCCATTTGAAAATATTGACAAAATTCGATTTAAAGTTCTTAATTGAAAAATAATTTTTGACCACCCTGTACATTTTTAGGAAGTAAAAATGATTCAGAACTATTCATTAGATGTCTCGTAACTAGTATTCACATAAGTTTTTCTTAAAACCCATAATTGTGACTTTGGTGATTTTTTCAATAGGCATCTGCAGATGGCAGTATTTCAATAAAAAAATTCATTACATCCAAGTGGTTGGGAGATGGTCAATAATAATATAGGAATGAATAGTCTAGAAAGAGGCTTCAAAAAATTTACTGATATACATAGCATTCCATTAAAAAAAATCACTTGATCCTGTAATTCCGTCTTGATTTGCCCTGTATATTTGAAAATAATTTCCGGTTATAAACTTTTTTATCTAGTTTACGTGTTTTTTTTTAATTTCTAACTATTGTAGAACTCGAGATATCAAAGTCCGACACACTATTGCCCCACTCTGTATAATAAACACCACAAAACACAACATTCCCTTAAAAATGTTAAAATATCTATAAAATACATGTAAAAGCAAGCGTAAACTGAACGATTAAGGTACATTTACAACACAACCAATTCAGTATGGGCACATTCTGCTGGTCGATTGCAAATTGGGTTTTAAGCATATTATTTGGTTGAATTTGTTTACAATTAAATTTTAAGTCAGCATGACCTTGAATTGCACTTCAGGTTTGAATTGGATGCTTATTCGGCACGAATTTCAAATTGCGCATGCGTACTACGACAAAAATTAATTGTTTATCTTTCGGTATTAGAAAATATAATGTTTTTAGAAGTTATGTTAAATGATTGTAATTATTTAATCAAACTCAACAAACTGTAGGGACTCGTCTCTCTTTACTCAACACAAAATCCTAGGATTTTCTGGGACTTATTTCGGTGACATGAGAGGCGGTTAAGAAAGCATGGTTTACTTTGATAAAAAAAAAAAACTGAATTTGCACACACGTAATATTAAAAAACCTCAACAGATGGCAGCTTCTACCTTATTATAAATGACCTAAATTTTATCTCTTCATAATTCACAGTCCGTGAGTAAACTATACCTATAGCAGAGGTTGTCTCTGCTGGTCTCTGCCTATAGTGAATAACGGCTACCGTTTTTAGACACCAGTTGGCGCCACTGGTAAGTTAGCTGTCAAAAGTTATTGTTAGGCGCGGAACAAGTTTATAGGGTTTTATTGGAATTATTTCGTACACCAGTAAATAAAAAACTTGTTAATTGTGTCTCAGTGTTGTGCAGTTCCATTTTGTTCGGAAACAAAAGGTGGACATATGTTTCCGAGACAAAACTCGCCTAAAAGTGGTTGGTAGCGATTCGCAAGGATAACTTTACTCCTTCGAAACATTCGTGTGTTTTTGAGAAACATTTTAATCCTGACGATTATGCGTTACCAAAGGAGCTTAATTACTACAGAAAATCGTAAGTAATAATCATGCACATTCATTGTTTTCATCATGCTCATGCTTGATATAACCTAACTTTAATGACATAAGACACCTCTGATAGATACAATAATTTCCCTACTGGGCAAGTAAATTACTACTTTTCCATTCTGCGATCATTGCGTTAAATGTTTTTCAGCTAATTTTTATAAAAATCACTAAAAACCCACGTTAAAAAGCCCTAATATACATTAACGTTCAGTGCTATTTACCTTACCTACACTAGCGCCTCTTGAGGTGAAATCAAGCGCGGTAGTCCTCATTGGTTGTAAATGTACCTTTAGGTCCGACGCTGACGTCATAAACACACGCCACGCGCAGATTGGAAAACCAACATTATATCAATAATATAATCTTAGGGGAATAAACCATAATTCTCTAATCGTATCATTCTTGGGTATACAGGGTGTTTCAGATTTAAAGTGACAATGTTATGGGAGGTAGAGTATATTTAGATGAGTTCGAAATACCCCAAAACACCCTTGAATATGAACCATTTTTGAGATACAGGGCGTTTTATGGTTTTTGACTAAAACTTTAGTTGTCCCTATTTATGGAATTGTTTTATTTATTTTGATAGAATTTGGTACAAATCAAAACTCAAGTTTCATAATGTTGCTCTAATTGCTGATAGCATCACCCTGTATATCATTTTTTGCTAAATGTTAGTAAACATTTAAAAAGTTAATGGACTACTGTATAAAATAATATCATAATATTTTATACATGTTTATGGTTATTCTCCAATACATTTAAAAAAATACTGATTGTCAAAATTTTAAAATCTATAGGTAAGGCAGTCGAATAGCTAACGTCACTGTTTTATTACTTTTACTTATATACCCTCACTAATTAAGCATCCTCACTTTTTGGACAAGAAATACACATTTATTAAAAAAATTAATAATTCGTGCGGGGCTCTTCTCGCTTAAAATTCTATAAGTGCATTTCATTTAAAAATAAATCAGATAATGTACATCTGTACATTATCTGATTTACGCAATGAGCTTAAACCACTATGTGAAGTAAATTCTTACGACGAGTGTAAACTGTTGCAAGATGCAAGTTCATGATGTACACAACAATTTACCAATAAATGCTTTTAAATGTATTGTTATGGTATTCACAAAAAAAAATCCTACTGTTATAAATTGGGCGGTACGCAATGAACAGGCCTAATTATAGAATAGATCTTGGAGTAACTTTCGATCCTAAACTAACATTCATAAAATATATTGAAGTTACTTCACATGCAATTAAATGTTTAGGTTTAGATTTAGCTCGATGGAGTAGTTGGCTAGAGCACACCATGGCAAGTGTGATTAGATAATTCCCCATCATCCCGCGGATTTGGATCCCGCCACCGGCATGGCACTTGCAATGTCGGTGGGAATGGCTGAGTGTCCACGTTTTTTCATGAGTATAACCCTCACCGGTGCAGCTTCGGAGGTTGTCTAATTTCTGTGGTGTTTTTATATGTATGTTTATATGTCATGATGTCAGGTCTGACATCATGAGAAACTGATTTTCAATTATGAAGATAAAAGTTGCACAAGAGGGTTAGATAGTATTCAGTTTGTTCAATAAAATTTTATGGTCAAGTCATTCGAATGCTTTAGCAAAATCAGTGTATATAATATCAACTTGGCTGTGTTGGTCAAGTTTATTACTAATGAACTAGGATTTTGTAAATCCCAGTTGTACACAAGAATCGTCACCGTGGGCCTACCCTTGATAAAGCCATGTTGTTTACATGCTGTTCAAACCAGACACATTGCAGATAACAAACAGTATGCAAAATTATTTCTAATAATTTAGCAATATTGTAGAATAGTTTTGGTTTTTGTTACTTCATTCCTATTATCTTTTTTATAAACTTACAAAATAACTTTTCTTTTAAAAACTCCCAACTAGGTAACTCTTCATAGATTTTTGGAGCATCGAAAGAAAAATCGTCTGGTTCATCACCGGTTGCTTCAGGAGGTTCTCGGAGAAAATCAACCCAGAAAGTTTCTTCCTGTGGATAAAATTCATAATCTTCACCGAGCTCTTCTTGAGCTTGACTTTTCAGAGCTTTTATAAACCAGGCTCGGTCAGCTTCCTCTGTACATCTACAATAATTAACAAAAAATAATCCAAATGGATCGAGCAGATGAACATAATATTTTTAAACTTTGATGTGTATACTTGAACATTGAAAAATAATTCTTAAATGTTTAAATATTTCTCACCGGTCCGCTATTACTCTTGTACATTCATGTCTCCATAACTTTAGTAGTGACGATTTACTTTGACATTCAAGATTCTGAACTGTTAATATTCCTTGCCAAATACGAGACAAGTCTCGCAAATTAAATACATAGTGAAACTTCGCTGGGGTTGGTAACATCTTTTTCTTTGTATTCTGCCAAATATGTCGAGTTAGAGGTATTAGCCTGGGCAAAAATTCCACCACCTCTTCATTGAATCTCTCTATGCAAAAGTAACCACATCCGATTTGATCTGTTAAAATACGTAATGTTTAGTTAAGTAGGTAATTTTTAAAACGAAAAATTTTAATTCTCACTGAATACAAGGTCCATAGATGTAGTGCTTGGAAGAGTACAGTTAAATATGCAGAACTGCCTTTTTAATCTATGAGGTATGTCGTTTCTACCACCTCCAGGGTGAATCATAGCAGACAAAAACAGTACATCAACTACAAATGAAAAATCTCCAGGTTTGTCTAAACTGTAGAATCCTACGGAAAACAAGTTATAGTGAATTCAACAGGAATACCTGATAACATTACCTCCACTTTCCATAAGTTGCCTAACAATTTCGTTGGTGATTTGGTCTCCCCAGTCATTGATTACAGGCATATTTATATCATCTATAAAAACAGTCAAGGTTTTTCCCGCTGGTGGCCCATATGTTGTCCCAACTCTTTTGTCTACGTATGATTCAATAATTCGCTATAAATATAATATTGATAAAAATACTTTTTTAATTCATGTAAGTGACACACACCTGCACCATGTTGGGTGTTGTGGCAGAGGAAAAATTAAAACATTTAGTCAACTGATAGTCTGGATCAAATGATGAAGTGTATCCTTTTATCATAACAGTTTTTGCTGTACCGGGCTCACCTGTATTCACACCATATATAAATAAAAGCTAGTAAAAATATGCTGTACATATATACCTATAAGCAACACGGCTTTGCCTTGTTTTGCGGTGTTGTGTATCAAGAAAGCAGTTCTTACATTGTCAACATTGGGCACTAAAATACTAGTGAATTCTAAAACGCTATCAGTCGGATATAAAAATTCTTCCACCCTTTGAGACCAGTGTTCCCATCTACCAGTGTCTGGATTTACTACATATTCGAAAATTGTTTCATTCTCATTGCATTTCGGCCAATCCATTTTAGATGGATGGGAGAGTGCATATACTTCAAATTTTGCTCTGTCGTCTAATTCCAATAAAGAACCCAAGGACCACATTGTGGCGAATAAGAAAAGACGTTCTAATTGCTTTTCAGTCCATATCTCTATAATAGATAATTATGTAAAGTATGAATTTGCGCAGAAATGTTATCAACCAGATTTTGCTAAATGTAGTGACAATTTTAAACGTACTTGGTTCATCAGAAATATCCAAAATTCCTTGAAGAACATCATAACATTGTCGGATATAGAATGCTTCTCTCACAAACATTTTAGCCTTAAGTTTTGTTTGAACGAATGTGTGTAAATCACCATAGGCCCTGTGGAAAAGTTCTCTGAGAGAATCTCCTTCTTGTTGTGACCTACTTTTTAACCAAGCATTCAATATTGGAGACCAAGGAAGTACAGAGGAACTCATAAACACCATACCCATTCTTGACACCGTAGCTGGGCTAGCATTATCTACATTGTCAGGTTCGAAAACCAATTTGCAAGTGGCAGCCATTACTATGCGGTCACCATTGGCTAAAGTTAATGTTTTGTTATCGTCCAGAACAGAATTGAGATTCTCTATCCAAACTGCATCGACTGGACCATCCAGCACCAGCCTGAATAAAAACATTTTTTAAATAGTTTTAAAGAAAACATAGAATTGGATCATGTCACTGTGGTATCAAGATTGATAAAATAATTAAATTAGGAAGCTCTCATTAATAGTAGAATATAAAATGCATCATAAAGATGTTCGTGGGCACTTCATGTTTAAAGTGTTTTGGCTACGGTAAATTAATGGTCCCTAAGAATCAAACATCGTATGGAGCCGGGAAAGGGTGGTAAAGATATAAAGAAAAAAATATATACTTTTTTGTCTGTAGAGAATCTTAGGTCAGATCTCTAAAAAAATTGAGAGATAAATTTTTCAAAAAGATTCTTTAAGGGCCACCGATATACAGTGTGGAAATTAAGTAACGCATAAATTCAGTAATTCCGTTGATATTAATTTTTTGGAAAAAATCTCGAAGGGGTATAGCGATTTTAACTTCGGCAAATATTTTCAGTCTAATTTCAGTTTCTTATGTCATTTATTTTTTAAGTTATGACGTCATCGACTTTTTTTTTAAATGACAACCTATATTTTTTATTATTGATTTTGGTAGTAGATTTTATTCTAGTTCCGACCGTATAAAATTTTCAATATGTTATTATTTGAAAAAAATCGAGAAAAACAGTCTTAAAGTTCAAATAATAAAAATTCATTAAATTGGGTAAATTTATCTAGTTGCCGGTGTATCACATTAGTTACGGTTGTCAGATTTAAATAATTTGTAAATGTCACAATAGAATAAGTGTTATTATTTTGCTTTTTCTAAATTAGAAAAACTATTTTATTAATAAGAATGGTACAGTTGAGCGACAAACAGAGAATTGAAGTGTTAATAATGATTGGTTATGGCGACAAAGCTAGAACACATCAAGAAGTGTGTCATCTTTTTAGAGAAAAATACCCGGATCAGCCCATAAATCAATCAACAATTAGTAAGATTGAAAAAAAATTTCAGGAACATGGTGTTGTAAAGAATATTCCAAAAACTGGACGTCCGGCGACATTAAATGAAGATGCACAACTTGATGTGCTACTAGAAATTGAAAACAATTCACATTCAACTAGTAGAAGCATTGCTTTGAACCACAATATAAGCCACACTACAGTTCTAAAACTTTGTTCATGAGTTGACAGAAGATGACTTTGATCGTAGGCAAGAGTTTTGCGAACAAATGATGGAAATTTGCAATCGCGATCCAATGTTTTTCCAGCGTGTTTTATTTTCGGATGAAGCAACATTTTGTTTAAATGGCCAAGTCAATAGACAGAATTGTAGATATTGGGCTAGGGACAATCCCCATTGGATGCAGGAAAATCATACTCAATATCCTCAGAAAGTTAATGTTTGGGCAGGAATTATTGGTGACAGAATTATAGGTCCATTCTTTTTGAAAACAATTTGACTGGAGATAGATACCTGCAATTTTCACAGTTGGAATTAATGCCTGCATTAGCTGCATTATTCCCCAATGCAAATAACCCTGACCTACCAAATAATACCATTTGGTTACAACAAGATGGCGCTCCGCCTCATTACGCAATTATTGTGCGACGGTACTTGAACCAAGTTCTCCCAGCAAGATGGATAGGGAGAAGAGGTCAGATAGAATGGCCGCCTAGGTCTCCTGATCTAACGCCATTAGACTTCTTTTTATGGGGTAAAGTGTACAACAATCGACCCAATAATTTAGACGATCTCAGGCAAAGAATTCAACATGAGATTAGGTTAATATCGCCTCAAACTATTCAGAATGTGAGAAATGAATTTTATAATCGTCTTGGGCATTGTCAAATGGTACAGGGTCGTCAATTTGAACATTTAGTGTAAATGTAATTTAACAACTGTTATTTCTGTGCTTATTTTTGTGTTTGATGATATTGTTAGATTTTTTCTGGTTAAGCAATTTAGTTTCTTTTTATACTAATGTTTGCCTCACGAAGTTATCGTTATTACTAACTTTGAATTGAGCAGATAATAAATTTCTAGTTCGATATTTCAACTATTTACATAATTTCAAAATAAAAACGAATGTGCCGTCGATAACTTTCCGTCAAACTTAGGCAACTAGATAAATTTACCCAATTTAATGAATTTTTATTATTTGAACTTTAAGACCGTTTTTCTCGATTTATTCAAATAATAACATATTGAAAATTTTATATGGTCGGAACCAGAATAAAATCTACTACCAAATCTATAATAAAAAAAATAGGTTATCATTTAAAAAAAGTCGATGATGTCATAACTTAAAAAAATAAATGACATAAGAAACTGAAATTAGACTGAAAATATTTGTCGAAGTTGCAATCACTATACCCCTTCGAGATTTTTTTCAAAAAATTAATATCAACGGAATTACTGAATTTATGCGTTACTTAATTTCCACACTGTATGAGTGGTATTTAATTCCCAATTTCATCGTTTATAAATCAGATGATACCCAACTATAAGTTGGGAAGTTTCCAGTTTGGGAAGATCCACAACTTCTGTTAATAGCCAAATTATCTGTTAGTTACTGAAGTAACCGAGTGGGTAAGAGTGCTTATTCTTACTTGCCTGATAGCGAATATCGGTGGTTCGAATCGATCGCGGGACGATTTGAAAATTTTTAATTTTGAAATTTATTTTCGACTGACGATATGGAACTGTCGATACCCTAGAATGGTTCGAACCCCACAATAGACTGTAGGGCATTATCTCTCGACCTAAGATTACTTCAGGTACTTACTTCGGCGACTTGGGAGACAGTTCAGAAAACATTTTTTTATATATCACTGAGAAATGTTCTAAAAAAGTTGGCGGCCAAAATTTAATCAGTTTTACCTCAACAATGGTTTAGCTACAAATTTAAATTTTAATGTTACAATTGTTACAAATAGTTACATTTTAGTTACTAAATAGGGAGAGGAAAAATGTGAAATTATATTGTGTCTGGCGAAAAATTGGCCGCCATAATTTAATAATTTATTACTCGGCTATGACGCAGTTACAAATTCTAATTTATGGGTTACAAATAGTTACAAATTAGTTACTAAATGATGACAGGAAAAAATTCCAAAATTATAGTGTCGTCCGGCTGCCGAGAAGTTGGCAGCCATAATTCAATAATTTATTACTTGAAGATGATGCAGTTACAAATTCTAATTTATGGGTTACAAATAATTACAAATGTTAATAAATGAGAGAAAAAAATTGCAGTGTCGTGCGGCTGCCGAGAAGTTGGCCACCATAATTTAAAAAAACCGCTGCCAATTACTTGGGGATCAGAACTTCCTCACCGTAGTAAAATTCGACGTGTGGTGGAGTTTATAATGTAGTAGATTAATTCAAATTTAAATTATTTCGCGCCAATATTAGTAACTTTTAACTAAGTAAGGTTGGTCTGTCGGAGAATGCTGAACAAGGTCGTCTTGATTACGTTTTGTGTTTTATGAAGTTCATTATTAAAATATTTTGTAGTTTTACTATAGTTTATTTTGCCATCCAGTTACCCAAGAAGTGCAACAATAATAAAAATCATTTTTGACGTTTCAAAAGTCACCATTTTTCAAGTTCCAAAAAAGTCACATTTTGACCAAAAAGTCACTTTGGTGGAATGTCACTAATATTTTTTTTAGACATTGGGACCGATTTTGCTCATCAACGAACTCAATCTCTTCCATGGCCTCTAGAATGTGTGTACCAAATTTGAAAGCTTTATCTCAAAAACTGTACCTGCTAGTGCGAATCAGACAGACAGACACACAGACAGGAAATTTTTTCTGTCTAAAATTTTGTGTGAAATTGAGTTACAAGTTTCGGTATACGTCACAAACAGGGACAGCTCTGGCATTTACGCCGCCCCGGACAAAAAACAAATTGCCGCCCCTTCTAAAGCTATTTCTTCTTAATAAAAAATGGTTTTAATTTGCAATAAAAACGTATACATATTTAGAAGATGAAACAAGTATTAAAACTTAACATTTGGTACAAAACAGTATAAATTAAAATAGTACCTATAGATAGGGGAGACCGGGGATGGTTGGCTACAGGGGCTGGTTGGCACACGTCGCATATTTCTGCCGTTAGTTGCTAGAGAGCAGCAAGGATCTTTTTGTAAGACAGTTTAGTAGACCATCAGTCACCTATTTGGAACGTGAGCGTGTGGATGTACTCCTTTTAAATTGGTAAGCGAATTTCTGTTTTTGTATCATCAAAGTAAATATTCTTGAAGTAGGTAAATGTCTATTCGCATATTAACCAATGCTAATTGTGTCAATGTTTTATATGGCTGTTAAAAGTATAGGATGTAACCTTTTGTTTTGTAAATCCGTTTCTAGTAAATTTCTCATGCCTATAGAGTAATGGCGTTTAATAAATTTTGAGTAGCATTGGGGTTGATTGGCATATAGTATGTCGGGGTTGGTTGGCCTGTGTGCCAACCAACCCCGTTACGTCTTACATATACCTATATTTTTTTTAGAAAAATGGTAAGACAGTGGATACGTAAAACTACAAGGGCAAGTACGACTGCTGATATAATTTTGAGGGCAGTTAGGGAAGTTAAAATTGATAAAAAAAAGCATACGATCTACTGCAGCAAAGTATGAAATATCATTTCGTTCGTTAGCAAGATATTGCTCTAAAATTCCCGAACCAGAACTTAATAAAGCAGAGTCCAATTTTCAATTTGGCTATCAACAAAATAGAAAGGTATGCAAGGTCGATTTTGATTTTTCAAAAGAATATTCTACGAAGTTGGACTATTGTTTTCTATAACTTTGCATTGTTTGCAGGTATTCTCCACCTCCGAAGAGGCAGAGCTATCGGATTATTTGAAGAGGGCTTCAGATGTGTACTTTGGACTTTCCCCAAGAGAAGTGCGAAAGTTTGCATATCAATACGTAGTATACCTAAAAAAAGTCAATACCTACATCTTGGATAGAGTTGGAAATGGCGGGTCCTGATTGGTTTACCTCTTTTTTAAAAAGAAATTCAACACTATCCATTCGAACCCCCGAAGCCACCAGTTTGGCCAGAGCTTCGGCATTTAATGTACACAATGTCAATGCTTTTTTTGATAATTTGCAAGAAGTCATGGATCGCTACCATTTTCAATCATGTGACATTTGGAACATGGATGAAACTGGCATCACAACGGTTCAAAAAAACCAGATCGTGTAGTCGCTAGGAAAGGATTTAAATAAATTGGCCAGGTTACTTCTGCTGAGAGGGGCACTTTGGTGACCCTTGCCATTGTCAGCTACAGGAAATTCAACTCCCCCTTTTTTTGTATTTCCACGAGTGCATTTTAAAGATCATCTCCTAAATGGCGCACCAATAGGAAGCACTGATTGTGCTAATATCTCCGGATGGATGAAGGAAGAACATTTTCTGGAGTTTGCCAAACATTTTATTAGAAATGTCAAATGCACCAGAGAGCGACCAGTATTATTGTTGTTAGACAACCATGACTCTCACTTATCGATAGAAGCTTTGAATTTTCTAAAAGATAATGGAGTGTGCGTCATGTCGTTTCCACCCCATTGCAGCCATAAAGTACAACCATTAGATAGGAATGTATATGGACCTTTTAAAAAGTATGTTAATACGGCCTGTGATGCTTGGATGAGGAATCATCCTGGCTCCACAATGACTATTTATGACAGTCCTGGGATTGTCAATACTGTGCTACCTTTGGCTGTCACTCAGAATAACATTGTTAGTGGTTTCAAGGTATCAGGGATTTTCCCATTCAATCGATTAATTTTTTCTGAGAGCGAATTTATTCCCAGTACTGTAACAGACCGACCATCCCCAAATGCACCAACTCCTGATCAATCAATCCCGAGTGCTCAGACTCCAGAAAAAAAGGCACAAAAAGCAGATTTGACATCTAAACTGGACAAAAGTGGCATGCAAACATTTAATGAACCTGGTCCTAGTACATTAAGTTGTGTTATATCCCCTCTGGAAATTCTCAGACCTTTTCCTAAGGCCCCACCAAGAAAACCCAAAAAAGCTACAAGAAAGAAAAGGTCTACGGCAATATTGACTGACACATCAGTCAAAGATGCACTCGAAGAAGAAAAAGCTGCCTCAAAAAGGAAACTGGCTCTGAAAACAAACAAAAAGGGGAATAGAAAAACAAAAAAGAAAACTAAAAAAAATAAAGAAAACGAAGAAACGACTGACGAAGAAGAATGGAAATCTGAAGCAAGCGGTAGCGGCGACGAAGATGTAGATTGGGCGGGAGTTGCAAATCCTGATAACTTTAAAGAGCTTGAGCGTGATCCCAAAAAAGACGACTTTGTTCTAGTTGCATTAGTGGACAAAGCAAACGCACGGTCAAAAGAAAAATTTTACATCGCAAAAATTGTTACCCAAGGAGAAATAAGAGAGTGGGAAGTATCATTCTTACGCAAAAGCGAGAAAAAAGACTGGTAGCTTTGTCTTTCCTCTTATAGAAGACATAGCTACCATAAACTCAGAAGATATAAAATTGATTCTTCCCCCTCCTTCTTTTGCCGGGGGTACTAAGAGACTGCAGTCTTTCCTTAAGTTTGATATAGATTTTCGTTTGTTAAATATGGGCTAATAAATTAAATCTAAATAATATTTTATTCATTTGATCTCTTTGTGCCAACCTACCCCAACGCCTGTGCCAACATACCCCACATCCAGGGTAGATAGGCACACTTGACATATGATATAAAAACTGGCTGTTACGCTTTTCCCTGTCAATGAATTATTTTCTCACTATCCTATAATGTAGTAAAAATATCATCTTGTTACGTAATAAACTGTTTAATTTTCTAACATTTTAAATCTTTTAGAAAAAAATTATTTTTAAAAAAGTGTGCCAACCATCCCCGGTCTCCCCTACCTAGTTGTTATATTTTAAACATATTTACTTAGTTTTAAACATACAGGGTGCAATTTTACCGCTATTACGATTTAGATTTTTCTCACATACCTAAAACCTAAATAGAAAACAAAAGGTAGATACATAGAACCACAGTAATACATTGTTTCTTTGAGTTATAATTAGAAGAATATTTTTTTTCTCACTTTTAATTGT
>JANEYF010005985.1:0-24965 GCA_029963845.1 Rhamnusium bicolor
TCGATAATCTCAGGTTTTCTAAGTAAACAAATTTATATTCATCTTTAAGGGAATATTTAAATTGCACTTCACTTGAACCCTTTTGATACTTTATCTGTCGTATTTTTTGAAATTTAATCACATCTCCATTTGTGTCTTTTTTAACTTTATCAGGCCAAATTTTCTTCTGAAGAGCTTTAAAATCATAAAAGTCCTTATACGTCAATGAAATGATCTCATAGGGGCGGGGATCAACCCTTGTATTTCTTAGTACAGTAGGCCATTCAATAGGTGCCCAGACTACAATTTTTTTAATATAAGTTTCAATTGCACCATGAATACTATCAGCTTGCATGTAAGTGTGCCCTGGTATTAGAAATGTTACTTTCATGATGTTGATGCTATTTGAGGACTTTAAGAAGTAAGCAAGCATTGACATAAATGCACGGTTTTTATTTTGGCCGCTGCATGAATCACAGTATAATGAAATTTCATTAACGTTATTAGCATTGTCTACCAGCAAAAGATATTTGTATACAATTGAACACACTTCATTGCTGCCCCTCTTACCATCGGCCTCCCCCAGATAAAGCAGTAAGTATCTCTAGTGCATGCTTCATAAATAGCTTCATTGTAAACTGCGTACCTGTTATAATAATAAATTCTCATGTCAAGTTCTCCATTAGGTGTACTTAACACTTTTTCCATGTCAAAACTTGAGCAGAGAAATCCATTAGAGTTTAACTATTTTTGTTCCTTTAAGTATAGTCTTTTACCCATCTCCTTTTCTTCAATGTGTGTGTTATATTTTGCTTTTTGTTCATTTGTAGCTTCTTGACTTTTGAAATTAATACAGAGACTACATTTATCTTTTCGAGGTACATGAAATCCTACATTAAAGTCCGTGGTGAAGATTTTTCTAAAAACTGATTGACCAACAAAACCGTATCCCTTTTCTTGTGTCCATGATTTGTAGAGGATGTAAAGTCTTCTTATATTTTTAAATTCCGGTGGTAAGTATTTCTTACTGGAGCTACTACGACAATAGTGCGAAGGCACCGTGGGAAGCATCTTAATAAACTCCACGACATGTTGGCGAGTTTCGTCTTTTGTCTTGTTTTTCGGAATTGTGCTTTTCCCCCTCATGTCTTCTTTTGGAGTTCGCAGGTTAGTTTTATTCAAACATGGTTTTCGTAGGCGTTTTTCTTTTATATTAAAAGTGGCCAAAAGGAACTGTCTGCATACTTTCAGTTTGTGTTCGCCCTTTGGCAGGGTAAAAATTTTGGTTACTGATCTTCTGCTTTTATCTTGCTTTGTGTATTTTCTTTTTTTATCGACAATGGTTACACAAGATAATAGGAGCACATTTTGTGCCCGTGTATCCGCCAGTGCCCAAAATTGGTTGAATAATTCTTGCCTCTCTTCTTCTGTGTATTTTTCTGTACAATTATTTTGGCAAGAAATGCAGGGATTTTGTTGAAGCGATCTGGCTGGTATCAATTTTTTCTTTGAAGAACAATATTCTTTACCTTCCTCACGGAGTTTTTTCGCTATTTTTCTTTTATTTTTCCTTCCTTTTTTTCCTTTTCCCATCTTCACCTACTTTATTGTCCATTTCAGTTTCTTCTATATTGAATTGTTCTTCATTCGCATTGGTATTAATTTCTTCAGTATTGTCCTGTGCAGTATCATCACTATTTCTCATTGTAGTTTCCTCTTGTATATCAAATCGTTCTTCAGGTACTATTTCATTACTTGCTTTAATATTATTCTTTCCATAACCATTGTTCGTTTCAATTTCTTCTCCTACAACAAGTTTTTCTTCAGTTCCTATTTCATAAACCCTTTTTATTATTTTTATTCTTTGGTCTCCGTTTTTCAATGACTGCTTGAGAAGTATCAGTTCTCTGCCCCATTTTTGCCCTTTTTCTTTTCGTCTTAAATTCTGTACAGTTCTCTTTTTCATATTCACTTGAACTCTCACTAGTCACATCAGGACTATACATAATATCTTGGCTTTCATTATCATCGTTGCTTTTTTTCTAATGAATTATCTTCCGTTAGTTCAATTACCATATTGAATTTCTGTGTCTCAGTTAGGTTTTTAAATAGTATTTCTTCTTTTTCTTCCGTCTCTAAGATCATGATTTCTGCTTCTCCCTCGTCAGGACTTTGTTCTTTGGTACTCTTGAGAATTTTGGAAGTGTTTTCATTAGTATCCTTTGATTTTTTTTCTAATACTTTTTATCTCATTTGTTAAAACATTTATCATCGTTCCAGCATACTCCAGCAGTTCATCGTCATTATTAATCAACAGTTTATCTTTTTTTTCATTAGATATGACAATTTGAACCATTCTCATTGTCCTGCTCTTTATATTTTGTTCCATTTTTACACCTGAAATAATTCTTTCATAAAAGCCTAAGCCTGCAAAAAAGTTCGGACATGGTGGCCTAAGCCACGTACAAAACAGAAAGTAAGATATCTAAGACCTAACCCTCAGAAACACTGGGTCAAAAAGCCCTAAGCCACATAACCTATAAAAGTTACTTTAAATAACGGAGAGTAAATAGATTTTCAACATTTGAACGCTAGCAAACAGTTTGGTCCTATCGTAATAATATTCAAAAAAAGGTTTACTCACCTTTGGCACTTAATTAACCAGAGTATTACACAATTCACATAAACCAACTTGTCACTGTTGCTAACTCTTACTTCAATAATAATAAAATTTATGGAATTATTCGAAAATGTATTACTACTCGTGTGGCTTAGGGCTTTTTGTCTCTATTTATCCATATGAAATTTATGGGTTAAGTCTTTTTTTGCTAAAATTGTAACTCGAACAGCTGAATGATATAAATTTATTTTTATCTCGATTGTGGCTTAGGCAAGTTGATGCGTAAATAACTACGTTTGCTTTTACGGCAGAGGGTTAGGTCAAGTTTTGAAAACTTCCTTATCCTTGTATGATTCTAATAGTGTGAATATCATCATAATACGAGAAATGCGGGTTAGGGCCTTTTGCCGTTTTCCATCGATATAGATCTCGCCTCCATATTCGCTAACATCGATACCTCAGAAGAACTACCTACAGATATAGAACATATTAGAAGATAGTCCCCCTATAGATTTATCTAACTTAACGCCTGAGAGAAAAATTGATGAAGATGAGACTATTTACTCATCCAGTGAAAATCCCATATGTGAATTAAAAATCACTGATAAAATTTTGCAAATATTCAACAACCAAATAATTTTAGAATACGGTGGCTCATACCGAATTAAACAAAGTTATAATCTACAAATAAAATGTGTTTCAATGTTTATGTCAGAAAAAATTGTGAAATTGAAAATTTAACCAAATTTCTAAGATAATATATTAAATCTAAAACAACCATTATTTTAAGTCAACTGAAATTGAAACTTCATTTATAAAACTAATACATCTCTTTAATAATATTGTGAAATTTGTAAAAATGAATATAATCTACTATCAGTTACAAATTATATGTTCAATAAACATCTGGAAAATTACCACAAAAATAATCACAATGGCATACAAGAAAAATACCAACATTTTAAGAATCTATATTACACCCCGCGTATGAAAGATTTAATTAATAAATATATTAATGAATGCCAAACATGTCTCGAATTTAAATATGAACGACATCCATATCAAACACCCTTACAAGGTCCTTTAATTTCGAAACGACCCTTACAACATTTGTGTATAGATCTTTATACTGTTCAAAATGTTTCATTTATAACGATCTTAGACAATTTTTCTAAATACGCTCAAGCATATTACATACGTGATAAGAACTGTACTACAATCTTAAACAAGCTCAGACATTATTCCTCGCATCACAATTATCCCGAGAAAATAACGTGTGACAACGGCAGCGAATTTAACAATGCCCTAGTCAGAGAATTTTGCATCCTATTTAAAATAAAAATTCATTACACCACTGTTCAAAATCCAAATTTTAATTCGTCTATAGAACGCTTGCACGGTACTCTAAACGAAAAATTAGGCATATTAAGAAAACAAGAACCTAAAGAAGACATTGTCAACCTAATGACAACCGCTATAATAATATATAATCAATCCGTACATTCAAGTACTAATTACACGCCTTTTACGCTTCTCTATGGCCCTTATGAAAATTTGAACGCGCATGAATTTGACCTTGATACTTCAGTATACGAAATCTATAACGAGAAACGCAAAAACGAACTGTTACCTTTCTATGAACTTTTACATAATAAAGTATCACAAAAGGAACAGCGAGTTATTGATAAGAGAAACGAAAAATTAACCGAATCAGTCCCCGATTTAGCAGATCAAGATATCTTAGTAAAATCATTAAAAAAAATCTAGAAATAAAATAGGTCAGTCATATGTTTAATACAAAGTAACAAAACAAAAAAATCAAAAATTATATGGCAAAATTAAAAATCAAGGTAAAACTGCTACTTATCCCATTAGAAAAACCAAAAGAGTAAGAAAACAAATTTCGTTGTAGGACTTTGATAATCATCCCGACGCAGATGGACAAGTCCCAGACACTTTAAGAGATTCAAATTAATAAAAACAGTACATACTTTCAAGAACAGCTGGGAACTGCGGCATTTATTCGAACCAAAAACATAACTCCGTCCATTTTTCGCAGATGTTGACCACTTGTTTGCTAAGATAAGAGTTTCCAAATATATTTATTTCATGTTTAGCCACTATTTATTAATTATTAATTTTATCATAATGAAAGTTTTATGTAAATTATATAGATTTATGTGGAATTTGTTAAGCTCCAATTTAATATAATTTTGTCATATTTTATGCACTTTTGACCGACTTTTTTTGGCGAATACAAGAGCGTTTCGCCGCACGTCTGCACTGTACAACACTCAACACAATTATTAGTTATAGAGTTATGAAACAAATTCGCACTAGGTGGATACCCTGTATATTTTATAGTCTTTAAAAAATGAGGAACAGGGTCACTCTGAACCGCCACGCACCACTCTTGGTCTAGTTACGCTGGAAAATAATTTCTTTGTAAATATTCTAGTTCTAAAGCTACCATATATTTTTTATGGTGTGTCTCCAGATAATAATAATAATAATAATAATAATAATTTATTTATTGAAATAGGAAATCCTAATAGACAAAAAAGAAACTTTAAGTTTACATACTATGGAGTAATTATTTGAAGAGTAGGTATCTTTACATATAAGCACATAAAGATATACACATATAAATATAATAAAGACACAAAGAAGAAGAAATATATAACTTACTTGAATAATGATTACCTACTAAACTAAAAGTAATAATAATAAATTAGAAGCATATATTTATATCAAGGACTCATTTTTAAATGACTAATTAATTTAGATTTAAATGTTAAAAGAGTTGGACTATTTTTTATATCAACTGGCAATTTATTGAATTAGTCACAACCTTTAAAGAACAAGGAATTCATAGTTTTTTTTATAGTTAGTTCTATATGTGAAAATTATTATTGTTTCTAGTATTATGTAGATGGACTTGATTTGAATAACAAATAAATTCATTAAAGTATGATGGTAAAAGCGAGTTAATAATTTTATACATAAATATCATTGACATATAGAACAGTCTATTTGATATAGATATCCATTCCAAAGTTGATAACATAACTGTAATAGGTATATATCTGTTGCATTGTAATATTATTCGCATACCCCTGTCTTGCAATTTTTGTAACGAAGTTATTTTGTTCAAATCAAATAAATACAGTGGGGATGCACAATAATCAAAATGCAGTTGAATTATTGCGTTACAGACAAGTATTCTACTTGGAATAGATAAATTTGTAGAAGCTCTAGAAAAGAAAAACAATTTTTTTAAGATTTTCTTTTTAATATATTCAAAGTGATTATTTAAACAAATTGTACTGTCTAATATAAAACCTAAATATTTTATCTCATCTACTAATTGCACCTTGTCATCTTTAATTTTCAAGTTAATAGAATTTAAGTCAATTTTCTTTAGCTTATAAATAGTTGATAATATCATTGCTCTTGTTTTAGAGATATTCAATTTTAATTTGTTAACATTTAGATAATCAGAGATGTCAGATAGTACAGAATTCATTTTGGTAACTGCAACTTCAAGATTTTCATCACTACAAGCTAAAAGTGTATCATCTGCAAATAGGTTAATAAAGTCATAGTTGACATGATGGTATATATCATTTATGTAAATAATGGAAAGTAGTGGACCTAAAATACTGCCTTGCGAAACTCAATACTGATTTGTTATTTCACTGGAAAATGTATTATTAATTTTACATTTTTGTTTTCTGTTTGATAAATAATCGCTTAGCCATTTTAATACTGTTCCTCCTATACCATAATATTTCAACTTTTTTAATAATAATATCCTATCTATTGTTTCAAAGGCACGTTTAAAATCAAGAAAGACTACTACAATATATTTTACCTTTGTCAATTTCATTTTTAAATTTAGTTAATGTCAATTGTAGGGCTGTCTCACATGAGTGTTTTTCTCTGAATCCTGATTGATTACAGAAGAGTAAATTGTTTTTATTGAAATAATTGTTCAGTTGGAAATAAACTGCCATTTCAAGAATTTTTTCACTTGGCGGCAATGTATTAATTGGACGAAATTCACTAGCTTTAATGGTATTTGTAATTTTAGGGATGGGACTTATTGTATTAGTTTTTAATTTAAATGGAAAAATACCAGTTTCTAAAGATGTATTAATGTAATGTAAAATTACGTGACCTATTACATCAATGATGCTTTTCAGAACTTTAGCATTTAATATATCATTAGTATTGAACTAATTATCTAGTGAATTTATGATTTCCTTATGGTCCATTAAATTTAATAATGAATATGTCTCAAATTTACATTCAATTACAGGATAATCATCAGAAGTCCATTATTTATTACTTGAAATGCTATCTGTATATCTTTGCTACTGTCAACAAAATAATGATTAAAATATTCGCATATTTCGATTTCGTTATTAATTTCATTATTAACTTCAAATTGAACAACATTAAAAATAGAATTTTCACTAGTATTTATTAATTTTTTTTAACGTTTTCCACATTAATTTAGGATTGTTTTTATTTATATCAATTTTATTGTAATATATTTGTTTCTTAACCTTCAATAAATTAACTAATCTATTTCGGTAGTGTTTATAATTTTGCCAGTAAGTTATCACGAATAACGCCTGTATTTAATGTAAAACATGTATATGCTCTATCTCTTTCATAAGCTATTTGTTTCACTTCATAGTCATACCAAGGTAAATTATTTTCTTTACATATGAAGGTGTGTAAAAGAGTTATTATATTAATAATATTTTCACATGTACTATAAATTTCCTCAAAAATTAGGTTAACATCAATACAATTTAATTGCAATTAGAAGTTAATAGTTCAATGTTTATGATATTTAAATTATTTTCGTTAAGTTTTCTATAATTTCTACTTATACATTTTTGCCTATCATTGTTAGAGTTATTTAAATGAATTGATATTACAGTGATCAGTTATTTTTGGTAAATCATGAACTTTAGTTTTTACAACGCTGTTGTTTGTCAGAACATAATCGATTAAGGTTGAGCTGATATTTGTACATCTTGTAGGACTTGTAATAATTTGTTGAATTCCATGGATTTGAATCATTGATCAGTTTATTTGTATAATAGTTAGTGTCATCTAGGTAATTTAAATTGAAGTCCCCAATGAGTAATAATCTATAATTGCAACTAAGAAGATTTACACACCAGTTTTCAAGTTCATCAATGAACGTACTATCTGATGCATTTGGAGAATGGTAGACACATCCTATTAACCACTTAGTTGTATGCAAATTTATTGTTAAAAATTTGCACCAGTAGTTGCCATCTAGTATTGACGATTTAATAACTGAAAAACTAATGCACTGTTTTATATAAAGAAGAAATCCACCTGCATGTCTGTTACTAGAATCACATCTTACCAGATTGTAGTTCTTGAAATAATATTTTAAGACGCAGTAAATATTTTTAATAAGCTGTCAGAAAAAATCTTATTGCCATTAATATAAACAAAAGAATATCATAAGATTAAAAATGAAAATAAAGTAAAACAAATAACGGGTGTCTTGCATTATATTTAAATAATTCCAACAGTAGTTTTGAATCTGTAGTTCAGAATTAACCATATCACTTGTAGTTTTTGATTCACTCAGGAGAATTATATTTGGATTGTGACAGGCTATATTGTGTACTATATCATTCAGATGACTAATAACGCTTTGAATATTAAGGTATAGAATATCGGAGTTAAATTGTATATTTGGATTATCATTTAGTTTTTTTTGGGTTAGATTACTTTTGTTGTCAGTTTGTTATTTACATTGTCACGTTACAGCGTAACCGTACCCCAAAATACTACAGTTACTGGGACTTTCTTGGCTTTCGAGAGGTTTTTTTTGACTTGGAGGCTAGTCATCAATTAAGTGAGTTTTTATTTATCACAAACTTTTAAATGTGCTACTCATGTAGCAAAGTAACACAAAATATAACAATCAAACAATGTCAATACAACAATTATCTCACCAAAACTGCATGATGGGGCAAGGTGTGTCACTAAAGGTGGTTAGTCCCACACTCCCCTTTTTCATTCTGTTGCCGAATATTTATAGTTATTGTAAATGTAGAATCAGCAGATTCTGTATATTAATATGCATATTATGTAGGTGAAGTTTATTATTAATTTGGACTATGTTTATATTGTTTATGTAAATAATATAATTACTATATTCTGACTTTGTTTTATGTATTGATGTTTTATATTTGGAAATTATTTAAGTTATTAATGTTTTATATTATTTGTAAATTGTTTTAAATTTAAATTTTATTTATCTGATCTGCCAACTGATGATAATGCTTCTTCATTAGAGTTTAGAATAACCCTCAACGGCCTATTTATTATTTTCAACAAATTTACCCAATCTGAATGATTGTACACCATTCAGATTAATTTCCATATCCTTAAGTACGTTTTTTATGGTGTTATTATCATCTGTGTTTCGTTCTTGGCGCGAATTCATAGACGATTCTTTGATATTAAAAATAATAATGTTTTTGCGACGGTTTTGGCATTCGATCATTTCATAGATAGTATCCTCCTCATTTGATTTGTTATTATGGCTCGACCTGATTGGTTTTTTTAATGTTAATAATTTCTTTCTGTAAGTCATTTACTTGTTTTATTAAAATTGGCATTTGACGTAATCCATTTTCACAATCTTCACGCGCATCGAGTGCAGTATATGATGTTTTGGTGTTTCACGGGAAACTTCGTCAGTGTTATCCTCACATCAAAGGTATCAACACACTTCAGGATTATGTATTTCATGTTAAATTTTTCAACAAACCCAATTTCATCTATTTTGAATACACGCCCTTCGTATACTAAGCAAGGTGTATGAAACATAGGTAGCAAATTTTACTGAATTCCATTAGTCTTCTGAGATTAAGTTACAAGGTTTACAAAATATAAAAAATAGTAATTAAAAAGTAAATTTGATATAGGTATAAATTTACTGTAAAAATATAAATGTGCACAATATATTAAATATTTTAAAACACGTTGTTTTAAATTAATTGTTGCGTTTCACTATACAGACAGAAATATGCACAGGGAAATTTAGAACTACAGGATGTTTACAAACTTAGGAATTATTTTTTGAGGATAAGTATATCTTGATATGATGAATCGTATAAAAATTAAAAAATAATAACTAACCCTCCTTAACAAAAAAGGGCGTGAATATGTTGAGAACTGCTGGAGTCGAGGTTGAATGACGTTGAATGTCTTTGTCATCACCAGATACTTAACAAAAACAGAACAATTAATTTAACTCACAGTAACAAAATATTTAGAACACATAATATAAATATTATATATAGTATTCACAATCTACTAAAATTATCGAATCAAGATTCGCTGAAGTGTAATTTTGCAAAAGCGATTCTAAGTCCTTCATTTGCTTAATGTATATTCATCTTTACATGCAATCCTAAAAACACTAACTACAAAATACTAAAAAAATGATTTTAATAGTCACTTGTAAATTTATGTTAACCTCTCATAAAATTCTTTAAAATTTGTATAAAATATAGAAAGCTCCGTTTGGTTTGGTACTTCCTTATGAATATGGCAAATTGTAACATTTATTTTCTTAAGAATGCTGCTAAGAGCAATATACCGCTGCCGCTGTTCAATTCCCTACATTCGTCATCGATTGGGCCCAGATTAATTATTTACCTTTTCACTTTGTTTTCAATGAAATTAACTGAAACATAAATTAACGTAATTGTATATCACAATCAACGTATTTTATTTTATTTTTAATAATTTCAATAGAAAAATAAACTAAATAGAAACATAATTTTTCTTATGAGGAAATACTACTTGCACTTACCATTAATTCAAACAGAATCTATCTAAAATAAACATGATAACATTCAAATATATGATGGTTGGATAGTCACAGAATTTCAACATATTATATTATTTTCATTGTTATTAACAATTAAAAATATAATAAAATGATCATTTATGACAACCATTCCTCTATTTCGGGAGTGAGAGTAGGTTTTTCTAGTATTCTTCCGGGTAAGCTACCAGTTAGGAATATACTATTTATTTTTTATTAAAGGGATGCCTATGAAATTAACTACGCATAGAATATAAAGAAACATAATAAAATATCATTTACAATCAGAATCTAATAGCTAAAACACAAAACATGTTGAATAGAGTTACGACCAGTGACAACGGCTGGGAACCGATTGTTTTTTAAAAGGGGATATTAGTTTAGCAAAAATGTTGATGTATCAGAAATGCTAGTTTTATTTGTTCTGTCATGTTGCAGACAATGTAGACATGTACGTAAGTGTAGAATTTACGAATAATGTTATAGAATTATTGATTACTATATTACTACGCGTGATCGTTGTTTGTAATATTACAGGTCTGCAGGTATATGATTTCCAAGCTTTCAAATGCATCCAGCGGTCTAGTATTTGTTAAATTTCTAATTAATCTTAAATTGTTAATATCTATTTTATGCATGTTGGACAACACTAGATTTATCTGTTCTACCATATTTAAGATGGGCCATATGCTCTTTGAATCTGATTTGAATTGATCGTCTAGCCTGTCCAACATATTTTTGATTACAGTCCTTACAGCTAATTTCGTAAATCCCCGACTTTTCGTTTGTTTCAATTTTGTGTTTTGGTTTGCCTAAAAGTTGTTGTAGTTTGTTCCCCGATGAATGAACCACTGTCATAACTACATCTTTAAAAATCTTACCAATACCACGGGTAATTCGATGATCGAATGGAATCGATACAAATTTCGGATTTTCTCTTACATTTTAAAAGATCGAGGAATTTCGAAGCGACTCTTTAAACTTTCGCTTACAGAATACCCATTACTCACAGCTATATTCTTAATGCCTTTTCTTTTTCAAACTTCTCGTTATTAAGGGGGGAGCTTGATAGACGATGGACTAGAAAATTTAAACTCGTCATTTTATGTTGATCACAATGATGAGAATCCTTAGGGATATATCTTAGAGTACTGGTATTTTTTCTGTATATGTCAAATTCTAACTTATTTTCAATATTTCTAATTATTAATACACCTAAAAATGGTAGTTGTTCAGAGTTTTCAATTTCATATGTGAATTTAACTGAAGTGAAACAACTGTTTAATTTAGATACAAAGTTGTAAATATCAGCGAATTTTGTATCGAACACTGCAAAAATATCATCCACATACCTAAGCCAAACCCTGGGTAGATACTCGAATTCTTCTTTTGCTTCAGTCTCCAATCTGTTCATGAAGGAACTGGCAATGAATGGTGACAAAGAGTTATCCATTGCTGTTACTTCATGTTCGAAGAAATTATCGTTAAATCGAAAACAATTTTGATTCATGCATTAATGAGTTGAAGATATTCTTTTACTACATCAAGATTGAGATTGTTTAATTCGAGTAGATCCTTAAGTTAGCCCAAAGTCTGTGGTATCGGAACACTTGGAAACAATGAAAAAACATCAAAGGAGATCAAAATTTCACCTTCTTGCAACTGAATATTTTTCACCTTATTAATGAAATCGTTGAAATTAATCATAGAGAGACTAGGTAACTTTTCGAACTCTTCTGTTAACCATTGTGATAGTGGTAAGTCGGCGATCCGATTGCTGAACAATAGGACGTACCGACTTTCCTGGTTTATGTATCTTAGGTAAGCAGTACAATTTAGGTACACTTTAGATACATGTAACTTCCTATTTAAAGCTGGAGTAATAGGGTTATTGCAGGATTTAAGTATATTTCTTACTTCAATGACCATTTTTGGTAATAGATTTCTAGAAAGTTTTTTATAAGGACCATTACTAATCAGACTCTACGTGCGTTTCGTCAACCAAGTTGGCATCATCTGAAGATGATTAAAACTAAACTTATGCTAACAATATACCTTATTTATACCTAAAGTGTTATTACAGTTGGGTGTACTGTGACCCACTAACCAATAAAGCGAGCTATTAGAGATATGCCCTCTGTCACTATTCATACTACTTTTACATTATGATTTCCAAGCTCTCAAATGCATCCAGCTGTCTAGTATTTGTTACACTCCTAATTAATCTTAAATGCATAAATGCATCCAGCTGTCTAGTATTTGTTGCATTCCTAATTAATCTTAAATTGTTAATATCTATTTTATGGTTGTTCTCAAACGCATGTTGGGCAACACTATACTTATCTGTTCTATCATATTTGAGATGAGCCATATGTTCTTTGAATCTAGTTTGAATTGATCGTCTAGTCTGTCTAACATATTTTTGATTGGACTGTAATCAAAGGACTGTAAGGACTGTAATCAAAAACATGTTGGTCAGACTAGACAATCAATTCAATCTAGATCCAAAGAGCATATGGCCCATCTCAAATATGGTAGAACAGATAAGTCTAGTGTTGCCCAACTGCGTTTGAGAATAGCCATAAAATAAATATTAGCAATTAAAGATTAATTAGGAATGTGACAAAACTAGACAGCTGGATGCATTTGAAAGCCTAGAAATCATAGTGTGCAAAAATACTCAGAATAGTGACAGAGGGCCTATTCCAAATAGTCCGCTTTATTGGTTAGTGGGTCACGGTTCACCAAACTCTGAAAATAGCTTAGGTATAAATAGGATAGATTGTTAGCATAAGTTTAGTTTTAATCATATCCAGATCATGCCAACTTGGTTGCCGAAATGCGCGTCGAGTGCAGTATACAGTGGTTTGGTGTTTCGTGGAAACTACGTCAGATTATACATGCAAAATATGCCATTGGTTTAGATGCTTTTTTACCTTGAAAAAGAAGACTTCACTACAAATATTGATGCATTTCCAAATATTACACATGGAAATATTTTTAATTATTTAGTTTTTAAGTATAGTGCCTGCACAAAGAAAGAATTGTGTATGTTTGTGATTGGGTGAAGGCAATCCTTTGTAAGAAATTTCCCAGAAGAAAGGCTTATCGCAAAGGTAAGAATAAGTTCAATTATCACTCTCAAGTTCAGAGGTTTCTTACTGTTACATTGTAATTTATCATAATAGATTCATTATATTTTGAGTTCCCCATTTTGTATGTGTACAACTGTTTGGATTAATATGTCTACAAAAATACAGTTGTTATAAAAAATTACAATGATTTTGTGGAAAAAATATAAATCAATCACCATAAAACCTGAAATATAATTTTTTTTTCAGTCTGAGAACTATGTCGTCACACGCACGCGACCCATACGTGGCACAAGTCAGAAAAATGTTTTAATTTGTAATTGGATTCTTTAAAACAATTGAATCCATGGATAACTATGTCGTAATTTTCTAGCTGTCACAAGATATTTAATTTTCTAGTAAATTATTTAATTTTAAAAAGTGGTACAGTTAGATGTTATTTATCTGATATTATTATCTGCTATTGGAAAAAGGAAATTTGTCGCTGAGTAATGGACTTTGAGATAAAATTTGGCAACACTGCTATGACTTTCGCACACGATAAACTGACAATGGTCTGTAGCTAGACTGATTCAATACGTCAGCGGTTCTCAAACAATTTGGTATATAATTTAACGTATTTTTTCTGCCACTGTAACGAAGCGATTTTTCCGTAGATTGTTTTCTGTTATAGTATGACCTAATTGGGTTACTCTTTTACTTTGATACACCCTTTTTTACTATAGTTTGTATTAATGTGTATTCCAAAAACCACTTTGAACAAAGGGTTAATTTATTTTATGTCAAACATTTGGAATAACAAATAGTTCTCACGATAATTTCTTTTTCAGGGTAATATTAGTTTAAGTAAGCCAAGTAAGAGAAAATAATTTTAATTTAATGGAATTCAGCCAAGTTTAATATTAGAAATATAATTAATCTAATAATCTTAATTATAGACAACCGTTGTCTTGCGTTTTATATACCGCCCAGTACATTTGAAAATATGCAAGTTGGTAGAATCATAGTTCATACTAGTGTTAGCCTTACGAAAGACAGCATTTGTTAATAACAAATCTATTTCTATTTTTAGAAATAATTTACAGGATGAAATATTAGTTGATTTAAGTTAAACATTAATTGGTGACCGCTTTTAATAATTTTTTTTTTTGGAAACATAGTTTTAAAATTGTGAAAGAGCGATTCTCAGCCTTAGAATATTTTATAAATATTTCTTAATATGAATTAACGCATGGAAACATATTTCCAATATCTCATTTAATATTACAATGATAGTGAGTGATAGTGATGATAACTGATGACTGTAGGGCTGTCAAAAATGTTCCGTGGGACAGTGGCGTACGCGAAATTAACTAATGCGAGGAACAATAAACTGTTACGATTTATATAACAATGTATGTAAAACTTACCCTCTTAACTAGCTTGATGAACTAGCTTGCTTATCACAAACTGGATGTGTGGCCATTTTGCAGCATCAGGTATGTTGCTATGGTTGTCTCCATGAGTGATGTTCGCTTTGGTGAAAACATATCCTTATATTTTGAAAACGACCTTTCGACATCTACTGATGTAATACACGCATACGTAAAATAGTCTTTGAACGCACTTAACGGATCTGGGGCTGCACCATTACATATTTGTCTTAATTTGGTAAAACTGGTGTCTTTATTTAACACACTTGCGAACTTTTCTTTAACACGCTCATTTGTTGCATCACCTATATCGTGTAGCAGTAGATTTACTTCGACCACTATTTCCAGTGACTCCGCTAACGACAATGCACTGTTTCCTAATTTTTGTATGCTTTCATGTAAAGGTTTATAGTTCTTCGCAATATTTTTTAAAGCCGTTTCAATGGAAATATCTTCGAATTTTGTCTGGCTTTTCTTACTAGCTGCAGCCTCATCTGGATTGAATTGTAGTATGACAGCTTTTATTTGTTGGAAATATTCAGCATAATAAAAAGTTGCCTGCAACGTGTAAGAATCGGCTGTGGTGGTTCAGAAATACCGGGACACTTGCTATGAAATGCACGGAGACGTTTAGGAGATTTAAGAAACACTTTTTTTGTACTTACTATTAATGCATCCACCTCTGGAAAACCTTTTCGAATAGTTTCTGCCACAAGATGTAAAGCATGCACTTTACACGTAATATGTATAAACGTACAACGAACGACCATGATACACAGAACTGCCTACCGAACGCCTTGTCACGGCGCCATCACTCACAAACATCAACACTGGACTTTTTGACTGTTCAAATTTTTCTAACGTCTCCAGCACCACCCTGGTAATTGTTTCGCTAGTACTTTGACTTAGTCTTTTGCTAGCTAGTAACAGTGAAACTGTCGGTTTAAGAGGGTCCAGTACTCGTACTATTACATTTAAAATAGAATTTTTTTATAATCTGTTGTCTCATCAACAGATAACCACAGCCGTGTATTTTTTAATTCACATTTCATCTTAATTACCATGTCTACGTGTACAGTTGGAAGATAGTTTCATAACGTTGTGCGACTTGGTAACTTCACTTGGGCATTGTATTTATTCCAGAACTCTCGAAGTGGTTGTTTATCGAGTGTGTGCAGCGAAACATCACAGGCAATCAGCATTAATAGTAAATCAAACATAAACTGTGTTGTCGAAGGCACGCCATTTTTTTTATGGTGTACACTATTTACGTGAAGTCCACAATAACGCTTATGCCAGCACATCAAATCTTTCTCGCACACTTTACAAATTATTTTAGCACCATCATAGAATAAATCCGGGAATTCATCTATGAATTTATTCACTTTGTCAGCAAACGGCCGTTGTCTACCCCTGCGTACGTCTGCCATGCTTTATTATTAAATTAATATCAACAATACAGTACAACAAATAAAATACAAACACAAGAACAATATGCAATACGCCCTAATGACTTAATGTGTACACAACTCGAAAGCTAATAATACACTGGACGGAGAAAGAGTTTTGCAGTCAAGGTGAATGCCGGCGACAGTAAGTACATCTGTACTCTACGACCATGATACACAGAAACGATTTGCAGCTTTACAGTGATGAGTGAGAATTCTAAACAAAAGGGCAATTAATAATTCTTATATTCCGAAGTCGTTTGGCAAAGTTTGTTGTCCTATCAATTCTATTATTTTATGAATAATAAACAATTAATCCATTGTTCAACAATAATTGAGTTAAATTCACATCTGCTTATATATACATACATACATATATATATATATATATATATATATATATATATATATATATATATATATATATATATATATATATATATATATATATATATATATATATTCTACAACTGCGGTATTATATGTGCACGCCGCTGTTAGGTGTGTATCAAGTTGTGTGAATAGTTAAATGTTTTTAACTCGTAAATATTCTGTCTAATTTTATAGTACGTTTGTTTCACCCACATGTATTTTGGCCTTTTGAAATAACAATTATTATATTAAATAGATAGATTTTACTATTTCTGGTGTGCTCCTTAAGGGGCCTAGTCGGGAAAAGGCTTAGGATCGCTGTGTCACTCTCTAGAAAGTTTTTTATATATGTGCCGCTGAATAATTTTGCTCTTGACTATACCTTCAATAGACGTTTTATTCACCGACTTCGTTGAGGTGCGATTCCCGATAGAGGTAACACTTCCTTGCTCCATTTGTAGTGACAAAGATACTTATTTAGAAAATTTATTTTAACCAAATAGTACGGAATAAAAGTTTGAAACTTGCTGAGCATAATTATGAAGATTCATTCTAGAAGACATGTATGAATTTTACCTCAAATTTTACCAATTGATATCATAATTCAGGAGCTAATCACGTTCAAATTTTACTTATATTTACAGTATAAATTTTCCCTACATAAAGTGAAAATTAATTAAAATAGATATACATGTACCCTCTAGTACACTTTCAACTACTGATCCTCCAAATTTGGTGTAATTTGACCAAACCGTATGGAAGAAATAAATTTTGAAAAATTACCTTACAAACACTGGTTCGATTAGCCCTCTTAACCTAAAAAAGTGTAAACACACTGTGCTGAAAAAAGTGTCTTCACTGTACGCAATCGTCACGCATCTTAATACACTGGGCCAGGAGCGTATCACTTGAGTAATTAAAGATTAATAAATATGCCAGGTAATTGTCTCGTTTGCTCTCAGCCAGCAAGTACAGAGAGGGAAATAAAATGCGATTTCTGCAAGGATGTGGTTCACTCAACTTGCAGTGGATTAACATGCAATGAAATAGTGTCTGAGGGCGAAGGATCGCAAAATAAGTTTTTATTGCACAAGTTGCAATAATCTAAAAACGCAGGTAAGCCAGTTAGGCGATATTGTTGAGAAGATTACATTACTGGAGGCGAAAGTCAAGAAACTTGTGACATTTTGTCGCAAAACGAAACAAACTTAAATTACTCGAACCAGATTACTCCAACTGAGGATGTGATATCCGAATTGCAAGAGAGACAGAAACGCGAAAAAAATATTATTGTTTTTAATGTCGATGAGTCTACCAAAAAAAAACAAGCTTAGAAAAACGTGCCCAAGATGAAAACACAGTGAAACAATACATTCAATCATTAAATGTAAATGGAGTGGATCTTACAAGTATCAAAGTCTATCGACTGGGAAAACCAAACACTGACAAGAAGAGACCCATAAGAGTCATATTAAACAGCTCACATGATGCTATACAGATTCTCAAAAGCAAGAGGAACAATTCCGGTATAAAAATTTATAATGATCAAACCCCTATGCAACGTAACTATTTAAGAAAATTGCAAGCTGAGCTTAGGCAATTAGAAGCAAATGGGGACAGATCTAAAACCATAAAGTATGTAAACAATGTTCCTACTATAATTCCAATCGCCAATGTTAAGAACAATCAGTTAAACTAGAGGAGCCCAACAGCATACAAGAAATTAAATGTAATTACCAAAATGTGAGAGGTCTTAACAGCAAGATTCAACAGTTTTATGTTTCCGTTTCTCAAACAGAATTTGATCTAGTGGCACTACCTAACTGAAACATGACTTAACGAAGATGTGTTAAATGCTGAACTGTTTCCTGAACTATATAATGTGTATAGAAGTGACAGAAAACTACATTTAACGGAACAAACAACTGGAGGTGGGTTTCTTTTAGCTTGCAAAAAAGATATAAGGTCAGAATATACTGCATTACCAACTATGTCAACAAATTTTCCCAACATTGATATCTTATGCTGTAAATGTCAATTTAATTTTACTATTGTATACGTTCTTGTAATATATATTCCACCAACCACTAGCATAGAAAATTTTGAGTTATTCTTTGAGGCCATAGAACAAGTGGATTTTATATTAGGAAAGCATATACTTATCTTTGGGGATTTTAATATACCACGTTGTCAACAATGATATTAATGATAGAAAATCTATAATTGTGAATAACTTCGTTAACTTTTTTGATATGCAACAACATAATAATATAATTAATAATAACGGACGTTTACTTGATCTTGTAATTTCTGATCTTGAATGTGAAATTTTTCATGATAATGCACCTCTTGTGAAGGAAGATATTTTTCACCCAGCCCTTTTTATTAAATTAAAGATTTCAATAAGAAACAACAACTTATCGCAACTATAAAAAAACAAATTCTTATAAAGTACCACTTAAATGAATTTAAACGATTTCGGTCTTCAATCAAACAGCAGACAGATGCAGCATATAACAGCTATCTTGAAAATATTCAGTATTCAATATCTACAGATTCAAGAAACTTTTGGTCATTTGTTCACTCAAAACGGCAACAATCTAGAAGACCGAGTAAAATGATGTATCTCGATAAAAGTTATGAAAAGCCAGATGAAATTATTAATATATTCAGTAAATTCTTTAGTTCAGTAAACGCTGCTCCGAGCGATCAGGACAATAACAATAATATTACAGCCAACACTAATTACGATAATATTAATATCATCAATATTTCAATAAATGAAGTTGAAGAGGCTATGAAAAGTTTAAAAAATAAAATGACATCGGGTCCGAATTTAATACCTTCCTTTTTAGTTAGAGATTGCGTTTATGTGTTATCGGTTCCATTGTTTATACTATTTAATTTGTCTCTTAATACGTTGACATTTCCTGATGATTGGAAAATGGCAACGGCATGTCCAATTTTTAAAGCTGGAGATACTTCAGAAGTAAACAACTACAGACAAATTTCTATCTTGTGTAACTTTGCAAAAGTTTTTAAAATTATTTTGTACAACCGCATCTACTTGTCTATGAAAACAGTAATATCACCATATCAACATGGCTTCATGGCTAACAGAACAACCGTAACAAATTTAGTAGTTCTCACTCAAAATATATCAAATATTATAGACCAACAAGGACAATTAGATGTAGTGTATACAGATTTTTCAAAAGCTTTTGATAGAATTGATCACAACATATTACTGAAAAAAACTGAAACATTTTGGATTTAACACGCAGTTGTTACTGTTCTTGCAATCCTATCTAACAAACAGATATCAATTTGTGTCATACAATGGTTATAAGTCATCAGTATACACATCATCGTCTGGGGTTCCACAAGGTAGTAATCTTGGGCCATTATTGTTTCTATTATTTATAAATGATTTATGTGAGGGTTTAGAATGCGATAAACTGGTGTACGTAGATGACTTAAAAAATTTCAGAAATATCAAATCTGAGGACGACTGCGCGCTGATTCAAAATTAACTTAATAAAATTAGTCAATGGTGTTATCTTAATAAATTAGACCTTAACGTCGGAAAATGTAAAGTTGTATCTTTCCATAAAAAAAAACTGGCTTTATTACAATTACTCCATAAATGGAACAAGTCTAGAACGTCAGACTTCAATTAAAGATTTGGGTATATACTTTGATTCTGAGCTGAGCTTCGGTGAACAAATAAGAACCAATTCGAAAGAAGCCACAAGAATGCTTGGCTTCATTATAAGAAATTGCAAATCTTTTACCAACCTGGAGGCTTTAAAATTATTATATTACTCATATGTAAGATCCAAACTCGAGTATGGATCGATTGTGTGGAATCCGTATTACGAAATTTATAAGCAGTGCTTAGAACAAGTCCAAAGAAAATTCCTAAAATTCTTATTATTTAAATTAACTGGACACTATCCCGACAGAGGTATGAATAACAATCATTTGTTAAACACAATTAACTTTAAGCGCCTTGAATTTCGGCGATTTTGTTCATCACTTGTATTGCTATATAAAATATTTCATAATAAAACTGACTGTCCAGAGATTCTTTCACAATTTAATATCAATGTTCCAAGATTGCATTCTCGTCTGAATCCAACGTTTTACTGTAATCGTGCTAAAACAAATGTTATGTTAAAATCACCATTGTATTGTATGTGTAATTACTTTAATAAATTAAGTGATATTTGTGATTTAAATGTTTGCTCACAACAAGAATTATTAAATTGTGCTGGACAGTTTCTTTGTGATTAGTTTTAATTGTTTTGTAATTTTTATATTGCCACATCACATTTCGTTCACATAGTTTTATATACTTCTAAATTTTAAGATGCTTTTTATACGTTAATTGTATTATTTTGCAATCAACGTTCTATGTTAATATTATTTTTTTTCTCTCAATATTATTAATTAGTTTCAATTTAGCTTTGTCCTGTAATTGGGTTATACCTGTTGGGCAAATAAAGTATTTATTATTATTATTAGTATTATTATTATTATTATTACTATTATCTACATTCAGAGGATAATTCCAATATAAAACATGGTGAGTAATAGTATAAAACCACAACATCCCACACACTATTATTAAATTTGAATGAAAGTCCATAACGTATCAATTAGTAACGCGTAATACGCAATTGTTGTTTTTAATAGAATATAATTTTGGCTAATATTATGTCAACTAAGCATAAGGGTGTGTCACAACAACCCCTATATTACATAAATCACTGACGGTGTTGGGTAACGCAAAATGCAACTTAAAGTTGAAAGTCGTGTCAGCTTGTCTGTTGGAACATTTAGCACAAATAATTGATATTTAGTGGCAATAGAAGCTATTATTGGCTATGGAAATGTTAATACAATGACGTAAAATGGATCCTAAAATTTTAGGTATTAAATATATAAATATAATATAATATAAAATTTTTAGGAAACCTATCATAAATAGATTATTAAATTTATACACACACATTAAAGCCTACATGTTACAGGCGACTATTACTATATACATATATATCTACACTACTGAACTTAAAATAGCATTCTTGATTAACCTAGTACATGTTAATCAAACTAATCAACTGTCAAAATGACAGAAACTACGTACTAAAAATACGTTTAACCTTAGGTATAAAATGTGTGCGAACATCTTACTAAGGAATATTTTAATCAATAAATAAACATAAGATTAGGGAACACATATAAATAACCATTTATTTAACATTATTAGTTATAAGGCCACCCACATACATGATTCTTTATATTTTCGTTTTGTAGGAATTATCTATATTTTATTTTAATAAATAATACTGATATAAAACGAAGATTTTTCAAACGCACAAATCACTCTCAAATAGGAGGGTGTTGTAGAATCAAAATTCTCCAAAATTCTTTTGTAGTTGGCTAAAGAAGACGATGGCAAGTGTGAGTAAATAATCTCTCCATCGTCCCTCGTGTTCGAATTCCGACACCGGCAGTGGCAATGTCGCTAGGAATGGTTGTGTGTCCGCGTTTCTTTTTAAGTGTAATCCTCGTTCGTATAGCTTGGGCTTTGGATGAGGGGGGTTGTCTAATTTCTGTGGTGTTTATATTTGTGTTTACGTAAAAAGTCATCAGCCAGTTAAAACATTAACTAGAGACTCAAATGGAGTTGATTCAAAATTCAAAAAACTACACTACTTTTTTTAGCAAAAACGATAGAAAATTATTTTCTAAACACAACAGTTCAAACAGAATATTTTTTCACGTTTCCTTGATTTGTAAAATCATAACTGTCCAAATTTATTTTTATAAAATTTAAATTTTAATAATCGAAACAACGCTGAGCATCGCGAAGAACTCGTTAATATCAATATTGTCGAAACTCATCAGTGTATTGATTTAATAACACTAAAACCGCCTTCGCTTCTGTTCAGTGAGTGGCGACATTTTTCCAACTTTGGTATCTTGTGAAAATATAACTATTAGTAGCTAAAGAAACCACAAATAATAATTAATTCATTCATTCCTGCTATAAAGAATCAAAATATTTCATATGTAAATAAGAAAAATAAGCAAATATAAAAATTGCTAAACAGGAATGAAGTAGGAGACGCATTAAATCAGAATCCAACGCCCAACACCCGTCGAAATATAACGTTCAGCGTCCAGCTTGAGCATCCCATGAACCGACAGACGAGTATATACGACATTAAATTAGTGTCTTCGGACTATATGAAATGGGCTCGCCTCTGATTGGCTAGAGGTCTGAGAAGAGGCGTAGCCGCCCCTTCACTTTACTATAAATATGAATCCTAACCCAACAAACGCTTCTTGTCGGTTTTATGTTTAAAACTAGAGGGTCACGCTTGACTCTGCAACATTTTAACTTTTAACATTTTGCTTCCTGGCAATTCCGTACTCAAATCGTGAGGGTCACGTTTCGGGATTTTTCTAACTTTTCTGCTTTTATCTTAATTTGCGTCTCGGCGTATGAAAACGTCTAAGACTGCTGCAAGATCGACCATTGCCATAAGTTCTCAAGTATTTCTTTTAATAATACTATTTCTCTACTACGATTACTGCAAGCACGCTGGACACCGGCTCCTTACTGTGCATCATTTACATTGTGTATCACTTTTTACTGTGTGTGCAATATACTGTTCAAAGTGAACGTGGTGTTTCCTTCAGCTTCTATGCCGCTCGCTTCCCTAGTGCAGCCGCGCCCTGCGACTCGAGGCCCACGCCGGACACAGGACAACCAGGTGAGCGCACGTTTACAGTGTGTATTGCTTTGTATCAGTAAAGACTTTGCCAAAGACATTGAGCTCCGCCGCATCACGACGGACGCTGAACACATTTTAGTGGACTATCTAAATCACAAGACAAGTTGGGTCGCTGTGCGACTTGCTTGCTCTAGATCATCCTAACTCAGTTTCTAGCATACTTTATAACTCCTGTAGCTATATCAAACAAGACATTAAGCTCCGCCGCAACGCGACGACTGCTGCTCACCATTTTAGTGTACTTTCCAAGACTCAAGCCAAGTCGGGTCGCTATGCGACTTGCTTGCTCTATCACAGCTTAACTTGATTTTTAGCACTCTTTATAACTTTCACAGCTCGAGCCAGAGACATTAAGCTCCGCCGCTCCGCGACGGAGACAGAGACATTTTTAGTGTACTTTCTAATCTCCACGCCACGTCGGGTCGCCGTGCGACTTGCTTGGATCTAGCCAGCCTAACTCAAATATATTATAAGCTTATACCACGCCACACAGGCTCGACGCTTTTCATCGACTTAGTCAAATTTTAGTGAAACTTAATATTTTATCTAAGTATAGCCAGAGACTATCACTCATAAAACTTAAGTGTAACAAATCAGTCTATGGTGTATAGCTTTATTCAAGTCTACAAGCATCAGAGTAACATATTCTACCCATTTCACATAGTGCAACTCATAGACACTTTATTAATATTAAGTCTAATATCAAATACATGCCAGGAACCAGTCCTCACATAGGTCACCAGGGTATTAGCGCCCTGTATAGGACATATAAGTTCTCTTACTAACAGCCAAGGTATTAGCGCCTTGGCACCGATTTTTACTAACCTTCCTCTCACCTCGGGGAGTATTAGCGCTCTCCCGAGCATCTCCAAGTCTTGCCACTTAGACACTTGTAAGAAAGAAGAGAAGAAAGAAGTAATGGAGCACCCGAGGCCTATCTCAACTTCTGAAGCTGGTAGCCTCACAACCACAATCACTGCTCCTCCCACCACTAGCACTGTCTTTCCCGACGTACAGTACAGCCACAAAGGCTCTGACGAGGATCTGCCATCCCTGTATGGGTCCACCGTCACAGGAGCCACAGAACCCGCCATCTCGGCCCCACGCACTGCGCTCCGCGAGCGCCCCGACCACGACCTGCCCGAGGTGGTCGATTTGTATCATAGGCTGCAAAGTTTTAGCAAAGCTACGGTACGGAACAACTGCTCCCTGGAGGAATCCACACTTAGGCGTTCCCCAGAGCACCACCAGCCCCGTAGTCATGGCGCCACCCAACGTGGGGCCTCTACGTTACCGATTCAACACGAAGAAGAGCCTAGAGGACGAACAGGAC
>JANEYF010005986.1:0-20000 GCA_029963845.1 Rhamnusium bicolor
ACTTAAGGAACTTATTTAAAACTGTCGATAATAACAAAATTAATTAGAAATACCATTTTTCTATAGCCTACAGAATACAATATACACAAGTAGAAAAAATGTATAGCACTCTAAGTATCAAGATACGAAAAAATGCTATCAACTCAGGAGGAGCTCTGTTAATTTACAACGCGATGCATACTGACAGATCGGCAGACCCTACAAATAAAGCCAAGCTTGATCAAAAAAACATGTTGGAATTAAACAACTGTTTGAAAAAAAAAACAGTAAGTCTGAAATAATTGGCTAAAATTTCTTAGAGAGCAAGAATCAAAAAAGAAAATAGTTCAAAAGTAAAATCAATTTGAAAATGACTCTAATTGTTGGTGATCCACTTCAAATGCGCGGTGATAAATATTGAATCTGTTGAATTTTATAGTAACTAAACCCAATATTTATCAGCGTTTGATAATTTGTAGGACATTTACATCGTACTCAAAGAAGGTGTGAGAAAATATTATAAAATAAAATACCACAAATAAATAATTATGGACGATAAAAAGTATTGCAAATTAATGATTAGTTACTAAAAATATAATGAAAGTATTCTAAATCTTACCCCAAGTGTCTGGCAAATGAGGTTGTTTCAGAAGCCATTCTTTGATATGCTGAAGATCGCTCTCCCTAGTGTTAACGTCTTCATTAAGTTCTTTCCTGATGTTAATTTGTAGTTCGGGGCTAGGTTGGACGAGAGTCATGTTGCTGAAAAGAAAAAGTAAAATATATTATAAATAAACAGTATGAGAGAAATATAATAAGCATGACCTTCATGAAGTATCATTTTAAAAGAAACTATTATTACATATATTACTGTTTTAAGTTTTACAGATTGACTGTTTGTGCCTTTTTATATGTTACTGGCAAAAGTTCAAAAATAAAATATACTTTTCGTTTCCGTAATGAATTTTTTTACTCTAGAAGCCTTGAAGAGGCATTTTTAATTCATACAAAAACAAGAAGACAATTTTTTTTTGCTTGACCATGATACATAGCTCGTTTAGATAGGTACGTTTTTAAATAAATAAACCATATACCTATGTACTTAATTATTGAATTTATAATAGCTGAGTAAAGTTCAAATAATTGATCCATTATGACATAAAAACCATCTCATTAAACATTAATAAAAGTTTATTTCTATTAATTTGGCATGTAAAAGAATTATATTACTGGTCTGTTCAACATTTGCATTTAACTTAATTTGACCCAATGCTCGTGACTACCAAATGTCACGGGATTATACCCGTAAATTATATACAGCTAAGATTAGTGCCTGTAGATTCCAGAATCATATGCTCTAAAAAGAGAGAGAGAACCAGAATGACCGCCTTCTACATTTGGTCTGCCAGTCACGGAGCTTATTTTTAGCACGCCGGTATAGTTTACAATTCAGTTAGCAAAATAGGCTTTATCCCTGCGATTACATCGATTATCAGGACGAAAATCTTGACCAAGTAGCCTGGGTACAGGAGCTTGGAGCTCGTACCTCTGATCGCGATATTTGATCTGATTTTCCTCCTCCTTCAAGGTGAGGTTTTTCTCGGCACGGGCTGAAAATTCGAAGACATACATCATCTTGGTTTGATGGTCGAGAAGGATTAGGTTAGGCTTATTGGCTTAGATTTACCTGGCAGTGAGAAACGAAGAGTTCCAGTAAATATGACATTTCTCGTCTTCAATAGCGGGTTCAATATCTCTGGATGTGTAAGGCAGTATTGGTGTCTGCACTAGCCCGTACGAATGCCTTGATAATAATGTACCACTCGTAATATCGCACTGTGTTGGTGGATGAAACATTTACCGATATAACGCTGAAATCGCGTATTTGTGACATGAAGAAGGTAGTGCATTAGCGACAGCTCATACTGGAGTAGATATCTACACGCCACAAGCGGCTATGGTAGACCAGTGTATTGATAACACCATTCTAACAGGCCGCAATAAATCCCTCTATCTCCGACTTATGCTAGACTGATCATAGAAAGACGAATGTCAGCCTGGTCAATAAATTCAGTGTTTCCATATTATTATGGTAGACACCATGTAGGGGTTTATCGACGTGCTGCCGAATTAGATATCCATCATTAGCAGCTCTAATTCGAGCTTTCGGGTGATTTGGCTGAAGTTTAGTGACACCCTAAATCACTATTTCGGCAGCCCCCTTGCCTGGTGTCCAGCACAAGACCGAGTTTATTTGCGGCACCTTTTGCATCCTTGAACAATCTTATAATGGCAATTTAAGTTTTTCGTGTAAAATCCATCTAACTGTTGCTTTATTAAATACCAAAAGACTTAATTTACTTATACAAAACTTATGGAAAAACTCAAGCAGTATTACCCAAGAAACATTTTAAAGTTGTGTCAACCTCGCCCCACGCGTCTTGACGTTGCAGAACAACGTTGTAATAACGATTAATCGACCCGCTTTTGCACTAATTTCTTGAGTCGCTACAAAGTCGATATGCTACTGACAGTACTGACACTGATGATCAACGATATTGTTTAACATTGAGTGGAAAACCAACTTTTACACCTTTTGAAGTATGTTTTTCTAACTAAAAACACTACTTTTGGACTTTTCAAACACTTGTATTTACTAGAAGCAACATCACAGCTGTTAGAATCTAAAATTAGGGAAGATTGAAAGTAGAGCATCACCTTCGTTCGTTTTATTATGATGTTTTTTAGATTTCAAAAGTGTTGTGGTATCAAAATTTTTAAACGCGACTAGTTTATGGTAAAATATGCACATCGTACCAAAATCTCATAAATCGCATTTTTTCAATTTTCTTTTTGACAAAATCGCAATGGCGGACAACATACGGTTGTCGAACGTACACAACGTTCGTCCTTGAACTTATCTTGAAAATAAGGCGTAGTTATTTAAAGCAACCTCGGAAGTGTTTATGTATGAATCCTTCTAAAATATGTACAATATACGACTGATTAGTTGTGAAAAGTGCTTAAATATTTGAATGACCGATCTCCCGCCATTGATACTGAAAAGGAAACTCTACAAAGAAAATCACGAGAATAATAGAATAACACAACAAAAATTAATAGGTTGTATTTTGTTTATTTTAGATCTTCTTATTCCTCTACACTATTTATCATGTATGTATCATACTAGATGAACCGTCCGTAAAACGTTAGAGACTGATAATTCAGTTTTATGACGACGTTTCCGCAACGTCAATAATGAACCCAAAATCTACACCAACGTTTACAGTCACGAAGTCGTCCAGACGCTGCTAAAATGATGACAATTTTCTACACCTAGTACAACGTTAATTCTATGTAAATATAGTCGGAAGTCTCAAAATTGCTGCTTGGATAACGTTGGCATTGAATTTTCTCTTCCCTTCTTTACCAACTGTAGCTGTCTGCTTGTATATTTTAATACACTTTATAACATATATACAAAACTAAATAAATATTTTACAGACTAATTGAATCCATATAAAATATTTAATGAAAAAAACTTTACTCCTAAATAATTATGAACAAAAAATTGTTTGTGTCTGTGCGGAAGATGGTGATAAACTTTGTTCCATTAATAAAAAAGCATGCTTTATAGTCATAATACCATTAAGTTACAACGAAGTTCAATATAATTATTGATATTTTGACGTCACAAAATTATTTTATATTAAATTATTAATAACTGTGTGACCTTAGACATCCTTTGTATCTTGTTACATCTATAACGTTCATATTAATTATAAATTTAGTATTGATTGCATTGAATTTATTCTTCTAGTAAGGGGAAATTATAAAAAAAATAATTCGTGCAATAACACGTCAAAGTATTCTCGATCTAACGTCAACAGTTTGAAATTAATTTGTTATTCAATTTAATTGCTGCTAGTTTGTTTATATACAATTTAGGGTGGATCGAATTTTTCTTATTTCGAAATTGGTTTTCGGCCATTGCAGAAAACATGCTACATAAAAGCACAATTATAACTGTTTTTATATTCACTAAATTCAATTGCTTTATATTGCCCCAAAGACCTAACAGTTTTGAAAGAAACCTTAAAATATGCCTAAAAGTCAGCGGTATTTTTTAACAAACCAAATGCAATAAAGGAATGCAGAGAGACAAAGTTCTCGTCTGTCGAGCTTTTAATATTCTACGAAAAGTAAGTACTCTTAAAGTCTTACTTTCATCGGCCAACATAGCTACCAAAATTTCTTTTAATGACCGGATCGAAAATGCCTTTAAGCTGTCTGGCAGATATCGTTATAACCTCATGGTTTGATGTAAGTCTTAGCACTTGTAACGAAATTGCAAGCTATTTCATTCCAGTGTGTTGTGTTCCACGATGAATTAAGGTTCAGCCAGTCTAGTCTAGATGGTGCCACTGATTTCTACTGGAACAGTTGGGTTTGCAGATTTTTGCACTAAATATCCATCTATCTTTATTGCTCATACTCTACTCTCAAATGTCTGTCTCTTTCCAAACTATAATCGAGTTTAGGTAGCAGAATACTACGATGCTACTTTCTTCTTACTAGTGCAGCGTTCATATGGAAATGGAAATCATCTCTAATTCTGCGGTCTGGTAAAATTTATATGTTTTCTGGTATTATCTTGTGATTTTATGCTAATCATTATTTAAAAAGTTGCTATATTGATTTAAAGTACCTTTGAGGTAATTTTTTATAATAATATTGTACCGTAATTATCTTAATTTACGCCTTGGGCGAATTTGCTTTTCGGTGATCAGTTCACCTTGGTTGTTCTTCGGAACAGCCATTATTAATATTGATTAGTATCAATTTATCGTGCCTTGCTGGCAATTTATCTAATATCACTTTGATATTGTAATAATTTCGTGGGTTAATTTAAACTAACTTTCGGTTATTGTAAATTTTAGATTTACTTGGCAACGGATGTCGCCATTTTGTATCTTAGTTAGTTGTGTTCTATCTTTGTCTGTTGATGTTTTAGGTCACTTAGTTACGTTGGTAGCGCTCTCTGAACAGTGGTGACTGGTGACATTTGGAGATTGGTACACCTGGTTGGACCAAACCTATTTGTTTATAACCTGTGAAAATTGTGAAAATTATCTATTTGGTGCATTTGTTTTGTGGTGGATTATTTTATACCAGTGCATATATTTATCAACCAGACCTCAGTAACGTAAGGTTTTTCTAAATTTAAAATATCGAATGCTTACTTGAACGTTTTCTTAGTATTTATTTAGGAACGCTACTCTAGTGGAACCTTGCCTAGTTCTCTGGCAAAGATACCTGCCTAGTTATCTGGCACTTGATTAACTTTTAATTATCTAAAGTAAACATATAGTCAAGTATATATCTTTATTTAACTTTATCTGCAATTCATTAGAACCTCTCTCCGAGGAACTAATAAATGATTTAATTTAACGTTACCTCTAAGTTGAAAACTATCGTTTTATATTTAGCAAATATTTATTTACGTTATCTTTCTAGTTGTCTGTCTGTATACAGACATTCTAAATTCTATTTTTTTTTGAAGATTAACTTCTTTTAGTAAAAAAATATCTTAACATTTAGTGAATACCTATTTCACTTGTTCATTATCGTGGCTACACCTAGTTTATTTGTTGGACTAGTATTTTTTTCTATTTAACGTAACTTTTATTAATATTTAAGTTAGTTGAAGTCTTCAACTTCCTAACATATTATGGGATACCGATCCTAATTTGCTTAGTTTGCAATTTACTCTGTAAATTTGTGTTAACTCATTTTGCCTACGTAGCTGGACAATTCAAACGTCACAGCTTTTAACTTTGTTTTGCCTGTAATACTGATCTCATAAAACTCTCCCCTTTTTATGTTAATACCTGGACCAAGAGAAGAGGATAACTGGTGGATCGAACTGATCATTATATACTGGGTGGAGCAGGAAAATTATATTTTATACAACTGGCATTTTTTCTCAAGGGTAACTGCAGTACTGACAGTGGTGAGTCAAAATGACACCGAACCCATTAAGAGCATAGCCGTTGGTGGATTCTTCGCTGGACTAACCCATTGGAAATACGTAAGATCTTCGTCCCCAGTAAACATTTATATTTGGTCAGAAGAAATTTGTGTTGTGAGAGATCAGGCATTTCATTTTTCATTTTTTTTCCTCTTTCAATATCATTTTTTTTTGTTAGTTTTTAGTCTTCAACCACAAGTCAATTTTAATATCTTATATATATTGTACATCTCATATACCAGTCTTGATTATATTTTTTTATTAAATAATATCTTTTTATTCAACTTCCTTCCCAACCGAATTCAAGTTTAACGTTATCTTTACCTTTTAAAATAAAATTTTAATAATTTGGTACCTGCAAAAGTCCTGGCGCCCAGCCTAGATTTCGGTGATAACTCAAATCAATCGAAGCCCTTATTCACGACCTGCTCACTGAGCTACCGGTCAATAAGTACAACCCCCAGCTTATTGTGTTATGCCAACAATTGGATGGCGGGTGTTGCACACTATAAATACAAAGTGGTAGAGTCTTTATTACAAACCACATAGGCGCATAAACTCATAATGTAAAATTCACCATTACTAACAAATTTCGGTCGGTTCAGACGAGGAAACATACAATCTAAGAATTCTGTTTCCCGTCGTAAGCCATCTCGAATGCACTATTTTGCCTGGATTTATTTTAGCCAATTTTTCGGTGCATGACCCAGCATTACTAGCATACATTTCATACAAATAAAGTTGGTCTGTGCTCAAATCCTTTTTATTTATCACAATAGACAGAGTACAGTTGGTGGTTTTAATTGGCAACAGAGAAAGCTGCTCGCAATCTTTCAAAACTTCCTACAGGCCCTGTAAAGCTTCGTGGTCTAGTCGTAGTACCATCAAGATGTATAGTATTTTAGATATTTGAGTTTATTTATTATCGATGAAAGCTGTAGAAAGCATGGGTCTTTTAGTAGGTAGGCTTTCACTTAAGAACATTGTTGTCGAAACAAAATATTCAACAAAAATTGTGACAGATAACATGCACAATTTGTTTTTAGTAATTTCAAGTGCATTCATTGCTGTCTTATTAAGAAAATGGCAAATAATTATTCAAATTTCGATATTTTCAATTTATTTAACAACCATGGACAATGCGAGAAAATAATTAGCAGAACATACAGAACATTTAACGAAACGTATCCAGAGTTACCACCATAATTATAAATTTACTACTGTCCAAGAGCTTTATCCTCATAACTCAGCTCGCAGGATAGAATTTTGCGAAACAATATTGATTCGAACGCTAGAAGATCCTCAATTTTTGGAAAAATTAATTTGAACGGACGAGGCAAAATTTTCCAAGGAAGGTATTTTTAATCGAAGAAATTCGCATCATTGGAGCAACCAAAATCCACATGCTGTACGACAGTCAAATTTTCAATACACCTTTAACTTTAGTGTGTTTTTTTTTTCTAATGAAAAATAGAATCTGGTACTACGTATATGTACTTTCATTGTAGAAAATCCTAATTAACTGTGAGGCAGCTCAGTGATCAACTAGATATTTCAAAGAGTGTGATAAATAGGGTAGTAACGAAAAATAAGTTTCATTCCTATCATATACATCGCCACCAGAAGTTATCAAATCTCAATTTTGAGAATAGACAATTCTGTGATTGGGCACAAATTAGAATTAATGAAGATCCTCTGTTTTTTAACTTCGTTTTATTTAGTTTTTAAGAAGAATTAATTTTATTTAGAATTTTCTAATATACATACAAATAACAAGTAAAGTATAGAGTAAATATAGTTTATAAAACACCAAACATCAACTAAGAATGTCATTACAATGATTTAATACATTTATTAATAGATCTTTTAAATTGGCTTAAATTATTACACATTTTTACAGATGTAGGTAATACGTTATACTCATTTAAACCCTTATAGAATAGAGATTTTCTAGTGTTGGAGTAATTACATCTAGTCAAATGAAAGTTATTAATAGTCCTGGTATTATGATCATATACTTCTGAATTATAGTATAGCATATGATTAAAATTTAGATGGTTGAAAACATTTGGGAATTTTAAGAACCGTAGTCAGTAATTTTTTAGACAATTTACCACTAAACCAATATTTTTCATGCTATTACCAACTCGAGGGAGCTCCAGCTCATTGTAGTGGACCAGTCAGTAACGAGGTTACTCAGATGTTTGAAGACAGATGGATAAGATGATTGGGTCCATGGTGTTGGCCTGCACGATCTCTCGACCTGACACCGTTGGATTTTTATCTCTGGGATCGTATAAAGGATGAAATTTATCGATCCCCGGTCAATAATATACAAGAACTTTAGGATAGGGTTACTAGAGCATTTGAAAGTTTAGGTCCGAATGAAATGTATTTCTTATAGGATTTTCAAAATTTCTCCTTTTATGCCAGAGACCCGCCGCGCCAAAGTAATGAAATTTTGCCACTAATTCCGAAACATGAGGATGATGAATATGTTTATCTACATGTGTCTTGTGTTAATAGCCCGGGCAAAGTTACAACTCACAATGAGTGATAGAAAAAATACCAGACATGTTCTTGCTATTTTAGCACCAAAACGGTTTTCTACTCGTGACATGTTTACATTTTAAAGAATAAAATACCATTGTAAATAGAATTTAACAATGATGTGCTATTTGACCTCTCCTGTCATTTGAAATTTGAGGGGTGATTATCACCCCCGCTTAGGGGTTGAGGTGGTACTAATGAAAATAGTGAATTTAAATGTCCTCATTGAAAATAAACCTTCAAGCGTTTTGTCAAAGTTTTAGTCAAAATGGCATAAATCAGGATTGACTGTTTTCGGTGAGCCACCCTGTATAAACACTCTTGCCAACTGCCGGCAACGATACACTCTGCCAGCTCCGGTAACGGAGGCAGCACCTTTCAGAAAATATTAATATTTTTCGAGTATCTATTAGAATTAACTTATTTAATTATTGTTAGTTATATTCACTGACGTGACTGCACTTACTTCGTCTTTGTTAAATTTCATTTAAAATAACACGATAATATATCTAATTTACTTTGAAATGCACACTGCAGAACGAGCAAGAATGTCTCGCCTCAGTTATAGAATAATAGACATTGCAACGGTTATCAAACAGACGGCATGTGTCTGCTTTATGGTAGGCTCCAATAAAATATAATAACGCTTTACAGTTATGACAAGCTCTATATATTTTCAAATAATGCCATAAACTTATAGTCATGTGGCCATTTATCTCTTCTTCCTATATTAAAACTAATGAAATCAAATAGAGAAATTGTAAAGAAGAAAAGTTTTCATCATACTTTTGATTCAAAGATCAACAAAAGGTTCATCCATACACAGGGTGTCTCGAAATTCACGCATACAGACGGGAGTCTGACAAACTTAAAACTGAATAGAAAAATTCCTTTACGATTTTTCGTTTAGACGAATACTTTTCTAGTTATCACGATTTTAGAATATTTGAAAACAGGTTAATCCAGTAGATAAAAGTAATCAGTGACAAACATGTAGAAACAAAACAACCTATTCTTTAAAGTGATAGGTTATTTTACGCTTTCCTCATTTTAGTACTGTAATAATCCAAATTGTGTAGAACGGCTGGTAATTATTCTAATAGGGAATATGCTGAAGATATTAGGGGCATATAATAATCGAGCAAGGCATGCGCCACGTTATCCTTACAGACGACTACCATACGTTAACGTGTTTAGAAGATTGGATGACCAAATTTTGTTCAACGGAATGCGGTGCCAGTATGTATAAATGCTGGTTGTCAAAGCATCCACGATGCTGAAACCTTTGATATGATAAGAAACGATCCCTCAAGAAGCAATAGGTGTGTCGCTAGAGAATTGAAAATTAGCCGTATTCGTGTGTGGCGTGCCTTAAGAAGACGTGACTCTCAGCATCTACCTATATCACTACATGAAGGTGCAACACTTGCTAGACAACGATTATCCAATTCGACGCAGGTTTTGCGAATGGTATCTTGATAGCCATCGAGAACAAAACTTACATTTTGAACATTTCATTCATTGGACGAACAAATGCCCCAGTAAACACACATTTATTTATTTTATTTATTTATTTGCATACACTGCTCAACAGGTATACCCATTTCTAGAGCAGGAAAATACACAAAACAAAAAAAAATAATATATTAAGTAGAAAACACGTAAAAAATAAAATGAAAATTGAGAGGTGAATACATGAATAAGAAAAAAGGATGTATACTCATCCACAATACAGTATAAGTATATAGTAAAAGATATTTAAAAAGAAGAGAAAAAATAACCATTGTATAAAAATGACAATAAAACATTGTATAAAAATAACAGTGAAATAATTTCAGACAGTTTAAGACGGAAAAAGAAAAAAGAAAAAAAGAGAAACAAAGACTTAGTTATTATAATATTTTTTAATACAATTAAGGGTGCAATAAAAAATATCAAACTGCCCACAGTTGTTGTTGTAATTGTTGTACATAGTAAATAGAGGAGAGAATCTAAGAATATTAGAGTGCGAAAATAAGAGATAAAAAGTTTATATTCTCCAAAAATTCACACTAGGAACATGAAAATTTAATTTCCCTAATAATTCTTGGCAGTCAATTTGATTGTGTAAGATTTTATATAGAAATACTTGTGAAAAATATTCGCGTCTATTTTCAAGAGATGTCATGGAAAACTTAGTCAACAACTCTTGTTGGGAAAAACCGATATACGGGTATGCTCCGTCAGACTTAAGCCATAATAGTTTTAAGAATCGTCTTTGCACTTTCTCCAAAGAGTCTACGTGATTTCTGTAGTGACGGTTCCAAACAAGAGATGCATATTCAAGTTTAGACCTAACAAAAGCAAAGTATAAAGTTTTAAGTGTACTGATATTCGAGAAGTCTCTGCTAGTTCTAATTAGGAACCCAAGAGTCTTAAGAGATTGAGTCACTAAATTATTTATGTGAGGTATAAGTGAAAGTTCGCCATCGAATATTACGCCAAGGTCAGCAAGAGTAGAAGGTCGTTGAAGGACAACGTTGTCAACTCTGTAATTAAACATAACAGCCTCGGATTTAGTTGTGTAGGTCATAACGTTACACTTAGACACATTCAGATTTAAGTTGTTTTCAACACACCAATTAAATAAGTTTGAAAGGCTGTTTTGCAAAAAAAAGGCAGTCCTCCAAAAAAAGAAATTACTTTAAAAATGTTGATATCATCAGCGTAAAGTAGACAGGACACATCAATAACATTCACAATATCGTTAATGAATATGTTGAACAACAGGGGACCGAGAATTGACCCCTGTGGGACTCCGGATGTAACAATATAATCGAAAGACTGGAAACCATTATACGAAACATATTGCCTTCTATCCGAAAGATAAGCATGAAAAAATAATAACAGAAACGGCGAAAAACCAAACCATTACTTGCATTTCTTACAAGAAGACCGTCAGGGATTTCTAGACGATTTACTTCTAAATATGCATCAAAATATGATATTTATTCATGATGAAGCGGGCCTTCACTTCGCATTAAATGTTCAGGAATATCTTAGTACTTTTCCTAACCATGATGGAAGCGTCTTACCTGACCGACTCGTTCACCAGACTTAACGCCATGCGACATTTTTTGTAGGTCACGTAAAAAAGTGTTTAGTGTTTAGAACACCAGTGGCTAACAACGAATTGCTAGAGCGCATATTTCAGGCAGAGCAGGAAATAACACCGCAGATGATAAGAAACTCTATTTGAGCAATGCAATGATGTGCTGAGGTGAGATGTTTAGCAGCAGACAGTGGACATTTTAAACACGTTGTAATTATTTTAGTTTTAACTAGTTGAATCATACATTAGAAATGAGAAATAAAGGCATTTTTTTGTTGTTTTCAAACATTTTAAAATCATGATAACTTTCTATTCAGTTTTCTTTGTATATTGTTAGACTACTGTCCGTATGCACGAATTTCGAAATACCCTGTATATGTAGATAGGTGTGCATATAGTCGGTGTTCATCTCTTTACGGAACATTTTTTTTATGTTCATCTTTTGTCCAAAATCAAATTATAATGGAATTCATTCTCATTGGGTGATTTTCTAGAAATAATAGTTGATATCTTTATTTATTTTACTACCTCTTTCAAGCTGGCTTGACTTCATGATTCAGCTATAAAAATTAATATCATTTCGCAAAAATGTGAGCGAGAAATTCATATCGTGAGTTTACATTTATTTTATAGCCTTCACTTTCCGTCCATCCCCATAAAGAACAATTAAATTAAACAGATATAGGTCTGGAGACCTTGTTGGCCACCGCTACGGATCCATCGTTCATGCAAAGTTACAATTAGGTATTGTATGTATAGACGTGTAGGAAGGGAAGGATCTTTGAAATGCTGTTAGTACATACCAATCAGTCTAGCCGAAGAAATATCCAACAGTTGCGGTTACTCGTTGTGTAGAAATTTAAGTAACTTTGACCTGTACAACGATTTTCTAAAATAAGTGGGCCAATCAACTGATTTATCAAGCTTCATCGGTAAACAGTATTAACTGAATTAATTAGTGATTAGCATTTATCCAATAACAAAATTTCAGTTGCTTTGCATTGTCTTCTGGTTAAAGGTGTTGCACATGCTGTATATTAAATGGATACAAGCTTTGATGACATAATGCTTCCCATACTCTTGTTTGGAACACCAAGATGTGTAGAAATTTTTCAAGAACGGGCATTTTTTTACAAGTTTAATTTTTTTTAAATACTTTTGACAAAAAGACACATTAAATAAATGGCACCCATTACTTAAGAATTATAATGACTGTAATGGCTAATTTAATAAATTGTATGACAGTGGTAACAAAGTACCTAATAATGACAATAACAAACCACAGACAAGTAATCGTCAAATAAATGAATATTAAACAACAAATTGCCTGTATAAACATTTGTAATAAATTGTTATGTATGAAAAGAAGATATTTGTAATAATGGTTAATTATATTCTCAATGAAATTATGTTACAAGTTTATAATAACCATTTTATGTGACTAGTTTATACCAATAATAAATCATTTTGTAATAACAGGAATATTTTAAAATATTACGTATTCGACTATTCCTTAAGTGATGTCGAAAACTTCAGGAGGTGATTCCTTGTCCAATTTAAAAAAAAATATTCCTATTAACATGGGTCTGGAAGCGCTTGCCTACAAAGTTATGGCCCTTCGAAATTAAAGAAAAATAAAAAAATTCTGTGATTACTTTTCGTAAATATTAACTACACAAGTAATAACAACTAAATTAAATGTTCGAAGTGTCCACTTTGCACCATTACACACGTCTGCATTCTTCTGGCCATTGACTGTCGTACTCTTTAAAAAATTCAGGGCATATTCCGAATAGTAATGGAAGAATCGACAATTCTGTTGCGAAGATCGTTTTGGTCTACAATCTGTGTTCATCATACAAGATATTTCGGATAAACCCAGAAAAAATCTAGAGAAATTATATCAGGACAGCATGGTGGCCAAGTTTTTCCAGCTAGATCTCTTTGTTGTCTATTTTCTCGGTATTCGGATACGCGATCTATCCAACGATGGGGATAATTCGTATTTAAATAATCACAAGCGGCAATATTGAAATGTGCTAGAAAACCATCATGCATGTACCACATATTCTGTCTCATCAGCAGGGAACTTCGTCCGACAATTTATATCAAAGTCAAGAAAATTACGATAATTATCAACTGTCAGGCGTTCAAGGAGAAAATAGGGCCCTATTTAGAAATTTTCAACAATCTCACCCCAAATTTTGAAATAAAATTGGTGATGAAATCTATTCTCCATAATAGCATGCGGATTATCTTCAGTTCACAAATGGTTGTTATGAAAACTCATAATAACATCTCTTGAAAATCTAGCTTCACCGCTGAAAAGTATACTAGTTAAAAATTCCTCGTTTCGTGCTACTTTTTGTAATAACCGCTGGGAAAATTTGACACACTGATAAAAGTCGTCTGGAAATAAAGCTTACATCCGTTGAATATGATACGGGTAGAGCCATTAGCATCTCATGACTTTCTACACAGTCTTGTGGCTCACATTAAGTTCTACTGCAATTTTTCTTGTACTTGATTGTCTTTAACTTGATGGAGTATTTCCCCTTCTAGTTCTGGTATTCTTACCGCCAGGGGCCTACCGAGAACATCCACATTTTGTTTAAATAAACCGGATTGCCTAAGACATTAGAATTAGCGTAAATGTTTTATCACAAGGTAATCTTCTAGTTGGAAACCTCTTCTGATAGATACGCCTTGCCACCAACGGATTGCGTCAGTAAAGCCATAGCAGAAGTGCATATCAGTTTTCTCTTCGAAAATAAATTCAGCCATTACAATAATTACAATAATATTTAATGTACTTTATTCTAGTTCTGTAAACTTAATAGTGAAGTTTTTTTGGTCGGAGGCGATACATTTTTTATTAGAATTATATTTTTTATGACAGCAAAAAGTTTATCTGTCAGGTACGCACTTGGTCACGAATAAAAATGAAATTTTAGACATTATTGTTATGAAAACCGCTACTCCTACGAAAAAAAAAAACGCAAGAGATCAAAAACTTTCCTTTTAAATTTCCTATCATATGGCTGTTACAATTTTGCAATTGGTCCATCCATACGAAACATAACGTCTCTTACGTTAGAAAAACCTTTCTGGGTTCCCTGTATACCCACCTTTGGAATAAAGCTATTATATCCAATAATAGAGCTGTAGCCCCCAACGGCGAAATGCCAAATATGACCAAGGTAAGTAGTCCTTTTAAAAACATGTCAAAAAACTTTTTTTCAACTTTGAAAGACCATAACTTTGAAGGGAAACATATCCGGACCGACCGACCGGACAACACCTTGTAGCTATATTTTATATAAAATTTAGGACTCTCTCAAAATCTACTATATTCAATGGAAAAATGAATTGGAGACACCATCTATATTTTTTAAAATTGTATTTTAATGTCGTATTAAATGTAAACACATATGCAACTGTAATGAAAAACAATTGCTGTATATTACTTAGTGCAAGAATAAAGAAGATGCTAATGTGCTAGCATTATGTTCTGACTAACTAGTTATAAATCACATTAAACCCCATTAAAGAAAGGATTTGACAACAAATCTTGCATAACAAAGTAGATATCTATTATTAAAATAAATATTAGCAAATATGTGACTTTTAATTTATAGATTGCATACATTTTATTTTGACATGTTACTTTGAACATCTGTGATCAACCTAGATCACCGAAATGTAACCAGCGATTCTTGAACTTGTTGCTTAAAAAAATTCTAGCGAATTGCTTAACACCAGTCATTGCACTGAGCATGATTCATTCCTAGCTATATGAATAAATTCTTTAGAAGTAGATCATTCTCTCTCCAACAATTTTTAAATTAATACTGAAATTTTATTTTACAATTTATTATCTGAAAAAAAATGTAAGTGATTATAAAATTAAACTTCCCTGTGCATTTTGCAACAATAAAGACTGGTCTTTCCGGTTTAAATAAACACACATATAAAACTATTGTGACACTGGTAGTCCTTTATGGATTCTCCAAGTACGTATTTTAAAATGTGAGTTATTTCCTCCTATAAATTTTATATTTGCAAATTTAAAGTCTGATATCAAAAAACAGAAACTGTACAAAATTGTTTACATTCATTTGCCTAAAAAAATAATTAAAAGGAGATATGTTTCTATGCGCTCTATCACTGATATAATAGTAATCGCCACTCTAAAATTGTAAAGGAAGCATCTAGTTACGAGTGTCTACAAATGTTCATTTTCTTACATTTAATTTACCCCAATATCATCAACAATATGGTTTTCAAAACGTGTTTAAGGAATTGTAAAATCTCGACAAAAAAGCAAAAAGGAAAATATTTCTAATTTCTCATCATCAGAAGCTTCTTCTGAAGCGTGTCTAAATAAAATAAAATGACTGTACTAAAAGCATATTAACCCAAGATTTTGCATTTACCTACTTGATTTGCTCCTAATTAATGAATTTCATTATGGTACTGAGTACCACACATTACCAAATAGTATATTATTCAACGAGCATATAGTGATAGCTATTATTCACGAGGATGAAGTAAAACACCCTAGTAGCCATTACATTAAAGTAGAATACTATACTTTGTCGACAACTACTCGTATTAAATAATAACAATTTTTGGTAAAAATCACGATAAATGCTGCACAAATTTTGACGCTTCAAATAAAATAGCGCATTGACTATGTCAGGCAATGCGGTCAAATTTTTTTAAAAATTAACTTTTGCGTGCAGATTAATAAATAAAAAAAATGGTTTAACTAGTTTTTTTGTATTCGGTTTCAATATTGTATATGTAGTCTATGGCCATATTTCCTTAGAAGATAAACATTTTTTCACTCTACACTATTAGAGCAAATATTGATTTAAATATGTTTGAAATCATACTTATGTAAACTCATATTTTCCATAAACAAATATTTGCAAAATTAAATAAATAAGAAATTATTTAATAGTTTTGTAACAATAATTTTGTATTGATTTAATAATATTTAAACAAAGAGTTCATTTATATTGAACGAAAAATATTTATACCTTACTCATATTAAAATCTTTTTGTTAATCGCATATCTAATATTGATAATAGTTTTGGCCTAACAAAAATAAACTCCTAGAGTGAATCAATGACTTCTAATATCTAATTCTATTTCTAAATTATATACCAGGTATTTCACCTACATCTTTAGGCGGTCTATATCTCACATGCCTAAAAGATAATCCAACAAAACCTACAGTAAACACAAAATAGTAATACTCTATCCTATGGTAGAGTTAAAACATTCTTCAGTTTCCTTTTTGTGAAGAAATTATCAACTTTTCATTTTTCAGTAGTAATCAAAAAATATTATTAAAATTTATTGAAATTTAAATAGAAATGTCACAAAATTCAAATTGTTTAATGTCTTCAAATATGTAATGAAAGATGAATCTTCAGAAAGTTCAATGTTGGATCAAGAAATGAGCCTAAAAAGCCCACAAGTATTCGTTTGTCAGTGCATTGCGTAATACTCTATTTTCTATTTACTTTGGCCATAGCTATGTTACAACATACAACAGCGAATATTTTCAAGAATATTTTTACAAATTTAAGACTGGTAACACGTATATCTTTAAAATGTATTGATATTTAAATAGAAATGTCACAAAATTAAAACTGTTTAATGATATATTCAAATAGCAAATGTTAGCTAAAGATGATTCCTGGGAGAGTTCGATGTTGGATCAAGAGACGAATCTAAGGAGCTCATAGTTTTTTGTTATCAGTGCACTATGTAATACTCCATTTGCTTTGGTCATAGTCATAAGCATTGAAATTTAGATGGAATTGTCACAAAATTAAAATTGTTTAACGTTTTCAAATATGTAATTAAAGATGAGTCCTCAAAAATTTCAATGTTAGATCAAGAAATGAACTTAAGGAGCCTACATTTTTTCGTTTTCTTGGCCATAGTTATATAAATTACATACAACGTACAACAGAGAAATTTAAGACTGGTAACAAGTATATCTTTTAAATATATTGACATTTTGACAGAAATGTCACAAAATTAAAACTTTTTAATGATATATTCAAATAGCAAATGTTAGCTGAACATAATTTCTGAGAGAGTTCGATGTTGGATCTAGAGATGAACCTAAGCAGCTCATAGTTTTTCGTTGTCAGTGCACTATGTAATACCTCATCTGGTTTGGTCATAAGCATTGAAATTTAGATGGAATTGTCACACAATTAAAATTGTTCAATGTTTTCAAATATGTAATTAATGATGAATCCTCAGAAAGTTCAATGTTGGATCAAGAAATGAACCTAAAGGGCCCACAGATTTTCGTTTATCAGTGCACTGCGTAATACTTAATTTTTGTATTTGCTTTGGCCATAGTTATATGTTATATACAACATACATCAGCGAATATTTTCAAGAATATTTTCACAAATTTAAGACTGATAACAAATATATCTTTAAAATGTATTGATATTTAGATAGAAATGTCACAAAATTAAAACTGTTTAATGATATATTCAAATAGCAAATGTTAGCTAAAGATGATTCCTGAGAGCGTTCGATGTTGGATCAAGAGACGAACCTAAGGAACTCATAGTTTGTTGTCAGTGCACTATATAATACCTCATCTATTTTGGTCATAGTCATAAGCATAGAAATTTAGATGGAATTGTCACAAAATTAAAATTGTTTAATGTTTTCAAATATGTAATTATTAATGATGAATCCTCAGAAAGTTCAATGTTGGATCAAGAAATGAACCTAAGGAGCCCACAGATTTTCGTTTGTCAGTGCACTGCGTAATACTTAATTTTGTGTTTGCTTTGGCCATAGTTATATGTTACATACAACATACAACACACAATAGCGAATATGTACAAGAATATTTTCACAAATTTAAGACTGGTATCAAGTAACTTTAAAATGTATTGATATTTAGATAGAAATGTCACAAAATTAAAACTATTTAATGATATATTCAAATAGCAAATGTTAGCTAAAGATGATTCCTGGGAGAGTTTGATGTTGGATCAAGAGACGAACCTAAGGAGCTCACAGTTTTTTGTTGTGAGTGCACTATGTAATACCTCATCTGCTTTAGTCATAGTCATAAGCATTCAAATTTAGAAGGATTTGTCACAAAATTAAAATTGTTTAATGTTTTCAAATATGTAATTAATGATGAATCCTCAAAAAGGTCAATGTTAGGTCAAGAAGTGAACTTAAGGAGCCTACATTTTTTCGTTGTCTGCAATGCGCAATACTTAATACTGTATTTGCTTTGGTCATAGTTATATAAGTTACATACAACATACGACAGCGAATATTTTCAAGAATATTTTCACAAATTTAAAACTGGTAACAAGTATATCTTTAAAATATATTGATATTTTGACACAAATGTCACAAAATTAAAACTGTTTAATGATATACTCATATAGCAAATGTTAGCTAAAGATGATTCCTGGGAGAGTTCGATGTTGGATCAAGAGACGAACCTAAGGAGCTCATAGTTCTTTGTTGTCAGTGCACTATGTAATACTTCATTTGCTTAGGGTCATAGTCATAAGCATTGAAATTTAGTTGGAATTGTCACAAAATTAAAATTGTTTAACGTTTTCAAATATGTAATTAATGATGAATCCTCAAAAAGTTCAATGTTAGATCAAGAAATGAACTTAAGGAGCCTACATTTTTTCGTTGTCTGCAATGCACAATACTTAATACTGTATTTGCTTTGGCCATAGTTATATAAGTTACATACAACATACAACAGCGAATATTTTCAAGAATATGTTCACAAATTTAAGACTGGTAACAAGTATTTGACAGAAATGTCACAAAATTAAAACTTTTTAATCATATACTCCAATAGCAAATGTTAGCTAAACATGATTCCTGAGAGAGTTCGATGTTGGATCAAGAGACAAACCTAAGGAGCTTATAGTTTTTCGTTGACAGTGCACTATGTAATACCTCATCTGGATTGGTCATAGTCATAAGCATTGAAATTTAGATGGAACTGTCACAAAATTAAAATTGTTTAATGTTTTCGAATATGTAATTAATGATGAATCCTCAGAAAGTTCAATGTTGGATCAAGAAATGAACCTAAAGTGCCCACAGATTTTCGTTTGTCAGTGCACTGCGTAATACTTAATTTTGTAATTGCTTTGGCCATATTTATATGTTACATACAACATACAACAGCGAATATTTTCAAGAATATTTTTACAAATTTAAGATGTAACACGTATATCTTTAAAATGTATTGATATTTAGACAGAAATGTCACAAAATTAAAACTGTTTAATGGTATATTCAAATAGCAATCA